>JAQPZY010001019.1:0-600000 GCA_029931535.1 Margaritifera margaritifera
GCCGACATCGAACCGTTTAGATCCACGTCACAGTTTATATTGGAGGAACGAACCAATGCTAACTCGATTTATCTGTACGATGTGAACGAATCTCAAGGAGAAGAAATCAAAATACATAAAACGTGGTGTTCTTTGTAATCCTTGGTGGTGTGTAAATATGCTCGTTTTCCTACCCGGATCACGACTGAAATTTTAACAGAGCACATCGACGTGGAACAGATTCGGTCAATACGGGGAGAAGATTGATGCAAATGTAATAGTTTTACCTCCCACAAACTTGTTTCATCCCCAATCTTACCTTGCCATTGTCAAGGAAAATTGATGTTTCCTTTATTCGGACGTGTGCAGAAATGTGTAAAGCCAAGAATCATTCCCTGTCACCACACAAGGAAGAACGGTCAAAGATAGGAACCGTGGGTCAGTGCCGAATTGTTTCGGGCATTGGATCGTGGATACCGTTTTATTGAACTGTATGATAGTTGGCACATTACAACGACATACCCAATACCAAAAGGACGACGCTACTCATCATCCAGGCAGTTTTTTCGGGGTACGTGAAACCAATTTTCTTACAACTGAAACAAGAAGCCTAGTGCGGTTATCTCCTTCGTGGTGTCAAACCTCCCGAAGACAAAGTACGATTCAAAGAAAATACCGTAAAAATCGAAAGGCATCACTTTAGAAGACATAGAAAAAAATGAAGGAAAAAGATCGATTTGCTAAAGTGATGTTGAATTGTTTGTGGGGAAAAATGCTCAACGTACGATCTTACCCAAAACGAATACGTGACGATCCTTATCGTTACTTTAAACTGGTGGACGACTAAAAGTATTCTAGTCAAGCTCGTCGAAATCGTCCTGAGGATTTGATCATTGTTAATTTTGAAGATGAACCCAAGTTTGTTAATACCTGACAAGTTTAGTAACGTAGTCATTGCCGCCTACGTGGACTGCTCATGCTCGTTTGAAATTGTATGAAGAAGCATTAGAAGTCTTGGGAGATCGTGTTCTGTATTTTGATACTGACAGTTGCATTTACATTCATCGTCCCGGTTGCCCCCACCCTACCATTCTAGGAGATCCGATTAGGAGCCTGGACAGACGAGCACCCTCAAGATACCATCCTGAGTTTTGCTAGCGGTGGTCCTAAAAATTATGGGTACCGATACCGAACCCTCAAGGTCAACTTCACACTTCCTGTAAATTCAAAAGGATTGACTCTGAGATTATCGTACTACTAACCAAGTCTGTGAACTTTGAGGTTTTAAAAAATGCTCTGTTGTCTGACAAGTGAAAGATTTTCAGAGTAGCCACTTTAGAACCTCACAAGATTGTTCGCCTACCAAATCATAAAATTGTGACTCGACCTTTTCAAAAGTGTATCGTATCGTGTACCAAAAAAGAGTGAGACTCTCCATATCACACGACTTTACCTTATGACACGCCGAATTGGAGAAGTATAAAAAAAGGAAACCCTCCCTCTTGAAAACAGAAAAAAGATGATGACTTCAACAACACACACAACACACATGGGCTTTGCCTGACTATGCGGGAGGTGTGACAGTCGTTAAAACGTTCAAAAAATGGCCTAAACACATGCCTGACTATTGTTCTTGTACTCATTTTTTTAGACAAAAAAAAAAAAAACGTAGGAACAATGGGATTACCTACTTCCTACGCTTAGGCCAGAGCAGTTTTGTTTACTTTGGGACAGGGAACCAAAGTACAGTGTTTTAGTTGTGGTGCCACTATTCGTATGGATTGTAAGAGTCCGCTCTCCTGGAACATACCAGATGGGCACCAAACTGTGTTTACCTTTCTTTGGCGTTTCCACGGATTACTTACAATACTTTTTCGGGATGTACAGTCGACAGTATAAAAAAGGAACCCCTTCCAAGCCTAACCTCATTCTGACTTTTCACGTGAACCGAGCAAGAAGGAAGAAAAAAAAATAGATGAGTATTTTTTTCCAGTTTTGAGAATTTGAGTGCGATGGCCGTAGCGTTGTGACATCTTTGATTCAGTCACTCACCGTCGATCAAAACTCTAAAGAGCAGATCGCCCTTTTTGCTTTAGTGTAAATACTAAAGAAATTGACGTTAATGACAACAAGTAAATGTGGAGCCTATTGGCATATCAGAATACCTGTGACTTTATTTGGTTATTCCAAGTATGAAAGTCGACTGGAGTCCATTCAAAGACAAGTGGCCAAAATATCTAGAAGGACCTAAACCGGAAAGTTAAGCTAGATCTGGATAAAAATACACGGGAGAAGGAGATAAAGTTTCAATGTTTTAGTTGCGGTGTGGAACTTCGCCATTGGGAGCCTACCGACTCAGCTTACATTGAACATGCCAGATAGTCTCCGCACTGTCACTTCTTACCTTTAGTAGCCTTAGAAGAGTACGGGTACGATGAGCCAGATAATCCAACAAAAGAAGAAGTAATACAATGGAGGAGAAGAAGAATACTTATTCTTTAGATGAACTTATTTGTGGTCTTTAGAGTTTACAAGATTGTATTTTTCAGTATATTCCTACTTTAGAAGATCGTATTCGTGGATTACCTTGGAGGTTACGAGAACGGATTTACCAAGAATTTGTTCAAATTCAACTGAAACGTAAAAAGAGTTTACATCCTTTACGACAGACTTGTTTTAACCAATGGTATTTGAAATACAATAAGACAAATGATAGCTAAGAAGATATTCAAATGGTCAGACATTGATGAAAAGCTACATCACCAATTTAAGACATGGTAGGGTTACCTACAATGTAGCAGTGGGAATATATATTCCATGGAAGGATGTGAAGGAAAAAAATGTGACTAGACATAGACGAATTCAAAAAACGTTTGAAGAACTGTCCTCCTGAAGCCGAAGCGCCTTTTCATTTTTTGAAATTAGATAGGATAATCACTGAAACTGGTGTTGGATTCCTATAGAATATCCTTTTCCTACCGATTCCATTTTTTTAGTTTGTGAGTATTTTGTCACCAAGAAACCTACTCTACAAGATCGCATTCGTGACTTGACTCAAAGTTGCAAAAACGGATTTACGATGAGTTGGTTCAGATTCAAGTGAAACGTAAACTTCAGGTGATTCCTCGATTTCAAGGCTATGGGCTACTTTCGTCGCATCAGAAATTTGATTCTGAAAAATGACTATCACCAGTATCGTGAAGAATACAAAAGAGAAGTATTTCTTTCCAAATCGGAAACTTTACCCAAGTACATTAGTGCCATGCCTTTGAATGTGCGAAAACAGATTTACCGTGAGTTTCTGAAATTACAAGTGAAACGTAAACTCAAAGTCCATTTCTCGAATTTTGCGCTATACCCTCTTTCAAGGCCATAGAATGAATGGTCATGGGAAACCTCTATCACAACTTCTATCCTGATGGAGACTGTCTCAAAAGGTACCAACCTTGTTAGCCTGGCTATAAAAACATGCCACCCCAAGATACCAACCTTAGCCATCGACCCCTATAAAGAGGAGGCGGCACGTCTCAAATCACTTTACTCGTGAAACGGATTCTGTGGTGAAAGGAAGTCAATACATGAGTCACCTTTATGCTTTATCGGAACATGAAAGAGAAAATTATATTCAAAGTGTTGAAAGTGGTGATGAACATTCCAAGTGGGGAAGAAGACATTAGAACACAATTATCTTACCGTGACACGTTTGAAGATGTGTGCCTTGTGAGTTGGATGTACCAACAACTTGAAGGTTGGAAAGATATTCGTGACTGGAAAAGTGCTGGGTTCAATGTTTGGCTACAAGAAGTACCACAGTTTGCCAAAAATCTAGCCCGTCACGACCACTAAGTGTCAAGTGTATTGTTTTGACACAGCCTGGCTATAAAAGAGTGGGTATGCCTAAACTCTACATACCAGTTGTTGAAACGGATTCCGTGGAAGGAAAGCATAGATAAAATTCAGACCTTAGAGGATTATAAAAAAGTGATACAAGAACTGTGGTCCATTGAATTTTGGACGTTATGTGGTGTGTGTCTTAGTGACTTCTTATCTTGGAATTCGTTTTCCAGGACATTCATTGTGGAGTATTTTTGAGGAAAAGTGTTTGCCTTGGATTCTTTTGAAGGATCCGTGGTTGTTTTGGACTCAATTGTTGAGTTCCAAAAAACAATATGACCGTGTGTTCTTTTTCGGACTTAGTAGAAGAAGAAGACTATAAAAACTTAATTTTATTAGTTCACGAAAGAAACATTTGTACATAAAGCGTTGAGAGTGGTAATGAAAATTAGTGACGCACTTCCATGTGAGAAGACATTCGTCACACTTTATCTGTGTATAAAACATTTCAAGAAGTGTGTTTTGCTAGTGAGTTACACCAACACCTTTTCCATTGGAAAGATGTACGGACCCTGGAGAAACCTTGGTTTCCAATATTGGTTACAAGAAGTGGCCCAGTTCAGCAAAGATTTGGCCACTTGTTCATAAAGTCCTAAAAGTGAAAAAATGGGAACCTCGATGGGAAACCCTAAAAGAAGAAAAAGAAGAAGAAGAAGTACCTGACACCACCACTACCACCACTGTGGTTCCAATACCTCTTGAGGAACACCACCACCACCACCCTTCTTTACCACCGCTACCGTCAGAGTATTCAAAAAAGACGACCAGAAGAATGTTACCACAAACAGTGGTGTCTTTCATGACTAGGACACGAAACCATTGTTGTTCATTGACTTGTTTAGAGAGAACTTTAGCTGTTTTAGTGATAGTCTTCATTGTGTACGTGTTCGGTTTAATTGTATATTTTCTCACAAATTCACTTCTTCATGTAAATTTGTAAAATATGTTATTGGTTGGTTGGTTAGTTACTTTTTTTTCTAAAAAAATAAACGGGTATGAAAACGTATAAAATGCCTTGGGTTTTTTGTCTTCTTCTCAAAAATCTTCTTACCTCAATCATGGCTACATCCTCTTCTTCTACCTCGTCTTCCTCCTCTTCTGTGGTGAAAGTGATTGACGAAAAGTTAGATCGTCAAAGTTGGAATGCTTTGTATCTGCGCCATCCATTTAACATGTTGATTCCTGGACCCAGTGGTTCAGGCAAAACCGAATTTGTCAAAAGATTGATCGAACACAAAACTGATTTGTTTGATCGTCCACCTCAACGTATCGTGTTGGTGTTACAAAGAGTGGCAACCGTCTTACACGTTATTGAAAGAAAGTCAAGGAGAAACCATTTCGTTTGTGGATGGTATTCCTCACGAAGACGATGGAATCGTGTCTGACGTGAGTCAAACTCATTTAGTTATTTTTGATGACATGTTAGGAGAAGACGAAGAAGAAATTAAACTTTGGTTTACACGAAAAGGTCACCATCGTAATGCTAGTATTGTGTACATTACACAAAATTTATTTCAACAAAGTAAAGCCCATCGAACTATCACTTTGAATGCTCATTACGTGGTCTTGTTTAAAAGCCCTAGAGACAAATCTCAAGTACAAGTGTTAGCCAAACAGTTAGGGGCTCCTTGGCTCAATATGCGTACGACGATGTCACTCAAACCCCTCACGAGTATTTTACTCATCGACTTAAAACCGACCACTCCTGACTATTTGAGATTTCGTGCCAGTATCTTTCACTCTTGGGGGTCAAGAAGGTGGTCCTGTCATTTACACGTCCCCTTCAACCCATTTTTAAAAAAAACTATAAAAACAACCTCCACCGTCATTTCAATCTCACACTCTTTTTGAGAGAAGAAGATGACTTCCTTTCAATCTCATCCTTCGGCTAAATTGATTCGTGCCTTGTATGGCATCAGTCGTGAAACAAATGCACAAGTCCGTGCTCATTTGTTAGAAGCGAGTCTTAAAGAAGTGTTACGATGGTTTACTTTGACAGCACGTCAATTACTACAAGGCATTCATTCACATTCCTCATCAAACTCAAACTTTTTTTTTCAAAAACATAAATCGGCATTGTCACAACTGGCTGATCCTAGAATTGATTCACGGACTAAAAAACAAATCATTTTAACTCCTGGTAGAAGTGGTTCTTTAGGAGGAGTCATGATTCGTTCCCTTTTGAAATGGGATCCTAATGATACCAAAGCCAAAAAACCCAAATCACCTAAAAAGAAGAAGAAGAAAAAAAAGTCCAAAAAAGAAAACCAGCCCTAAGAAAAAGAAAAGTCGTGCCCAGAAGAAGAAGAAGAAAACCACACCTACTACCACCACCCGACGTAAAAGAGGTACTGCAGCCAGGACGCAATCGTACACCCGCAAAACACCACCACCCTTACTACCATCATCAGCATCACAGTCCCCCATGATGATGGCAAGATCTCCTTTGGCGTCCACCTCTTCCTCTTTGTCTTCTTCACCACCCTCTTTTACCATGATGCCTGTCAAACCAGACTTAAGATCCGTGTTTCCTAATTTGATGCAAAAATGGGAAACCAATTTCGAAAGTGACCCCGTCGGGACCGTCGACATCGGCTGATTTAGCCATGGCAGCAGCCACCCACAAAGTACCATCACCTAAAACCAAAGTCCAAGAAAGAACTGGTATCTTACAAAGTTTAGTGGATTTATCCAAAGAAGAATTGAGACGATTTAGTCCCTTGAAAACACCTCAACGTCGAGTCAGACCTGTCGTGAAGTTGGTACGTCGTACAGACAATCAGTGGAGACGTGTTCCAGTATAAAATAGAAGGGTACCCTACTAAAGACTTCAGACTTGTTTTCTACCGACTAAAAAAGATGGCTCCCAAACATGTACACCACCACCACCAAAAAAAGAAGAAAACCACCAAAAAAGGACGACTTCCCCCTCGTCTAGCCAAACATTGGGATGTCTTGTCTGTCTTGACCAAATCCAAACCTCCCATGCGAAAACAACTCATTCAAACAGCTCCTAAAGAAATACATCGATACCGTGTGTGAATGTTGTTTGAACGTGTTGAAAGGAACGGTACCTTTGTCCAAGATACATAAACAAAAATTAGGGAAACATCGGAATGTTCTTCGTCAAATGGTGAAAAAGAAAATACCTCTTCAACAAAAGAAAAAAATGTTGGTACAACGAGGTGGATTTCTACCTATGTTGATAGGACCATTGTTAGAAATAGCCGCTCCTTTGTTCGGAACGATTGCTGGACCACTTTTAGGAGGGGTCATGCGATAAAAAAAAAAGAAGATAAAAAGGACCACCCTTCTCTGAAAAGACCACACCTTTTTGGTACCTTTGAATGAAATGGAAGGACGAAAACTGACTTTAGTACCTTACAAAACGATGGATGGAATTTCATCGTTGGAACGAACAACGGATACCTCATTTACCACCTAATCCTAATCTCAACGAAATGTCTCAGTTACAACAAGAAATACAATCCCTGATGGAAAGTAACGATGTGTCTGAAACAGAAAAAAACCAACGGTACGGTCAACATTTACAACGTCTACAACTCTTTCGTCAAAAAGCAGTCGACGAAACAGCTCCACCCACTCTGAGAGATTTTAAGGCCTTGATGAAAAGCGAACCTAAAGTGACTATCAAAAAAGAAAAAGAAGAAGAAGAAGAAGAAGAGTTTTTACTAACTCCACCTCTTAAAAAAATAAAAAAAGTTAGCCACCTCGGATTGGATAAAAAAGAAAAGGTCTACCCCTTTACCTTCAGAAAGAGAAAAAGAAAGAAGTAAAGAAAGAAGTCAAAACAGAACCGATGACCCCTGATGATCGAACTCCCTCTTTTACCCCAGTAGCACGTCGGACACGTAAACAACAACAATCCAAAAAGATACCTCACGAAGAAAAGGGTATTGGGACTTGGTTAACTTATTCTTCTTGAGAAAGAAAAAAATCATGGAGAAATTGTTAGCTAGCATTTATTACAATCCTGGTCATGCTGCTGGTTACGGAGGAGTTCAAAAATTATATCGAGCTGCTAAAAGTCAATTGAAAAGTGTACGTTTACCTGAAGTACGACGATGGTTACAAGAACAATCAACGTACACGTTACACAAACCCATTCGACGCAAATTTTCTAGAAGTACTACTCAAGTGGA
This sequence comes from Margaritifera margaritifera, assembly GCA_029931535.1. NCBI lineage: Eukaryota > Metazoa > Mollusca > Bivalvia > Unionida > Margaritiferidae > Margaritifera > Margaritifera margaritifera. The sequence continues at coordinate 8,037 of JAQPZY010001019.1, forward strand.
AGGGATCGATCATCAATGGCAAGCTGATTTAGCGGACGTCTCTCATTTAGCCACTTACAATCGTGGTCACAAATATTTGTTTTGTGTCATCGATGTGTTTTCCAAATTTGCTTGGGTGGTGCCTTTGACTTCTAAAAGCAGTACCGAATTGGTACGGGCCTTAAAATTGGTCTTGAAACAAAGTGGACGTCAACCTTTACGATGGCAAACGGACAAAGGTACCGAATTTCTAAACCAAGCTTTTCAAAAAGAATTGAAACAAAGACACATTCATTTTTTTACGACCGAAAATCCTGAAACCAAAGCCAGTATCGTGGAACGTTTTCAAAGAACTTTGAAAGAACGCATGTGGAAATATTTTACACATCAACATACTCTCAAGTACATCGACGTGTTACCTCGTTTGGTCAAAGCGTACAATCAATCGTACCATCGTAGCATCGGATGTGCCCCCGAAGAGGTCAGCCCTGAAAACGAAGTGTCTGTGTTTGATAAATTATTTGGTTCACCCCAGCAGACCAAAAAAAGAAAAAAAAAGACACCTTTGTTGAAGTTATTAAAGACGGGAGATTGGGTTCGTATCGGAAAAACCAAACGTACTTTTGACAAAGGTTATTTACCTAACTGGACTACCGAATTGTTTCGTGTCACTACCCCCGTCCGTGGACGTGATCCTCCCGTCTATAAATTGGAAGACATGAACGGTGAAGTACTCAAAGGAACATTTTACTTGCCTGAGTTACAACGAGTGACTAAAAAAGAAGATACTTTGTACGACATCGAAAGCATTCTCGAACAAAGAACACGTAAAGTAGGTAAACGACGAGTAGAAGAAGTCAAAGTACGTTGGAAAGGATATCCACCTAGTTTTGATTCTTGGATTGCAGCTTCTCAAGTCGTCGACTATAAAAAGAAAAAGAAGTAAACTCACAACATGCCATTCAACACAGTAGCCACTCAGACGACGACTTCAACGAGTCCTTCACAAAGTTCTTCTCTTCAAGATTTACAAAAACAACCTCTTTGGGTGTGGTGTGGAGAACGTGTGCCTAAAAATCAAATCGTCTTTTTCTGCCAAATTTTTGTAGTGTATTGTGTCATCGGAGCAGCGATTGCTAATTTGAGTTTACAACAAGGAGATAAACAATTGTGGACTATTTTACTGAGCAGTTGCATCGGTTATCTTTTACCTAGTCCCTCTTTGAAATTTACGACCATGACCGACAACAGTCACCACAACAACGCCAGTCCATCTTCTTCTTCCAGTCACCACCACAATACCAGTCCTCTTTTGGAACCTTTTGAACATCCTTCTTCTTCTGTTCACTTGAGTGACACCTCGGACACCAGAACCACTACTTTAGAACTATGAATGACCAATTTTATTTAACGTTACCTAGTGACAGTTTCATGGATGTGTTTCCCAACAACACCTTATGTTGTTTTACCACCAAATTACCTCAAGCCCTCCAATTGGATCACGATGCTCATTGGGAAGTAGGTTTGGTAGAAATCATTCATCCTACGCAAATCATAAACATCAACAAAACTCAAAACCAGATCATCGTGGCAATTAATAACAAAAAACTACAAGATTCCTTGGAAAAACAGGATCCTAAAATCTGGAATGTAGACCCCACAAATAAAAATAACATGCGGGGATATTTCAAAAAATGGGATGGAAGTACAGGAGCCAAAGGGGCTTATGGAGTGTATGGTCTGAGAATTCCTACGGGGTATTATTTTAATGCTCGACATTTGGTGGACACTATTGAGGCTACCTTTAACCGTCAATTTGGCAAAGCCCTAATGGAGAACAAAAAAAAAATAGTAAACATAAGTTACAATGATGTGGCACGCCGTTTCTACATGGAATTTTCTATGAAAGATGAAAAATCGGGTGACATGATGTCAGACAAAGAAGCTAAAGAAAAAGGCATCCCCGACCAGGAGAGAAGATTTATAACCATTGAATTTTCTGCTGGATTGTATTCTATTTTGGGTGGTAATAACAAAGAAAACAGTTATCTATCACCTGTCAGCACCAGCATCGAATCTGCAGAAGCTTTTCGCCACCCCATAGAATTGAACATGGGATTAAATTTAATGTATGTGTACTCCGATGTGGTAGAGTACAGCGTGGTGGGACACACCTCAGCTCCCTTACTAAGAGTCATTCCTTTCAAAGTGGATACTGCTGCTGGGGCGTACGAAGAAGGTGGAAACACATTTCACATTCACCGTGAATTTGTACACCCTCATTATTATTCAGTGAGTAAATCGTATTTTGACAGTGTCCAGATTAGTATAAAAGGAGATTTGGGACAAGATGTACCATTCATTGACCAAGGAAAAGTCACGGTGAAACTACATTTTCGAAAAAAAGTTCTCTAACCTTCCTCAAAAAATAAAAAATGTATCCAGTGTACCAAGGAGTGGCTCGACAACGAGGACATGGTTTAGGAGATATGTTAAAATCAGCCTTTCGGACGGTAGCTCCTATTTTGAAACCGATGGTCACTCGAGGATTTCATGCTTTAAAAGATGCTGCTTTGACACAAGGAAAAGAATTTTTGCAAAATGTCCTCATTGACAAACAAAATCCAAAAGAAGCCTTTATGAGAGCAGGCAAAAATGTGTTGATGACTACTGGTAAAGATCTTTTAGGTCTCCGAGAAAATCCTATAAATACGCTTCACGCTTCAGGCTCTGGCATTACTTCACAGCAGCAAGGACAAGGTAGAAAAAGACGACGACGAAAAGCTCGAAATCCTTTCAAAGTTCATAAAAGAACCCACGGTAGTACTTCCAGAAAGAATAGAAAAAGAAGAAGAACTGATAGAGAATTAGACGTGTTTGATTATTAAACCATTGAAAATGATGCACCGGGATTCTTGCGAATGTACCAAGTCCGAACTGGAACTGTTTTCTATGCGTCCCACCATGATGACGATGCAAGAATCCCAATGGGTAGAATTTCATCCTGTATCGTCTTTGTCGGATTCAGCTCCTATCGAATTTGAAATCAAAGGACAAACCGAAGATTATATCGATCTGAATAACACCTACTTGTACCTGAAACTTCAAGTAAAGAAAACGGCGGACAACACCTTTCCTGCGGATGATTCCAGAGTCGCTCCCGTCAATAATTTTTTTCATTCTTTGTTCAGTGGAGTAGATTTGTACTTGAATAACAAACTGATCAGCAGCAGTTTGGATACTTACCCTTACCGTGCTTACTTGGAAAATCTCTTGACGTATGGAAAAGAAGCTAAGAACACTCATCTGGATGCTTCAGTGATCTGGAAACCTGACACCTCGGAAAAGTTCAACGACACAGAGCTGTCAGTACCGGCCAGGGTTGCTGCTGTTGTTGATGGTAGTGGTCATCTTGTTAGAGATATAACTCCAGCAGAGTCTCACAATGTGGGATTTAACGACCGTCGAAAGAAAATCAGAGGGCGAAGTTTAGAATTGATGGATCGTTTACATTTGGACATGTGGTTGCAAGACAAGTATTTACTCAATGGAGTCGATGTACGCCTGAGACTGAATCGCAGTAGTACCGCTTTCCATTTGATGGCTAATGCTAACGAGTGGAAAACCATCATCCAAGAAGCCAAACTTTACGTACGACGTGTAGAATACTTACCCAAAGTAGCTAACGACATCAGTCAATCCTTGAGCAGAACCACTGCTAAGTATCCTCTTAGACGTGTGGAAGTGAAAACCTTTACTGCAGCCGCTGGACTCCGATCCATAGTCGAAGATCACATCTTCCAAGGACAGCTCCCTAAACGTTTATTCATTGGCATGGTTTCTAATGCAGCCTTCAATGGAGTCATCAATGAAAATCCGTTCCAGTTTCAGCACTTTAACGTCACCAAGATAGATGTCAGTCGAGATGGCAAGACCTTGTGTACCAGACCTTTTGAACCTGACTTTGACGCCAACGTAAAAACTTACTTGAGATCTTACTTGAGCCTGTTTGAAGCCACAGGACAGTTAAACCGCGACTGTAGCCACGGCATTACGTACGAGAATTTTGCAGGAGGGTATGCCTTGTGGGGTTTTGATTTCACTCCGGACCAAGGCAGCGATGAAGGACATTTCCACCCTATAAAATCAGGGCCACTTCGTGTGGAACTTCAGTTTGGTCAACCTCTAGCCCAGACAGTGAACGTCGTCTTGTTTGCAGAATTTGATAACACTCTTAGATCAACAGTTTGAGAGAAGTCATTGTAGACTATTAGAAGAAACAAAGAGATGCAGCACGAAGAAAAAGATTCTATGGAGATAGATGAGGGATTCTGTGAAGTGATTCACCAGTTACCAACTACTATCACCAAGGAGGATGATAATGATGACGAAGTCATTCGTTCAGAACCTAAATAAGAAGAGACTAATACTGTTGTTACTGAGTTTGTTTGATTTTTTCCTTCTCGATGGCCAGAACAAGAACAAAAGTTAGTGGCCTGTTATGCTGAGGAATTGAAATTCATTATTAACAGACTGATTAAAGAACAATGTTATGGATGTCAAACCGATCATCCCAGTCAGATACAACACGACAAATGTATGATGTTAACAGGTGAAGAACAATTGGATGAATTTTTGGAAAATGCCTGGTTAAACATCTCAGATACACACGTGTTGACACAGTGGTATAAAGTCTTGCAGACTTATTCTTCTCCTCCACTCATTCCTCGGGAGATCAAACGGATCGAATGACTCATTGAACAGAGTGAAAAACCTATCCGAGATAAATATTCCTGGAATTACAAGACAGAACAATTCCAGCATAAAGTCAGGTGTGCATTGCTGACTCAATATTTCTGTTGTTGAAGGACAAAAAAAAAAATGGATATCAGGGAACTTCATTACTTATTGAATCGTAGTTCCTATACTTCTTCTTGGAATCCTGTGGTATGTGCTAAAGATGAACTACCTCATCGTAAGCCGAAAAACGTTCATGCTTATGTCATCAATACTGACGACAGTCATCTACCAGGAAGCCATTGGATTGCCGTGTACTTTCCCAACGATCACTGTGTGGAATATTTTGATTCTTATGGATTACCTCCTTTGGAAAAAGACATTATCGAGTTTATGAGAAGAAATGCCGTCTCAACTCGATTCAATAATGTGAGACTACAAGGATCCGATTCTATGGTGTGTGGACACTATTGTGTTCATTATCTTCATCAACGCAGTCTTGGATATTCCTTAGAACATTTACTCACTTATTTTGATAGTGACTATGTTAGAAACGATGCTAAAGTACAAAGATGGTATTGTGAACGTTATGGTTATCTCTTGTCTTTAGCTCACCATCGTAATGTACATCAAAATGATGTCGATGTAGAAAGTTTCACATTTACTTTACCTTCCCAACGTTGTCAACCTTGTAAATATGTTCCTGTTTGAAAAAAATTTTCATAGTTACTTGTTTATTGTTAACATAGTTCTTGTTGAATAAATATCATTTTTTGTGAATTGTTTGAAAAAAAATGGTGTTCTGTGGTTTTTTATTGAAATTTGAAAAAAAATAATGAATATGTTCTTTTCTCTCTCTCTTTCTATCGATCTAAAAAAACCTCTCTATCTATGATCTCCCTGTCGATCATCTGAAAAAAAACCTTACCATGTTTTCCATCGCGTCCGCGCGTTAAGCATATAAGGCGGTTCACTAGTCAGTGTAGTCATTCTCGTTGACTCGTCAAGATCTCAACAGTGTTCTAAGAAGAAAGATGGCTGCCACCAAGATTACAAAGCTGAATGAAGCTATGGTGAACATAATGAGGGTGAAGAATCATTTGATGGAGACCAACCCAGAGAGAAAGACCATGACGTTCATTCAAATGGCTCATGATCTAGTAGAAGAGGTCATGAGAGAAGAAATACTTAGAGAAAGAACAGAATGGGAAGCAGGACAACGTCTACATCAGCAACAGCAGCAACAAAGACAGCAGCAGCAGCAGCAACTTCTTCAGCAGCAGCAGCAATCCAGCAAACTATTTGACGGTGAAGTCCAATGCAAGATTGACTGCGAGGAATTTGCTTTCTCTTTCACCCGAAAGAGACCTGCCTGTCTGAAAGCGGTAAGACCACCAACTATCGCTAAACGTGGCCGACCTGCTGGAGCTGCCACGGCTACATCCACCTAAAGAAGTTAAAAATATAACTTCTTTAAACCCAACGGCAGTTCTTGGGGCCACCCAATCTCTAGAAAAAGATTACTACTCTCAAATATTGCCAAAAAATCTATAAGTATGTGTGTTATATATATATATTATTTTTTTATGATAGTCTACCACCCCTCAAACAAAGAAAAAACCTTCTCCCCTTATATGATTTGTATGGTGTGTGATTGATATATACAATTTTTTTTAACTTAAACTAAAAAATGCTGATAGTGGGGTGTAAGTTTTTTGGGGAAAAAAGGGGAATGTTTTCCATCACGTCCGCGCTTTTCATAGAAATAGTATGGTATGTGTAAGTTTGATTTTTATCAAAAGTAGTTTCTTTTAGGTCCGCGCTTTTTTAGAGTCAGGGTTCATTGAGTGTAAACTCCGCGAAGCCAAGAATGACGTAGCAAGAATGACGTCAGACGCAGGGTAGTGGGGTAATGTTTTTTTTGTTTTTCTTTAGGTGAAAGGGATGTTTTCCTTCACGTCTGCACTTTTAGTATATTAAAACCACGTCTTCACCGGTAAAGCTACCCGCAAAAAAAAAATGATCAGCTTAACACAGCTTAAACAAGTAAATCAAATCTTGGATGTACTATCTAAAGTCATCCAAGAGATGATAAAAAAGGAAGAGGAGAAGAGGGAAAGCAGAATCACCATTAAGGCTCACCCTATGCTAGACGAAGAGTGGGAAATGGAAGCTGACCATCCACCCTTCTTTTTAAAACCAAAAACAAGAACAAAAGAAGAAATCTGGAGGGGGAGCTGCCCTGCGTGCAGGGCAAAGTCAGGGAGATGCTCCCACCTCTAAATCTTTCCCACCAAAACAAAAAACCAACGGTCCTTTTCAGGACCACCCTTTTTCAAGAAAGATTAATTCTATTTCTCACACCCCCTCCCTCCCCCGTAGAGGTCCACCCACCATCTTGGACCTATAGAGACCCAACTGCCATCTTGGTGGGTACTGGGGGCAGTCTTTTTTTGATGTCACTATGGGGCACAAGATGGCGGGCCTCTTGTGCCCCATAGTGCCACATCAAAAAAAGACTGCCCCCAGTACCCACCACCTACTACTGATATACAGAAAGACTCAGAAAAACGGAATAAACTGTAATAGTAATAAATGCATTTTATTCCGTTTTTTGTACGATGTTTTTTAAGTAAAAATAAAAAATTACTCGTGGGACTCTTTCTAAGATCTAGTGTCTAAAAGGGAAATTTGGGGTTGATACCTATGTGAAAAAAGAGGATTGTCCTTTTTTTTTTTTGGGGGGGGGGGTTAACTTATACAAGAAAATATAAACTAAACAGGCTTGCGTTGAACACGGAGATAAATAAAAAGAGACTAAGAGAAATGGAATAGGCTGCAATATACGTGGTACCGGCATCCATCGGTTTCAGGATTTATATATTGGCATTAATTCACCCATCTCAAGGTACTTCTCGGTATCCATGATCAAGGATTGTGGGAGTTTTCCCCACTGAGTATAGATTCACGGCTATGCCCAAGATTTACTGCTATGCCCATCTCAGTCTGTACGACACCTAATAAATGTGGTTATAGCACCCATTGTTTCAGTTTTTATATGACATTATGATTAAGCTGTGATTTTCTCTTCTTTATTTGACTTGCTACGGTAACGTTCCAAGAATGCATGACTTAATGCTTATTCCGAACTTTCGCTATCGGTAAACACGGTATCTGCCGCGAAAGACGAAGTGATTTTATTTATGTCTGAGATATAATTTTAAGGTAATAATGTGTAAATATGGACTTGGTAAATATGGACTTGGTAAATATGGACTTGGTAAATATGGACTTGGTAATTTAATTTTAAGGTAATAATGTGTAAATATGGACTTGGTAATTTAATTTTAAGGTAATAATGTGTAAATATGGACTTGGTAATTTAATTTTAAGGTAATAATGTGTAAATATGGACTTGGTAAATATGGACTTGGTAAATATGGACTTGGTAAATATGGACTTGGTAATTTCGTTATAGAATCATTGTGGAAATTTACTAAACGCACTGTTGTTATAGTAGCTCATGTTTGTTGGAAGATTCTAACAAACTTTGTGGGTCTTGTTGGTTTTGTGGATTTCGTCGGAAGTATATAAGACGTTGTGGGTTACTTGTATGGATTCCGCTCAGCAGCTTCCATCACAGTTAGATTGTGAAGTTTTTATCTATTATTATTATTATTATTATTATTATTATTATTATTTTAGTTTATTAATTTTCCGCATAAATATTTCGGACGTCAGGTAATATTTTGGACTGTACATTTTTTAAAAGTTTATTTAAGCACAAAGCAATATTTGTTAAGGGAATTTTCCATACTTTTCTCTCTTCCAAGTTATAAGAATTATATTAATTTTTTTATTGTATAAGCAAACTTAAGATTGCTATATCATTTGTTATAAAAACTGATTTGTATGGTCAAAGTGGGTGTTGTCCTCACCGATCAATATTTTTTTTTTTTGTGTTAATTTGTTTATCAATATTTGCTATTAAATTTCGTTACAATGTGTATATATATATATATATATATATATATATATATATATATATATATATATATATATATATATATATATATATATATATATATTAGATTATAGATTCAATGTTTTCCATGAGTGACACTGCATTTTTCATTCTACTCCAGTTTAATCTAGCACTTCATAAACATAATTTCAGAGATTTCATAAGAAGTTAGAATATCCAAGTCATTGTGAGCGTTATCCTCACCGACTTAACATTTTCAGTTCAATTCAATAATTACTTAATTTGACACTTCATAAACACAATTCCAGAGCGTTATCCTCACCGACTTAACATTCTCAATTCAATTCAATAATTACTTAATTTGACACTTCATAAACACAATTCCAGAATTTTCATAAGAATCTAGAATGTCCAAGTCTTTGTGAGCGTTATCCTCACCGACTTTTGGATAATTTACTAGTTTGTCCAGATCATTGTGGGTGTCATCCTTACTGGTTTCACATGCTCAGTTCGATTCAGCTTTATATCAATTAAGTTCAAATTTTATGCCAATGCTTTTAAATATTATTAATGTGCCTATCAATTCAATTCAAACAAGTACTATGCTATAGTTGAAGTGTAACGTTAAACAATTGTTCTCCTTTCAGATTTTACATTTAACAAATTACAATCAAGTTATATTTCTTCGTAGCAAACTGATTAAATCTTATACACTTTTCATTCTTCAAAAGTTGTATTAATATAATGATTTAATAGAATGATCTAATATTTACCATGATTTTGTCTGAGATTATCATATACAGACCTGTACATCAAAACAATGATGATATTCTGGTATTGTATTAAGACAATAATGATATTCTGGTATTGTATAAAGACAAGAAGACTTTTATGATTATGATCTAGAACTTTATTGACGTGTTTGTTGAAAGAAGTGATTAAGGTGTCTATCTCACAGTAAATAGATAAGCATACTCATCCCTGGTGTCGTACTCTGACTTTGAAATAACTAGACCGATATATATATATATATATATATATATATATATATATATATATATATATATATATATATATATACTATATCCCTGTGACTCCAAATTCCAGACAAGGTCAATAAATGATACAAGAGCATAATATTGGGCCATATGATGGGAAAGATCACATGTATTGAGACAAATTAGGTAAGCACAACAGGTTCAAGCCCGTAACGATTCTATTCTTGGCTGTATCCTACTCAATTAGAGATTATCTGGAAATTATATATATATATATATATATATATATATATATATATATATATATATATATATATATATATATAGTTTTTGAATCAGGAAGTTCTTACAGAGAGGGGTGGGGTGAGGTAAGTGCAAGTCTGACCGTAAGGGTACTTTCTTTTTCCCAAAAGGAGCCTTGGCCAAGAATTTCGCTATTATAACGATATTAATAATTTCGCAATGAAAATTTACATTTATTTTTTCTTCTCAAATTGTAAGAAAAACAAATAGAATTTGTATGTGAAATAAAGCAAATCAAAGCTAAGACTGTGGACATATATATATATATATATATATATATATATATATATATATATATATATATATATATATATCATAAAGAATCAAAATTTTAAAAATAACAATTTTACAAATTATTTTCTATTTATACACAATGGACAGATTACTTGTATACATTATCATGAAATGATAGCATGGCAAGATAATCAGACAGATATTTAAACTGGGTCAGCAATTAGGACAGTCAGGTATACAAACAATTTGTAAACGTTTATACGACCATTAGAACATGAAACGATTCCGTTTAAACGTGAATAATCCACTTGCATGACAGAACAGTCGATTTGTGTCAGATGTAAGTTGTGTTCATTGGGGATATTGATAGGAAAAGTTGTTTTTTAATTAAGTCCGAAAATAAGTTTTTTTCCACACTAATTCACATTACTTGATAAGACTATTCACATTACCTGTTTACCTAAACTTCCACTTGAATTTTGACAGAACAACGACCGCTACATGTATCAAGAAACTTCAGCACGACGAGCTGTATTCCTCTCTCTAATGCAGTAATGATTCCGTAAATAACAATAATATTATCAAGATTAAAGCAAGAATCAAACTTAAACTTCTATATCCAGATGAGTTGAGCCTGTCCTGGTGTGTACATTTCTTTAAACATCAGTTGTCGGTGACTACACTATTAAAAAAGTTAACCCCACCAAAATATTAGGTCATAAACAGAATGCAGAAAAATGCAAATTCAGTCACCTAGAATTTACAAGCGAACAATCACAGACATTTTATTAATTTTGTCTTTCAATTTTCATGAACAGTTTGGATTTATGAATTTCAGTCCTAGTATTAGCGCCTTTACAAATAAACGTGTGGCATAACCTTTTTCCCCACTAGTGTAGTCAGCCGCTTTGCTATCGCGCCTAGCAGTGGGGTCATATCAAAAGACACAAATAGTATAATTGCATAGCAGACACGAACATATTTGGAAATTGTTGTTTTTCATAGCAATTTGTACAAGCGGTTTAATTTGGCAAAATACGTTTAAATCATTCCCCGTGGACTATATTAAGTGGTCAGAGATCACGCGAATTCATGGTCGCTATTTTTTTCAATGCATCGCTGCTTCTTCACTTTCTACATAACACTGGTGACCTAAATGTAGTAATTGGCTGTTGGGTGAGTAGACTTTTGCTGGAGACCATGCACTCACTTTTAGGAGACGTATAAATATGTTTCAAGTGGCTTGCCATCGAACTGACGCTACCCTCAACGAAGGAAACGTTTACAGAGCACAGGTTATATTTAGCTTTCTGTTTACTGCTGGCATCAACAACTGTTAAATACTTTCAAACTGGAAATCATTTGCCATACTTACTTTCAGTTAAATTGAATAAGGCATTGATACAAAGTTACGTCATTTTGTCACGGGCTTCATATCGTCCTCGCAAACCACGGGAGGTAATCCGCTGCGCTCCTTTATCACCCGGTGCTGCCTGTGCGGAGATTTACTCTTTTCACGTGAATATGCAGAACCATTTAAAAATAATCAATGATCTTTCACTCTGAATGAGCCAATCAAAGTTTCTCTTTCAGACACGATAGATAAAACGGGCGCTTTCATTATGTGTTGGACTTTGTTACATTATTTTGTTGATGATGTATTTTTGTTTATGCGAACTCGTGAAAAACGAGGAAATCTCCGCACATGCAGTCACGGATGATAAGGTAACATAGCGGATTTTCTCCCGTGGCTTGTGACGATTGCTTCATAATTAGTCTGTCCTAAATGAAATTAATAGACACAAAACAAGAAACAAAATGTATAACATATTTTAAACAAATTAAGACATGTAAGGGTATGAGCAACAATAACAATAACTATAAAGTACTTTAATAACATGTATTTAAGGAGCAAATAAAATATTCAAACTCTAATTAAATTTCTACCACCACCAATTTACATGTTTACTTATATATATGGTGTCTTATGTAGCAGTTCTTGCAGTAATTAGTTTAAAATCTCACATAAAGGATTTATTTACCTTTACAAAATAATTGTGAAATAATTCCATTTATTGCAAGATTTCTGCAAGCTTTCTGCTCTGTCGATTTTTCATGTAGTATGTCTACGCTTTGATATATACGGTAAAGAAGGCTCGCAAGTACTGTTTGTACGTTGCAGCTCCTTCAAACACTGCTAGGCCAAACAAATAGAAAGTGACAACTCAATGACACACCTGTGTGTACTGTAAACGATGTGTCAACCCAATGGCACTCCTGTGTGTACTGTAAACGCTGTGTCAATCCAATGGCACTCGTGTACTGTAAACACTGTGTCAACCCATTGGCACTCCGGTGTGTATTGTAAACGCTGTGTTGGCCCAATGGCACTCCTGTGTGTACTGCAAACAATGTTCTAACCATGAAGATGTTACGTTTGTTACATGTATGAAATGTGCAAGAGGGAGCTTTCAAGAACGACAACTTAGCTCCAGTATTTACTCCAGAAATGAATTAGACTATACAACCAGTACGACTACATCGAGAAAATAAAGGCACGAGGCACCGTTGTTATCGATGATGAAAAAGGAGAATTGGTACCACACGGGTTAGTACCGTTACCTACAATTTACCTGTAAATAATATAGGCACTGTATATATATATATATATATATATATATATATATAAATTATTTATAAGTAAATTGTAAGCGGCGATATGAGCTCTTGTGAGTTGTATAACATCATAAGAGGCTTTCGCATTACACATGGAGTATTTTTTGCAGCCACCACTTATAACATCAATTCATTCATTCAATGTCAAGACGGAGCTGACAACAGGATTGTGTGTCTTCTAATATGGAAGGTATTGATACAAAGTGACAACTTGAGTCAGTAAAGAAATTTAATGAAAATAAAATAAAATTGCATACCTGGAAGAGCTGTTGCCCAAAAAGGAGGTTACTGAATGGTTACGCTTTGCAAATTTCCTGTTTTGATTTTTACACTTTGATTGCACGATAGCTGTAAATCCCTCAAACAACCGTTATGGACTGTAACTGTACTGGGTTTTTAATTTTTAAAAGTGTGTTAAGCTCAGTATATTTAGGTCATGACACTTATTATTCAATGTGTCAGAACAAACAAACGAAGTCATCATTGAGGTTATCGAACTTTAATGTGGCTAACATATACCTGCAACTTGGCGTTTAATCCGAATATAATGTGACTGGCAGTCAAATAAGCAAAGTGATTCAAGTTTGAAAAACTATCAAAACAACCAATGTAATTACCGAGTAGGGGGCAGAGGGGAGGGCCTCTTAAGTACGGGGCGGCCCCCCTCTATTTCTTTCTAGATGGAATACTGAATTATACAAGCCTCGTTTCCTTTTAAAGGCAAAATGTATACATCTCGTGATATATTAAAGATATAGCGTACATAATATACGTATATTCTATTTATACCACATACAAATACATCTACTTGCGTTACCAGAGGAGTTAAGATTGACTACAGGAAACTGTGTTGAAGGATGAAATGAACTCTTCACATCCTGCTTAGTGTGTCCGCTAAAAATGTAGTTATGCAGCAGTTCTTTGGAAATTGATAATTTGCTTGTTTTTTGGTGGGTTTTTTGGTGGGGTTTTTTGGGTGTGTGTGTGAATTTTTTTTTTTAAGCTTCTATTTTCGTTCATATTGATTAAATAAACAAACAAAAAAAAAAAAAACTTATTATTTAAATATGAAAGTTGGTTTAAATGAAGAACGTAGAACACTGTAAACATTGTAAGGTTAGGTTCTCAAATAATGAACACACAGCCATTCAGTCACCGGCGAGTACATTGAAACGAGTGGGGAATATAGAATAAGCAAAATGACGAACCAACAAGAGATAATTCAAACATTTAAATGTATTGACAGTGGATATAAGTCATTCTTATGCTTTATTCACCACTGTTACAGACTATAAGATTATTCTTATCCTCCAATGTCTGTCTTTCTTTCTCCGTTGGACATCGTCACATGCCACAGGCGAAACTCAGCTACGCTCGATTTTCACGCATTTTCTCCTGTAGCTTGTGGCGATGGTTCAGAGAGAGAGAGAGAGAGAGAGAGAGAGAGAGAGATCCACTGAGGTAAAAATGACATGCTGACTGACCAACCCACATGATATAGAGAGAGAAGAGGATGGGTGCTGATTGGGGGGGGGGGGGGACTGACGATACGATTTTTTCCTATCGTCCATCCCTCAGAGATACAGAGAAAGAGAATGTTCTGAATCAATTGAAGTAAAAATGTCACGCTGACTGACCGATCAACACAGTGAGAGAGAAAGGGAGAATGAGAGGGGCTTTCTGACATTTTTGTATTAAAAAAGGATCTGTTTTTAAAACCGGATTATTCGTTAAAAAAAAGCAAACAAAAACGTTAAATAGATTACAGTATGTGTGTGTCACCTAATCAAGGAATTTAGAGTACAACCCTCCCGTCTCGACGGGCTATTGCAGCTTTGTGTCATTGGTATAGTAAATCACCATAGAAAAATCCCATGGAAAGTGTACACATTATTATACTTACTCGGGTTCCTCGAGGTTATCTAGTGTAAGTCTACACAAATGCTTCTTTTACACGAGGTTATCTGGTGTAAGTCAACACAAATGCTTCTTTTACACGAGGTTATCTGGTGTAAGTCCACACAAATGCTTCTTTTATACGAGGAAACAATAATTATAATCGCACATAAAGTATTTCATCTTTCTTTTTTACAGATTCACAAGACATGTTTGATTTCCTCATCTCCAATACCAAACAAAACTGCCGAGATAGTCGGCTGTCGGAGTTATATATATATGAGAGAGAGAGAATATTTTCTTTTCCTGCGTAAATACCGGAGATATATTTCATCGCGTGGTACAAAAAACGTGATATTTTAACGAGTGGTGAAGCCAAGAGTTTAAATGTTTTTTTGTTTTTTTTTTTCTTTTTTTTTTTTACTACACGATGAAATAAAGCTGGTATTTACGCAGGAAAAGAAAATTTACATTTTATTATATACCAAACTTGTATACTTTTTATTATATACCAAACTTGTATACTTTTTATTATATACCAAACTTGTATACTTTTTATTATATACCAAACTTGTATACTTTTTATTATATACCAAACTTGTATACTTTTTATTATATACTAAACTTGTATACTTTTTATTATATACCAAACTTGTATACTTTTTATTATATACCAAACTTGTATACTTTTTATTATATACCAAACTTGTATACTTTTTATTATATACCAAACTTGTATACTTTTTATTATATACCAAACTTGTATACTTTTTATTATATACCAAACATGTATACTTTTTATTATATACCAAACTTGTATACTTTTTATTATATACTAAACTTGTATACTTTTTATTATATACCAAACTTGTATACTTTTTATTATATACTAAACTTGTATACTTTTTATTATATACCAAACTTGTATACTTTTTATTATATACTAAACTTGTATACTTTTTATTATATACCAAACTTGTATACTTTTTATTATATACCCAACTTGTATACTTTTTATTATATACCAAACTTGTATACTTTTTATTATATACTAAACTTGTATACTTTTTATTATATACCAAACTTGTATACTTTTTATTATATACTAAACTTGTATACTTTTTATTATATACTAAACTTGTATACTTTTTATTATATACCAAACTTGTATACTTTTTATTATATACCAAACTTGTATACTTTTTATTATATACTAAACTTGTATACTTTTTATTATATACCAAACTTGTATACTTTTTATTATATACTAAACTTGTATACTTTTTATTATATACCAAACTTGTATACTTTTTATTATATACCAAACTTGTATACTTTTTATTATATACTAAACTTGAATACTATTTATTATATACCAAAATTGTTACTTTTTATTATATACCAAACTTGTATACTTTTTATTATATAGCAAACTTGGATACTTTTTATTATATACAAACTTGTTACTTTTTATTATATACCAAACTTGTATACTTTTTATTATATAGCAAACTTGCTCATGAATCGAAACTTTGAAGATTAAACTCAATCTTCAGTACACCAACCCCACCCCTGTTCGTAATCATTAGCTGATCATATACGACATAAGAGAGCGGTAGGATTGGGATGACCTAATTTCTTGCAGTAACTTACATTTTTGACAGTTTGTACATTATTTTACTCTATCTGACCACAAAGCAAGTCCGATTCAGCAATGCATCATAGCTGGTTTATCATTGTTGTCAGGGCAATACCTGGGAAATAACTTCATAGAGACGCGAAAGGTGTTGAGTAAAATTTCTTCAGCAAACATAATTTCCATGTCTGAAAGGTAATGCAGTTTCCATTTATTTGTTCTTGCTCACAAAGTGCTTGTTTTTCTTTTCTGCAGGTGTAACTTCTGTAGGCACACACAATCAAGCGTCGCATGGCAGCTGGGGAAATCTTGTATTTTCACATGTGAAAATATAACGATATATTTTTCACATGTGAAATTATAGGAATTAAATAATATGAACATTAAATAACCAATAAATATTTCTATATTTCACACTTAATAATACAGATATATATATATATATATATATATATATATATATGTATATATATATATATATATATATATATATATATATATATATATATATATATATATATATATATATATATATATATGAAACATGAATCTGTAATGAAATTGTTTGTTCCTGTTTGCATCAAGTGTCAACCAATTTACAATTTTCTTGATTCTTAGACTGGGTTGGTCTGTAGCTCTCAAAGCTATAAATAATAATAATAATAATAATATTACTATTATTATTATTGATATGTTATCTTCTTCAGCATATACGTTATACCGTGTATCATGTTACGTTTATTTTTTAAACGCTGATTACGTGATCAAGCGTGTGTTGAATACCACCATTCTCCTTAATCAAATCGTAGAAGTTTACATTGCCATGCTTGAAGCGGTCATATAACTAAAAGACAAAATTAATGTATTTTAAAACTTTAGGATGTTAATAGAGACTGTACTGTGGCAAATTGAGTATTATCTTCGAAGCATCATTCTTCTTTGTTTTTCAAGTTTAGAAGTACGTATGTCTTTCATTCTAGAAAGATTTCTCACGGCACTAGGTTGAGTTGTAAGCTACTTTCTGCAGGCTGAATTGAAAATTTTTTAAACCTCAGGTATTTCGCTCAAATCTGGAGTTTTGCAGTCAAATTCCTCGGGCTTCCTTGTTTCTGAAATTCATGATAATATTGAAAAAGATATAGGGGCATTTTTAATTATCGTGCAATGTTTGATTGCAAGTCATTGTTAGGTGCGAGACTAATTTAGCAATAAAAGCTTCTCTTCCCTAGGCAATCATCCAGTACTCTATTCCCTGAACAATGGTTACCAACAAAGAGATTTCAGTTAAATTTAGATTGACCTCCCCCGGAAGTAATCATCAGCCATCTTTTGGATCAAACTTCCGTAGCATTGTTATTGATACGAAAAGTAACTTGTCACACATTATGAAATAATATCGTATAAATGTAATTTTTCTTGCTTATTTAGTAAGTGTTCATCTTTTTATGTTTTTTTTTTGTTTGTTTCTTTCCCCAATTGATTAGGGCTACTTTTACTTGTTTATTTTTTCCCATACATTAGTTATGAAAGGATGACCAAATTATGACGAGCAGTGATTCCGAAGGAAGTAAATATGAATGATTATTACTTCATATGAAATTGTTCGCCGCTTACTTGGCTCTGCTTGTTTGACCACTAGATTTCTTCGCTTGTGTTATTGTTTGCACGATCTAAAATACGTGGATTTTTATTGAGAATCAAAGTGATATTCACCGAGTTCAAAATCTAACATTTTGAACATTGTCAGTTTTTTCAGTCGAGATCTAAAGGGTTCAGTCAAGGAAACGTGCAAAGGTAGTAGATTTCGCAATCTGCTTCGTGCGACATAAGCTGTATCCTTAAAACGTGTCAAGTATTATCATGGTGAACCATGCCATTTGCCACGGTATAAAATTCCAACAACCCAGAATATGTTCAGTGAAGCACAAGATCGAATTATACGAATAACAATTAGGACTGCAGTGTTTGTCTCTATGCACACTAGCAGGTTCACAAATGCTTTTTGCTTTTTGTTCTGTTTTCTTTCTTTTCTCTGTTTCTTTTCTCTTCTTTGTATGCCCCAGTGTTACGACTCTATGGAGCGAACAAACGTAACAAAAATAAAGTGAAATCAAATCTGTTTGTAAATATCAACAAACAATTTATTTTAAATAATTAATGTGAAAATCATAATACACTTACAGTTTCGTGTATTAAAATCCAAATAATCCAACAATTATTAGTGTCCTAATCACAAGCCCTGCATATATAGACACTATACAATGTTCCAAATGAATGAATGTTCGAAGTTAATGAATGTTCCAAATAAATCTTCGTAATGAACGAATGTTCCGAAAGAATGAGTCTTCGTAATGAACGAATGTTCCGAAAGAATGATGGTTCTGAATGAATGAGTCTGTAATGTTCCAATGTATCAACGATAATGTCAGATGCATCCGAGAAAGTCCTAAATATAATTCCAGGTAGCTCTGATGAATGGTCCAATAAATAATTCCTTTCGAATTATCTATATACAGCATGGCATTACAGCAGCATTACAGGATTCCAGCTCGGCTATTATTTCAAACGATCTGATGATTCCAAAGCTGATCATAAAAAACAGTTCTTTTCAACTCAAGATCTAAAATGGAATGGAAATAATTCGTATTTCCAGGTCTTGTATACAACTTGCAAATGGCACATTTCACAACAGGAAACGTGTCATATTATGACCCAGAATGCAATACTAAATGCGTCTATTTCATGGAATTTTACTGAAGAATGATCAACAGCTCTGACCTCGAACAAAAGGCCAGTAAACATGTTGTTATTTGATTAATAGTACAACTAAACCCAACTTAAATATGACTCACTATTTGACACAACTTTAAAGTAGAGTCATAGGCCAAAAGTTTAAGCACATTATAGATTCCATATACATAATTCCGTAACACCCAGTATGATGGAAGAAGGGGTCATATTGTTTTGCTGCTCTGTGTCTCTAATCCGTCTTAGCACATAACGTAAAAACCAATATAGTTAGAGACATTAAACTTCATACATTTTACCATGCTCATAAAAAGATAATCTGATTGGATTTTCAGGCCGTTGCAAAAATGTATCAATTTTATTTTACACATATTTTCACTTTTGGACTTAGACCCCTTTATTTGCCCAAAACTTTGTTAGCAAAATTAAGCAAAAACCATCTGAGGTGCTGGTAAATGAAATTGAGTACGCATATATATATATATATATATATATATATATATATATATATATATATATATATATATATATATATATATATGCGTGAGTGTGGCTTGAAGTCTATTGTGTCTCCTACTTCCAAGGACATCAAGACAACAGTCGTTGTCAACTGAAAGGTTCTCCAACGTGCACATACTACAAATAATTTTCCTCTAATTACCTAATTGCAACACATCATGAAATCTTAATTTCACACTTGCATGGTTTCTCTTGTTTCACATTTGTATGACTCATTAGTAAGCCTTTCTGACGGAAACGTAAATACAAAAAACACATACCCTAGTTTTATTACAATATATAATTAAATAATATAATTAAAATTCTGTACACATTTATATTTTGATCTTTTGGACGTTTTGTCAAAATCTCGTTAGCACGATGAAGTAAAAACCAAGCGAAATTTTGTATTTATGTTTATTGTTAATATAGATGGTAAGGCCCCTCCGTCATAAAACTATACTCGACTCCAAATCTTGGTCAGAAATTTTCTAATAAATCAAAACGCTGTAAAAATTCCAAATTTAGAGTAGCATTTATTAGTTGAAATGTTGAGTAAAGTTCAATGTCGGAAGCGCCTTATTAGATTTTCATGCCATTATAGTAATTTTTAAAAATTTGTTAACGCTTTCAATATTTTGGACTCAGACTTGTTGGTTTTGCAGAGGACTATATTAACATTACAGCAGTGGTTTCACAAGCACACACACGCACACACACACACACACACTATATATATATATATATATATATATATATATATATATATATATATATATATATATATATTAGAGAGGTATTTACTGTGGTCATGCAAAGATTTGATGCGCTGTTATCACATATGCAAGAATAGTGGTACTACATTTACTATAGGGTGCAAATTAAAACAGCAAGAGTAAAAACTGGTATCTCAAGTTTCTGAAAACAATTATTTTTCTTTAACCAGTATTTATTAGAAACTTTCAAAGAGCAGTGTCGATAATTGAGTATGTTAAACTTCAATTGAGTGAGTACAAGTTCAGCTGAAAAGCTTCATGTGTCGGCTTTCGAATTTTTGGGAAGGAGTGAAGATTTCACAAGGCTAAATGCAATATTGTCAAATATTCATATTGTCAAATATTCATATTGTCAAATATTCATATTGTCAGAAAACCAGGAAGACTGACAGACAGACTAAGAAAATTAAAGATAGAGATCAAAAAATTGTTTAGCTCTTTGATTTGTTATGATTACACGATCAAATGTATTCTTCCTCATTGCGACTTAAAGTTAAAATATGTGGACAATATTCAATAAGTAAATTATTCATGCTATTTGTAGAACAATATGTCTAGATAAAAATGTGCTCCTGATTTTACTCTAACTGAATTCCTGAAATCTGGAACTGAAGTTAGCGAAGTGTTAGATTGTCCAAATTTACCAACTGCATTACTTCCCCTGACTTGGGTTGGCTTTAGAATGATTGATGACATTTGTTCCAGAATGAACTGAACAATCATTAATGTATATCTGAATTGATGGAAGGGTTATTTCAAGTAAAATAGCGAGGAGCACTGACTCTGTGGTACATAATGTCCAGCGTTTGTTGTGGAAGATGAACGTATGCTCCTTACAGGCGGAGATGATCAATGAAATAAGGAAATCTAACGGAAGAATTAAAAACATAGGTCTCTTGAGGCACTGAAAAACAGTGTGGAAAGGCATCTTAAAGACAAAGGTTACAACGCATCTATAAGGGACAGACCTTTTGATAAAGCCATGCAGGCCCTTACTGCTAACAAAAATGCAATTAATGAAGGTGGGGAAGGGGAGAAAAGCTTCAGAAAAAGTCACAAAACAAGATGACAATGCCTTTTTCATGCCGAGAGATGGGTGTTGACACCCCAGAGCACTCCAATTCACAGTTTTTATATGTTTGGAAAGAATGTTGGGTTCAATGGGCGGTATAAACACAGAAAATTGAGATTTGGTAATGTATTCCTAAACGTTACTGCTGATGGGATAGAATACCTTCAATATGCAGAACGTGACAGCAAGACAATGCATGGCAGCATAAAGTGTGACAATGCATGGCAGCATAAAGTGTGAAAATGCGTGGCAGTATAAAGTGTGACCATACATCTGACAGCAAGACAATGCGTGACAGTACAAAGTGTGATAATGCATGGAGGTATAAAGTGTGACAATTGATGGCAGAATAAAGTGTGACCATCGATCTGACAGCAAGACACTGCATGGCAGTATAAAGTGTGACCATCGATCTGCTGGGTGTACGATATTTGCCAACAACACCATATCTGAAAGAAATCTAGTACATCTGTACAAGTTCTGTGTGGACAAGAAACCCCCTGAGACGAAAGTGATAGACTCCCCCATTTACCTAATCCTTATTCCTAAAAGAAGATTGACTGAAAACTCCCTGTATGGTAAATAATGAAACATATTTCATGACATCAATAAATACAAGAATATTAACATGTTGTTAGACAGAGAACGCAGGAGTGATGAAACATTATTACAATTCATAAGATTAGTTCTTGCATATTTGACACTAAGAAAATTTATATAGATGCGATTATTATATGAACAATGGTACATACAATACAAAGTTTATATATATATATATATATATATATATATATATATATATATATATATATATATATATATACATATATATATATATATATATATATATATGAAAGTCCCAAAAAGTTTCTAAAATTTTTTAAATAATTGAATCTGGGCTATAACATAGCATAAGCAAATCCATAATATAGAGTGATTTTCTATTTCTTTCCTATTAGTAAAATAATAAAAATATATAATTTGCTTTACATTTTGTCTTTTAAAAACGTAATTCAAATGGGCAGAGTGCATAACGTATGAATTAAAAGTACATTACTCTCTCCCATATATTATCCAATACCAATACCTATGGGTGAAAATAATCTGGAAATTCTGATGCGGAAAGGCGCACAAGGAGTGGGTCTTCAAATCAGATTAACCAATCATATAGTCCGGAATACCACAGTATCTAAAGTCCGGAATACCACAGTATCTAAAGTCCGGAAGACCATAGTATCAACACTATCAAAAGTTGGAGTGTCATTAACAAAAATCATGCAGATTACTGGACGTAAAAATGTTGCATTAATTGCAGTTATGAGTATATGCATATATATATATATATATATATATATATATATATATATATATATATATATATATATAGAGAGAGAGAGAGAGAGAGAGAGAGAGAGAAAGCATGCCTTAAGTTCAGTTCCTTAAAGCTAGTGATATTAATAGAGCTGAAGCAGAACATGTAATCAATATTACAGTATCCTTTGTTTTCTGTCCAATTTTATATTTTTTACGATTTCACGAAGGTTTCCTATTCCTCGCAGCTGCGATATTTTTAAACTAAAATGTTGATGTTTGATATCAAACTGAACATTATAATATTTCTGTCAGTAGTGCCTGCAGTAGTATTTTTAATCTGTAATTACCCAGGACAATTATTGTTATTATTATTTAGATTCAAATGCAAATATTTGAATTTTTTAATTGTCTTGCAAACTTTGAAACAAAATTCTCATCAACAGCAATCGTTGTTTTCTTTACAAGTTTGGTTTATATGTTAAGATTATTTAAATATTGAACAATTAACATAAAAAATTAGCAGATTATATTTTAATAAAAAATGAATTTAAAAAGTAATGAATTAATGTATGACGAATGATTGAATAAATGAATGAATGAAAAATAAATGAATATTAAATAGATGTCTGAATAAAACAAGGAATAAATTCATGACTGTTTAAGCATACTGTATTTTTTTTTTACTGTCTGGTTCACCTTGAGTGAAATATCACAAAATCTAAAAGTTATCTCTGATTTGTAGATTTATTGCTTCATGTATGTAAACATATCAGTCACGTGACCTTGAACTTCAAGATCTAGTTCTAATCCCAAATAACTTAATGTAAACCATACTCCCCTTTCAGCATAAGACTTGAAGCTTTCCATGAAGGAATATGCAAGATTGAGCCCTTGATGGAACAGCAAATGACCAGAATATTACCTCTTAGCTGTGAGATAAGAATACAATGCTGTAGCAAGACGATGAACGTTCACCATCTTGCCAGTTACCCGACGCCAACCTCGGCACACGCTTTTTTGTTTCTTTCAAGGAGCTTACATAAATAATCTGACACTTAACTTGAACTACAAATTAATATTATTGACTTAATTCCTGTTGCAGTTCTGTTATTTCTTGAATTTTCTCAGTATCTGTGATAACATCATCCAGATTTAGCATAGCATTCCTGCAGTATTCCTCTATCAATGATTTCGTAGCCACTGCTTTGTTTAGATGCGAGGAATTCTAGTGGGTGGGATTTAGCTATTTGTGTAAACGCATATCAATGCGCTACCAAATACAATTTGTTGTTAGCATTAAATGTTTTAATTACGACTTTTTGTTACAATTTGTTTTTTTACAACGAGAATATATGTTATGAACCATAAACTTTATTCTGTTTAAAGTTAATATATTTCTGGAGTATATAATAAAAAGATTATTGGGTTGAAACTGAAAAATATTGTGAACTCGTTCTTGGTCGAATCGCACTCACAAGGTCGCGCGATACGTCCAAAAACTCGTTCACAATATTTTTCAGTATCAAACCAATAACCTATAAATACTGCATTTAGTTAAATCTATGATTAATATTTTGGAAAATAAAACAATTTATTGAACTGAAAGCATTCAATGTATTCTACAGATGCATCCACAAACAAGATTTTACAAAAATCCATTCAAACTTGTTGATGTTATCATGATCACAAGCCAGTACAGCTAAAACCATAGCCAAGAACTTTGACCTTAAAATCTATGGAATGTAACTAGATACAAAGTCTGGTTAAAGTTCATCTGTATATACAGAAATCACTATCTGCACAAGCTCAATGAAGTACAAACATGCAAGTAATGACATTTGACTTGACCATACGTGCCGATATGCTGTTGGTCAGATCTGAACCATTTTCATTTAGAACAAATTGCATATTGCAAGAAGTGTTTTAATGAAAACCACACATCAATCCTGCCATTTGAGCAAGAAGAGCAATGATGACAATATTTTCGAGAAGGCCACTATAGTGCCATGATATAGGTTGACGAGTACCTTTTCATTCAGAAAGAGCAACATATTATTATAGTGTTTTAGTATTTAAAAAAAACATGTTAATGCGACCAGCCACTCAGGAGAAGTAATCGTATAAAAATTGTCAAGGTGGCCGTCAGGCAACCATTTGGAGATTGGATCTGCATCATTTTAATAGCAGACCAATTACATATTACAAGAAGTATTTTAATGAAAACCCGAAAGGGATACAATGGCTACCATGTTGGTCATCATGGAATTCTCATCAACACCATTTTCATCTAGGACCAACTATATATCATAAGAAGTTTTTTTAGTAAAACTCCATATCTCTAAGACTGTCAGTTCATGAAAAGTGGCTATAACAAGATTTCCATGATGGCCGCTATGGTGGCCATATTGGAGATCTAATTGACACTATTTTCATCTAAGACCAACTTTAAATCAGTTTAAGGCTTTAAGAGAAACCCCATGTCAATAGGACCATCCTTTACGGAAAGGTACAAATAACTAGATCTGTCAGTAAGCGAGTACTTACAGAAACCCCCATTCTAGAAATAATAATCTAACAAAACTCATTATTATATGCAAAATAAACTCTTGTCATGATACAAATGCAGACCAAGCTTCATGGATATATCTCACACGGTTTGGAATATATGATCTGTCAGAAGTCTGACGGAGAGACGGAAATACACTTTATAAAATGAGGATAACAGTTATAATGCTGATCAATACAGAGACAAGGAAGATAACTCTGAGTACTACTATAACAATGCCGAATCTCTATATGGGACATTAACTTCTGTCATGATAAAATGCATACCAAGTTAATGAAAATCCCTCAAACGGTTCAGGAGATACTAACCAGAGAAGAGTGGAACGGACGGACAGACAGACACAATTAATAACACACCGAGGACAACTCTTGAAATACTGATCAGAGTAAATACATTGTTTACAGGGCACAATGCCTCGTAATGATATAAAAGCATGGTACGTTTTATAAAGATATCTCAAATGGTTCAGGAGATATTAAGTAACCAAAAGTGTGACGGACTAAAAGACGGACTGAAAGACGGACTAATTGACTCCAGTATTTGCACCTAAATTTCTTTTGCACGGAGTACAACACGGTTTTCAAGATGCCCACTATTTAGAACCAACTAGACATCATAAGAAGTATTTTGGTGGAAATCCCATGTCGATACGACCATTCGTTTAGAAGGGGTGGCGATAGCAAGAATTTTAAGATAGCCGTCGTGGTAGCCATATTGGATGTCAGATCAGCACATTTTCAGTTGGACTCAGTACACAATTATTTTCCCTGTATATTCTCTCTATTTACTTCTCAGTACTGAAATTTCCATTGTGTCCAAATCCCAAAAAAATCAAATGTTAATCAAAGGTATCTTCACAGAAAAACTTACAGTTAAGTTCTTGTCATAGGTTGTTTGGCATTATTTGGAGAGGCTGAACGGTCAACACAGCAACGCTCCATGGGTTACAGATTTCAATTCCGGGAAAGCAGTAGTGCTTGATTATTCACTGTGCATTGTAGCCAAAACACAGACATCCTCACCATAATTCTCATACTATAAAGAATGAACAGTTTCCTTAGTAGTATAGATAAAGGCGGATTTGAAAACACTTTTTTGTCTCCGATTTTTTGGTGGCCAACGAGGTATTCATTATGCAAACAAATTGTTCTA
Source organism: Margaritifera margaritifera (assembly GCA_029931535.1). Taxonomy (NCBI): domain Eukaryota; kingdom Metazoa; phylum Mollusca; class Bivalvia; order Unionida; family Margaritiferidae; genus Margaritifera; species Margaritifera margaritifera. Next base: position 34,607 of record JAQPZY010001019.1, read on the forward strand.
TTCAAATCCCATGAAGTGACCCAAAAAGTGGGCATTAAACCGTTGAAAACACCATAAACGGCTTTACAAAACAAATTCCGCCAACAATTGAAATTATTTGTTTTAAGGTAAAAAATCCCCCTGTAAAATTATTTTTTTGTGAACATTATATCCATTAAGTAAATAAAAAGTCTAGTTCAGTGCTAATAGCACCGAATTGAGGGTTATTTTTATAATAACCGATCGCGTAAGTGTTTATTCCATCTTCGCACCATCGTTTGTCATCATAGTTGTTTAATCCTGCTTTGTTTATCACCGATGTAGTAATTTTATGTTTATCAGATCGTATTGTTGTCATTAGAACATGATCCCGCTTTCCGACTAATGCAACCTTATAATCATCAAAATGTATCTTTTTATCTACAACAGCCTTTTGTATTCCTTTAGCGCGCTTTTTTAATGTTCCATCAGAAAGTTTAATGCTATACAGTTTACTTCTTAATCCAACGAACTCAGTTATAGGAACGAAGCTTGTTTCGTCCTTGAATTTTCCTATAACTTTTTTATTTTCATCTGATTTAAATCTACTATCAGCAGGATAATCTGATAAATCAAACCATTGGTGATTATCGTACATGTCCTGGTAAACATCATCAGTGAACACGTGAATGCACAGCGAATCCGTGTCTGTGAATAATAATTGTGATTTATCGCCTGGATATAGTTTTTTGATAACATTATAGTAGAAGTCGTACATTAATGTTTTTGAAATGTCTAGAACAGCTGCTCCGTTTGCTATTGGTTTATTTAGTATTAAGTTTGTTTTACGCATATGTGCTGCTATTAAATTTTCGTTTAATATTTTCCTCGAAATAAAATTATCTTTTGCTATTACTTTATCACGGCGCGCCTCGTTATTAATAAGTTCAATTTCCCTGCGTTTTCTTAAGTTTTCCATGGTTTTACCAAACACACTGTTGTTCATTAGTTTAGGAAGGTTTTTACCAAATTCTGTTGTTGCAACTGCTCTTTTACATGTGTTAAACTCAATGTAGTCTTTTAGCCAACAAGATTGTTTAAACTTTAGAATACGATAAATACGAGTTATTTTTAAACCAGCGTCAACTGCCTGTTTTAATGCTTTGTAGTGTATTACGTATCTTGTTTTGTTCATTAGGTTTGGTACTAACTTTTCTGTAGTGCTTTTGCAACCGTTCCGAATCTGAGAGGGAGAAAGCCATTCACTATTAATTTTAATTTGTTCAGCGCAAAATGGATAGTCATTATGCAGATCATGTAGCGCAGATGGATATTCAAGATCAACTTCGATGAAATATCCGATTTTATCGTTTGACTTTTCGTTTAGGTATTGTTCTTCAGTTATCCACTTGTAGTTTCCAACTGGTAATGGTTGACTCATTGCCCATCCATACAGATTATTTGAATACAAATAGATTATATGACTTGATTCCTTGTTTGGATCATAATCTGGTAAATATTTGTTGTTAGCTTTTGCGTATTTTTTGTTATTACTGATATTCCTCCACGGATACCTTTTTCGATAAACAAATACATATCAGCATCTGTGAACAAATCTAATGTTACATTACTTAATTTTAATGCTGCATCCCAAGCGAGTCCTGGAGATGAAAAATACCACAATGGATCTAATCCGTAGTCGCGCGAGCAAGTGTTGCGAAATTGTTCAAATACATCAGATAGAAGTTGTTAAATACAGATCGTGATAATCTCCCATATTTTTACATTTAAATTTTTCCCATATTTGTTGAGCATATTCGTACTCAGTTTGTTTTATTCCTTTGATATAAACCTTGGAATAAAATTTTTCGATGTCAGGCAACGATGTTTCATCAAATCTTGAAAAACCGTCCATGTACTCGTATGGGTAAACACCTTTACGCGTTAAATAACTTGAATCAGCTCCAAAGTATTCTTTTAATTTATCAAACACAGTACAAGCTTTTACAAGGTCATCTAAAGAATAACTCAAAAACTGCAAGCTATCGACGAATCTAAGTTGTTTTAAAGTAACTGATAAATACTTTTCAGTGCTATTTGGAATGCATTTGATTGTTTTAACACTAAAATTTTTGTTTCCAAGTGCGTCAACGATAATATGTGCATCATATCCTCTAAAGTTATGAAAAACAACTGGAACAAACCACTGTAATTTATTATACTTGTTGTCGGCTTTTAACACTTTTTTAATTTCTTTTACCTCGTTCAGCAAATTAGTTAACAACCATTCTGCTGGGTTAACGCCACGGTATAATTCAATGTTTTTTTATTTTGAATTATCATACTCGCAAACAACCTTGTAAGCAACACTACAGGGTATATGGTTATGTATTTTTGTTGTTGATGATATATTTGGGTTGTTTATTGCAACATCAATTGGTTCCAGCAGTGCTTCAAAATCAGCGTATATCACAAACATTATTTTTTCACATCGCTCTGGATTTTTAAAATTTAACTTCGAGTGTTCGATATCAGGCATAGTAATTTTTTGTTTGTCAGAGCAATATTCTAAATGCCTATCTAATACTTTTTGTAAGGTGAACCTACTTAAACAGCGATAACAGAAATACAGTTTTCCTTTATGTTTATTATTTTGACTGTGATTGAACCCATTAAAGTTTTTGATCCAACAATAGTGATTTTTATAAAATAACTGGTTAATTACATCGCTTGTTTGCACATTTTTATCCCGTAAATTTTTACTTATTATCAGTGGACATGAAAATTGGTTTCCAGTGATTTTTGCAACGTCTAAGCCAAATACGTTTATAGTTAAACCATTTTGTTTGGCAAACTTTTCAATCTTGTTGATTTGTACTGGAAATTCGATTTTATCAAAATTTAGCATATTAGCGTATTCTTTGTATTTTGATACTCTATTTGGGTTTGTTTCAGCTGGATACAATTTTGAAAGAACCGCCCACTGGAAACACTTGTCATCGTTATTTTTAACATTTACAATGCAATTTGAGTTTTTGTAATGTCCTGGCAGCTCAATAAAACTTGATCCTCCTGCTGGCTTAACATTGTGTGTGCTAAGCGAAACTGCGGTAATTGTTCTGAATTTCCATCCAGATCCAGCTCCTTCATGGTTTTCAATTTGATCACTGAGATCTTTATGCAATTTCATTAAAATATTATCAACGTTCAATCCTCGTGTTATTAATGTTGTTTTAGTTGTTTTATATGATTCGGATTCTTCCTCTAGTACAACAAGCTCTCCTATTACGAATAATACATTATACTGAATATTAATTTTTACCGCATATTTTTGACTTAACTGATCGTTTATTATTGGTTTAACCATTGCGATCATATCTTGTGGTCTTACTCCAAAATATCTGTGTTCATCGTGTACGCCTCAGAAGATGCGTTTAATACTTGTTGATTATCAAAAAAAAATTTTTTGTCAGAGCCTGCAAAAGCCTTATCAGTTTCTCTCATCTTAAAATTTGCCTGCCCCAATACTTTTTGCATTGCTAGTTCGCGTAACGATTTTATCATTGTTATAATAACACGCAAATATTTTAATTGGAAAATAATTAATATTATTTTAATTTTTTTATTGGCTATTTAATAATGACAGAAATTTTTAATAATCATCCAGTATACAAAAATTATGAAGCCAATGAACAAGGCGTTATAAGACATAAGCGTCATCAGAGGCCACTTGGCAAGATAATCAATTCAGGATATCTTATAATAAGTGTTTCTAACAATGACAACAATGGTAAACAACAGAAATCAGTTTTTGCCCACAGATTCGTTTACGAAGTGTTTAACGGCATTATTGGTCCTGGACTCGTTATTGATCATCGTAATGGTATTATCACTGACAACCGAGTTGAAAATTTGGATTTGGTTACACAGCAGGAAAATTGTAAACGTTATAAACCACGCAAACCTGTGATGTCAACGGATTTGCTTACAGGTGAAAATCAATCGTTTAGATCATTATCAGCCGCTGCAAAACATTTTGATATTATTAATAGGGCTGTGAAATATATTGCTGACCACGTGTGTGATTCAGTTTACTCAAGTAAATATGATCGCAGTTTCTCTTTTGAGTATATTTGAAGCTATTTTGAGTCAAGTATTTTCATTAGTTCTTCAACATTTATGCAACTGTGACTATAGTTCATTACTGCATCAGCATCCCAAGTGACCAAAATGGTTCCATTTTTTTTCAGCAGTTTTATTTCGTCAAGTGTTAAAAGTATGTTATTTGGCTTGACATCACTAACATTAGTGTCGTCATCTGGCTTATCATTTATTTTTAGCTTCATATTTATTGGAACGCAAAAACAAACTCGTATTGCTTCATTTAGATCTTCAACGTTTTGTATGTATCCCTTGGTCTGGTATTTTTCCATATTTAATATATTTCTATTAAAATACAATGTTAAAAATGACAACAATGAACGAAAAATTAATTTTGTTGATCAGCGACGACACACCTTGTCAATTGTCAGTGCCAAGAACAAAGCCACTGATAGGTCATTCATATTTTTGTGACTATTTAAATGCTTATCCAAACGATCCATTATTATATGACGATTATGCACTTAATAGTATTATTAACAGCAATGTTCAGGATTCAACGATTGTAAAAGATGACAAAGTCAACACCACTGTTGTCTTTGACAACACCACTGTTGTCTTTGACAACACAACCGATGTTAAAGAAAACACCAAAGGTATCGTTGACTCAAATTCGTATAAGTGTTACAGGAAGCAGCCGCAACGATACAATGTTAAATATCATCTTAGAAGTAAAATAAAAAAGTTTGAGTTGACTTTATGTTAGCAGGAAGCATTTAGCGAGCGAATTAAAATATTTATGAATATTAATATTCCTGGAAGACAAAAAAATATCAAATTTGATTTCATTTTTGCTAAGATATTTTTATTACTCGCTGATGCCGGTATTATGAATTTGCAACGAGCAAATACTCTGATTAAGATGTGCAAACCATTAAAGTCTAATCGACTGCTACCAAAGTATAACAGGATTTACGACACTGTGATTTCTAATAATGTGTTATAATCTGGTTTTTAAAAGTTCTTGCTCATAAAAACTACCTATGATAGGTTCATTTTGTAAATCTTTGATTTGATACGTAACTGGAATCGTCAAAAGAATTTCGTTGACGATAAATATTTCATCAGTGTAATTAGGCGTATAGCCCTTTTCAAATTGTTTTTTTACCACTGAAATCCTAACACGATCTCCAACGTTAAATTTATGCCTACGATACAGATTTTCATTTGCAAGAACAGGATTATTTACCGCCTCATTAGGGGTCATTTTTATTGTCCTGTGTTTTGTATTATTGTAATCAGAAACAATTGCCTGCAGATCATCTATGTATCTATCAGTGTTTGCCGCTGTCATTTTTTTGTATATTTTTTCTTTAAGTGTTCTATTAAATCGCTCAACTATTACACTTTTTCCTTCGTTGCCCGTAGTATACTTTTTAATATTGTGTTTATCAAGCCAATCGTTGAACTGTTTGTTATAAAATTCTGGACCATGATCGGTCCATATTTTGTTTGGTTGACGCCCACTATTAGTAATAATTTTATTTAACGCAGTTAAAACAGTGTTCCCCATCTTATTTTTTATTGGTTCACTAAATGCATATTTACTTTGTACATCTACCGCATTAAGCAAAAAATTTGTGTTATCATTGCTAGAAGCCAACGACGACATATCCGTTAAATCAACAGACCAAATATCATCTACAGCATTTGCTACAACACGTCTTCGCTGGAACTTTTTTTTATTGGTGCGTGCAGTTCATTAGAACGAATTTGATCAGCACTGATGTCACTGGTGGTGCCATCGCCAATGACTTTGTCATCGATAAAATCACCCTGATAAGATCGTCATCGCTGGCAACGTCAACTCCTAGCACGTTTTCAACAACATCGTCAACGGTTCCAAGCCCAAGTTTATATTTTGCTTCGATTATACCTTGTACAAATCGTCTATCAATTCGCTCTCTTATATTTTCCGGTTGCATCTCTCCAAGCTTGTCCAACATTTTTCTGTCGCACATGTGTTTATCTGATGGGTTATCCCGATAACAAATATCGTGTTTCATAGCAATTGCGTCAACCTGATTAAAAGGTTCTTGTCCTGGTAGTGGCTGATCATTACTATCAAGTTGTTCGTCTAGTGGGTTCCAAGGTCCAGTGTATTTATGTCCTGGCAGTGTCCATCCTCCTTTTGGTTTTGGTAGTTTTCCAATCAGATTATGAATATCAATAGCTCCTCCAAGTACTTGACGGTGTTCGCATTTGTCACAATAACAGACCAGTTTATTTCCCTCAATGGAAAGCATTTTACTGTGGCCGCAATTACAAATCATTATTTTATAAACAGGCTTTTATTTTTCTTACAAACCGTACAAATACTTTTTATCATTGATCTATCATTTTTAGTTTTTAAGATTATTTCGTTTAGATTGCCAGTTTTCTTCTTACATTTTAAGCAATACGTTTCTTCCATCACTGATTATATCTGCGTTTTTATAAAAACGCGTTGATGCGTTGTCAAAGACAACGTAAATGTCGGTTACACATAGATTCAACCGCAATTCGGTCATTGTTAGCACTTCCATGTGGATCAAACTGTGAAATAAAGTCTAGCATTGTTTTGCCTTTGGAAAGCTCTTTTATAAACATTATACAGTAATATCCGCACGCATTGGTGACATTTTTTTGAATTTGGTTACTAACGTATTTGATTGGCGTACTAGTAAATTTTGGAAACGATTGAACATATCTTTTAATGTAATCGCTAGGAGGAAATCCATAACTATCAAAATAATTGTTGTCGTATAATGCAACCCAGTGGGTTCCTGATCCGTCATTAAAGTTCTGAATGTTTACAACACAGTTGGTAGTGCCTTTGGCACCGGCGTTGTCACCAATGATTTTATCACCGTTGTCATTGACAACGCTATTGTTTCTTAATTGATCTTTGGAAAACACACCATTGAATCCTGGAACTTTTTTTAGCTTATCATTTATATCAAAATTACTTAATGGCAGCGCTAGTACATCCCTGGTACTGTTCCTGGTAGCGTCAGTCCGTTTCCAAACAGTTTTGAGATCAGTGGGCCTCCAAGTAATCCTGCTAGCGCTGGGAGTATCATCTGAAGAAAGCCTCCCTTCTTTTCCGATGTCACTAGTTTGTCCAACTTGTTGAACAGCGGCATCATTTTTTTTACTATTTGTTGAACTTCTCTGGCTTTTTTTACTTCAGGTGGTACAGTTTTCTTTGACCGTGGTGCCCGCAATGACTTCGTCATCGATGTTGTTTTTTTTACAGCGCGGTCTGCTTTCTTTTTAGCAGCTGCTTCTTTCTTTAATTTTATTGCGGCTCTCTTTACAGCTAGTTCTGCTCGTTTTATTTCCATTTCCGCTTTTGTTGCTCTTTTCTTTCTTGGTTTTTTGCCGGTGATGACATATTATTAATGGTTTTTTATAAAAACGGTTACACAATCGACGTAGACTAAAAAATACAATCACACGTTGATATATCAACCCGTTGATTGTATCAACGTAACAAGGGTTACAACAACTCCATTGCTAAAGGCGTTGTCAAAGACAACGGTTACAACAGCGCATTGCTAAAGCAATGTAGCTGATCTAATACCAGAACCGGTTCGGGTCGCAAGCGACCTGATGCCAGAACCTTGTACAGCCTTATTTGTTGCACCAGATATTGCACCAGATGCTGCAGCAATTCCAAGTGTTCCAAGCACTGTTAAAACCTTTGGTAACAATGATTTAATTAAAACAGATATTGCTGGACCAATAAACCCTCCTGTGGTAATTCCATTACCGGTAATTTCATCTCCTAGTATTCGCTCAATTTTACCTGCCAAGGTTTTTATTTGGCCAATTATTTTTATGGTTTGTTTTATATTTGCTAGATGCCTTTTTGAATCACTTTTAACACTAATTTTTTTAACTTTTTTAGTAGGCATCGTATATAATCGCATTGATAAAATCAACGGTGGTAATATCAGCAATATAGCTGGATCTGCCAACGTTGTCTTTGGCAACGGCGTTGCCCTTGTCATTGACAAGGGGTAGACCTTACACAACTTGTACTGACATCTTTCCCTTCAAAACATCAAGTGTAAGATATCTATCAGATGTTACAAATGCAAATGCTTGATATCCAGCACCAGGAGCTACTCCAAGCTTCCATGATACCTCAATATCAGCCATTGATAATGATAGTCTTTCAGCGTGTTTACTAACATCAAAATGAAATATTGGATACAATGTTCTAAATTCCTCAATTGATATTTGGCTACCAGTATCTGCATCAAGATATTTTTGCATTGTTTCGACCAGTGACATATATGCTCGCGAAACGTTTCTCGTCGCTACATTAAAATCACAGATTAACTCTTTTTCTGGATATTGCCGGGAATTTATTCTGGCTGTTATACTTGTAACGTTCATATGATCAAATATACGCTTGTTAATAGTTTGATCGCCTGTATACCTTGCTGCGGTTTGAAATACTATGAATATATGACGCGGTAGCTGTTCTGATGGATGTTGTTATTCTCCATGTGTAACTTTGTCCATCTGGTATCGTCAACGTGTATATTTTATTTTGCTCAAAATGAATTTTCTTTGTAAACGCTTCTAACTTGTTTTCAAGCTCAAGTTGCTTTGCCAACGATGGAATTATTTTTGGCATCCACAGTGAAAGATTGCTAATAACAAATTGTCCATCATTTCCACCAATTCTTAAAACGATGTTATTGTTGGTATTTCTGTTAAAAATAACAGTATGCTTTATACCTCTGAAAACTTTGTTTACATCACGACAGAATCCAAATATTGAGCTTAATGGAAGAAACATTGTAATTTGATTTCCGTTGTCGGTGAATTTCTGCCGTTTTACATGCCCATCATTGGTAACCGGTGCAAGTGATTGTCTGATATTATTGATCATAGTACCAATTGCTCCTCCTGGATTTAGTGGTGCAATAATATTAGCGGTTATTTCTGTAGCAAGTGTATTAACTGATACTCTAGCTGCTGCTACATCAGCGTAATTAGCTGCTATTGCATTAAGTGCTGTTAAATTACCATACATAGCATTTAAATCCCCAGGAACAGCTGTTGCTTCACCTGTAGCAGTGTCCTTAAACCAAAACATATTTGTCGCAGTTGATTTTGAGTAATCTTCACTAAATGACAAAATATTTAAAATAGTGCTTGCAATTGGTAAATTATCTTGTACGTCCTCGATTGTCTGATTGTTCAGCTGGTAACGAGCATTTTTAAACAATCCAAATCCATTGTTTTGTAGTGTAATATTTGTCCCAACAGGAAACGCGTTTGCAGCATTAGCCGCTGTCCTTAAATTCCCACGAATCTCAATATACGCTTTATGAGGTAACATCCAAACGTCTTCGTCTCGAGTGCTTATTTTTCTTTCAGTGTTTATATTCATGTCGTTGACGCCTTCAATATACTCAATGTACTCAAATTCCACAGCAGTGTTATCGATCATATACGGCTCATCAATATTATAATAAATACCTGTTGATACCATTACGTTTATTATATCAATGGTTTTTATAAAAAACAATTACATAATATTATCGTCGTTGTTGAAAACGATGTCAAAGACATTGTTGACGGTGAAAACGATGGCGCAGCTGTTGTCAAAGACAACGGTAACGTACGTTAAAATGCTGCAACGTCAACGCGCTGACGGACACTGTTAATTGAATTATTAGTGATTTTATCACTAGTGATTTTATCACTTAACGATTTAATAATTCGCTCACTATCATTGGACAATAATTTTTTTGCTGTTTTGATCATTGCTCGTGCTGCTTCCGGTGATGGTGCTATTTCCCTGATAAGTGCTTTGTCTAGTTCTTGTGGCATTGGCGTTGCCATTGGCGCTGCCAATGATGATGTTGTCATTGCCATTGGTGCTGCCAATGATGATGGTAATAATTTATTGGCAATTAAGTTTCCAGCAGCGTCTCCAATTTTACTTGCTGAAGCGGTTGCAGCTGATTCTAATGCTTTTAATGCTACTGGTGCTAATTTTGTTGCAATTCCAGGGCCATGTTGAATTATTTTTGAGAATATGTTTCCAAGTAAACTTCCACCAATCGTATGCGGATAATATATTTTTCTTCTATTGCTCATTAATGACATTGTATATACAACTTGTTATTAATAAGGATTACATAATCGTTGTTATTAACAACGTTGATAAAATCAACGCGTTGACAAAGGCAACACCATTGGTGTTGTTTTAAACAACGTCGTCAGCAACAAGGCGTAAATAATATGTTACTATTTCATTTATTAAGATCTAGTTGGCGTCCAGTTTGATCTGTTAACTTCATTGTAATTGAATTTATCTGAGATTCAACGTTAATTGGGTAATAAATAATTTGTCTTGGGTTAACCTGAATTAATGATCCAGGTGGAACATCCAGTGAAAAACTATAGATCGCACGATTACGTGATCCAGATGCTGAATACGATCCATTTGCAATACTACAGTCGATCAAAATGGAATTGACATCAGTGATATTCACAGGTTTTTCACCCTCAAATGAAACACTAGCAGCGTTGCTGCTTGTATATTGTTTTTGCTCAAATCCAAGCAGATCTGCAAACGAAAGTGGTACTCCAAAATCAACAGCAAATCCATTTTTAATGGTCATTTGAGCACGTAATGTATTATAGTTCGCTTCAATAATGCAGTCTGTTAACCCAAATACTGTTGTAAAAACACGATTGATTCCAAGTAAATTATATGCACCAGGAGTAATTGTTTTAGTAACCCATGGCGATGCATTATTTAACCTGTACACGAAATTGTTGTTCACACCGCCTTTGATGTTAAAAAAACTGTTCCACAACGTAGCCGAAATAAGTCCAATGCGTGTTTTACGACTTGGATCAAGAATAACTGGCGGATTAAATGATACAGTAAAATTTGCACTATTGTCTTTGGTTTGAGACGAATCAAGAAAAAATGTTTCTTCGTTCATTGTTGTTTATTTTATACGCGTTGATAAATCAACATTTACAATGTTTTCAACATCGACGTTGATAAATCAACGTTTACATAATTGCGCACATTGTCAAAGACAACGTCAATGTAAGCGTTGATAAAACCATTGCTAAAACAATGCGCGTTGTCCTTGTCCTTGTCCTTGTCTTTGGAAAGGTGGCAAGGTGATAAGGAAACAACAACGATGGCTAATTAATAATGTCATTGCTAAGAACATGATATTCATCTGTAGTAATCAGGTTATTTGACCGAAAGTAATCCAGCATCTCAGTTATTTCGTTATCAATTTCCACACCAGTGTTTCCAGCTTGTTTCGATGAGATAATTAACATAAACCTGTCAAAAACTTCAGATGGAGATGAAAACACTTTTATTCCAGTTCCTTTTTTAACCGTTGCTGATTTTACATAGTTTACGTACACGTCTTTGTATTTTTCATTAAGCCATTTTAAGTATGTTTTGTGACTAGTAAGTACATCTTTGGAAACTCCTTCGCGTCTGCCTATTTTTGGATTATGTTTCCTCATTATTTCGATTATTTTTAAGATGTCATCGGGTATCATACGATCAATCTCATCAATACCAGGTAAATCGTCAATAATATTACTTTTGTTTTTTGAAGCATCGTTAACACGTTGTATTAAATCAGCAGCTTCATTAGGATTCATAACATTAACAGGATCGGTAACATTTTCAATTTCCTTGTTTCCAAAAATTTTTCTTAAACGATTATAATCTTGTTCTTTTCCTTTGGCTTCAATTTCTCTTATTTGTGCTTCTTTAAGTTTTTGTTCTGCTTCAAGTTCTAATCGTTTTGTTTTATCTGTTTCCGCTTGTTTTTTGGATTGAATATCCTGTAACTCACTTTTATATCTCTTCATCATTACATAAAGATCTTGTTTTGTGAGCATTTCAGATAAGGTTTCTTCTTTAGCATCATAAATTTTCTTGCCTAACTCTGATTCAATGTCAGTCAATAGATCTTGTGTACCTAATGTTGATTCCTGCAACTGTTTATAAGATTCTGTGTTTCTATTTGTCTCCTAGTTGTTCCTGTTGAAAGTAAATTGATTAAATTCTTGATCGCATCAGTTTTGCCTGTTAATGTTTTATCAGATGCTTCTTGTGAAGCTGTAACAGCACTAGTGATAGGCTTAAATATTTCTCTCAGTTCTTCCTCAGTTCGAGCCTTTCCAATGGCTGTTTTTTGTATTAATTGTTTATTTCGATTTCTAGCCTGAATTAATCCCTCAAGTACTTTTTATCAGCTGGCATTTTTTATATACGTTTATATACACGCGTTGATAAAATCAACGATAATGACATAATCGCGCATCGATAAAATTAACAACGATGTTGCCAAAGACAACGATGTCAATCTAAACAGTTACGAAACATCTTATTAGCATCTGTTGTTATTCGATCAAATATGAAAAACTTGTGTAGTCCATTAGTTGCTTCATGATAGTGTTTAATAAACTCCTCCTTGGAAATAGCACCGCAAAAGTCATGTGCGATTTTTTCAATATCAGTGTTGTCAAGACCGTTAAAAAGTATAAAACAACCAGTATTACGTCTGATAAATTTATTTACATTAAAAAATCCCTGAGCTAAGAAAATTGAATTACAACGTTTATTTCTCGAAAGTGAAAAATACGATCTGATCGCTTCGATTTCATTATGCTCAAGTGGAATATCATCAAAGACAATAATCTTGTTTTCATCAGCGTCAAGTTCTGTAATTGGAATAACATCCTCAGGCGATTTTATAATAAAAATATCATTGTCACTGCCCATTGCATTTTTAAGTGGTTCATTATACTCGCTTAATGTATTATACTTATCTTGCTGTGGATTAACCGTATAGATGTAAACGCGATCGTAATTTAGCTTGTTATTGAGCAAAAGATTAAGTAAAAGATTAGTTTTACCAGATCCAGTTCTTCCTACAATCAAATAATGGCAGTTAGGTAAATCACAATTATGTTTGTTTGTTATAACATCTTTTGAATCAAAATTTATTACTGGCATTTTTATTATACACGTTTATATATAAACGATGTCTTATTACACAAAATTTGGAACAACAATTTCAGCGTATTCAACATCAGATACTATTAAAGCCGTAGATCTTACCAATTATTTAAAACGATCAGGCGATTCAATGGTAGGTGTACTAAACATATCAAGCAATAAAATTACTGGTTTGGTAACGGATTATCCACCGACAGACATTGATCCATCGCAAGCGGTTAGTTTAAACCAATTGGTGCTATCTGATAATTCACATGTTAGAAAAGTTGGAGATACAATGGAAGGAAACCTTAACATGGGCGCAAATAAGGTAAAGTCTGAAGCGTTACCTACACAGCCTGCTGATCTTGTAAATAAAACGTACGTGGACGACATTACATCCCAGTATATAAGCCGTGCTGGAGATATAATGGCTAGAACATTATCAATGACAAATAATGCAAAAATAACCGGTCTACCAACAGCCTATCCGCCAACCGATCAAAGTGATGCAACTTCTTATGCACAAATGCTGACTAAATTCGCTGACTATGTACCACGTAGAGGTTCTACAATGATCGGATCACTAAACATGGGTGGATTTGTTCTAAATGGACTAAATACTTATTTGTCATGGGCACTTGACAACGCTGTTAACGTCCAGTACATGCAAGATAATGCTGTACTTAGAACTGGAAGTATAATGACAGGAACACTAGACATGAACAACCGAACATTAAAAAACTTACCAGTGCCATCTAATCCAGGAGACGCTGTTCCGTATTCATCACTGTTAAATCTAAGTAGCGCAGTTGTCAGCAAACTTGGTGATACAATGACAGGAAATCTTATCATGGGAACAAACACAGTTGTAAAGTGTGCAGCAGCACCAACAGCATCAGATGATCTCGCAAACAAGTCTTATGTTGATTCGCGAGTACTTGGAAGCGTTCGAATAAAAAACAATGTTGGTTATATTCCACCGTTATCAGGAAACACCGGTAATCGTACTGGGTTTATTGTATCATCATCGACAGCGTATTCTGGTTACGCTCCTTTTAACGCATTTGCTTATCATTTGCAGTCAACGTTAAACACAAACGAATGGGCGGCTAATGGAGTAACAACAAACTTTTGGATCAAAATTGAATGTCCTGCAAGTGTAGCAGTTTGGAAACTTCAACTTCGTGGTCGCTCAGGCGGTACAGAGCGAATTTACAACTGGAAATTACAGGACTCAACCGATGACGTAAACTGGACAGACTTATATACAGCAACAAACTATTACATTTCAAATTCTATACAAAGTTTTAATATAGCAACAGCTAATACAATAAACAAATACTGGTTATTTAGACTATTTGTGGTCGCTGCAGAAACAACAAATCCAGGGCTAACCATGCTGCAAATATACACAGTGGATGATTCAGTGTAACATTTATCATATAATAACAATGCCTGAAATTGTTGAAGTATGTCGCGAGTTTTACAATAAAATATTCGAATTTGATCACACACAGCTGGATAAACCTGATTTTACTGCACCAATTAATTCTGGTAAAACAAAACAAGAAAAAGATGAAGCGCAACGACAAGAAAATATTCGATCAGCTATTCGTGAACTATCAAATATGATAAAAAATACAGATGAACAAACTGAAAATATTAGAAACTTAAGATCGGTTATTGCAATGAGAAAGACACAGATAAAAGAAATTCTAAACAAATACGATATGTTTGTAAAATTTTGTACTCAAGCGGAAATGGATAAACTAGAGAGTGAAATTGAAAAATTACTTCATGATACAATCATAGAACTATCTCGTGATAATGTATTTACAATATTGAGCTCAAAGTTAGTTCAAAAACGAAAATTTACTGGAGGAGAGGCAGGAAAACACAAAGAAAGACTAGATTGTTTAGATAAAATTTTTGAAAAAAAGCGACATGGGCTTGGAAGAAATGGAAAAGCATTTAATAATTTTGTTAAACGACGGCTGTTCAGAGAGTTCGGATTAGATTACAACGACGTTGAAACAATTGTTGCTGTACACAACGAACCAGATGACACGCATGCGTTGGCTATAAGTTACTTAGTGCTTGTATCATCAAAAACACCAAAATTTCAAAACAAATACAACGGTGATGATATAGCAACTGCATTTGATACCGTGGAAACAATTGAGAAAAAATTAAAAGCATTACCGGAAACTGAACGAACTCCTTTTTATGACGAACTAAACGCACTTGATGAAATATCAGATGAAATAACATGGAATCCAGATCTAAAACAAAAAACATATAATCAAATAATAATTAATGGAGATGACAATCGTTTATTAGACGCCTTCATAAATGAACCACTCACTATACGTCAATTTACTTGAACTAAAAAAAGAGAAAAAAAAGGTGAACGAGCTGTTGTCGAAAGATAATATACTAGGTGAATTTGCTGCAGCGTACACAATATTATACCAATACTTAGTTCTAGACACTATACCAATAGGCGCTGTAAAATCAGCTATGGAATGTATTGACTTAAATCAAAATGTTGATGTAAACAAAATAAATAATGTTCCAGAAACCTTCGAGTTTAAATATAAATTATCGTATTCGTTTGAACAAGATCAAATGATAAAAGATAAACAAGTACAAATATTCGGAAAATACAGAGATTTTATCGATGATATAAAAAATAAAAAGTTTAAAGACCTAGTTGCAAAGGCTGCAGAAAAATTTAAATTTGAGGAGGTTATTAAATACCATAGCGATGTTGACAAATTTACTGATGCTGTTTTTACACTTTGGTTTATGGATCAATACTTGATAAAAGAAAATATATTTGGTTCGCCGGCACATTATGATGCAAAAATGTTTAATGTTTTTGGACATAGTGTTGTAGATGCGGAGGCTTATTATAAAACAAATAGACATTTAGATGATAAAATTAAAGTAGAATATCTCATTAAAATAAAAAATTTTACTGATATTCTTAAGATTATAAAAGATCATCCTAATCCCCTAGATATAACTTCTCCAGGGTTTCGTTCTTTACTTAATTATAATATGAAAATTAAAAATCTAAGAAACTTAATGTTAGAGTTTGAGTATAGAGATGAAAGTATGAAAGTAAAAACTGTTTTATATAATGGATTATCAGATCAACCCAATCAATCAAATATAAAAGAAAGATTCGCAACCGCATACGTAATACTTCGCCAATACTTTATTCCACGTAATATTAACATCGACTTTGTTAAAGCAGCTATAGAATTTATTGATTTACATGAACATAATATTGGTGAAATAAATGATATCACAACAGTTTCAAATACACTCGACTACAAATCAACAAAAGAGTATATTGACAAACAAGAAGAACAACTGCGTCATCCTACAGCAAATATGTTTAACAAATACCGAGCAGTACTTACAGATGTTCAAAATGCAGATTTTAATGCATTAGTTTCAGACGCTGCTACAAAATTAAAGATCACGAGTTAATCTAAAAATAATCGATGCGTGGATTTTATACAAAATCAAATATAATGAGGCAAATTATTGACTTTAATCATATTTCTAAAGCGATACCAGAAGATGAACGAAATCAGCTGATAGCATACTTTAAAACATATCACAAAAAGCTATACTGTGCAAAAAAAGCAGGCAATTACTACAGCAGGATAATAAAATTAATCTTCTATACACCATTATTGCTAACAACAAGTGGAATTATATCAGCAGGTAGTTTATTTAATCCTCTTCTTCTTATATTATCAGCAGCTGGTATATTTATCAGTACTGGATTCAAACGACTCGAACCAAAGCTCGAACATAAAAAATCATCATGTAAATTAGCAGCAGCGGTATACTCAAAAATACTATCGCAATTACAAGCATATCTCAGAGGTAAACAATATGACATTATAGGATTAATACATGAACTACAAACCAAGGAAGATTTATTAATCGATATTGTTCCTAGTAGAACATCAAAGTACGCCAACGAGTACACAAAAAAATATACTTGATAGAACCATTAATTTTTTGATCTAAAGCTAAATTTAATTTTAACAACTGATTAAACATATAATTTTTATGTACATTATATATAAATGGCAACCCAACAAAAATTCACACTTGTAAAAAAATTCGGAGCTCAGCGTGTTATGGTGGAACAGAAAGATTACGAGGTAGAGATGAAGCCGATGGCAGTATCTAGAATATTCCCAAAAACAATTGTTTCTCTCGATATTTGCGAAACTGATCAATATTATCAAGATTTGGAGGATATTGAGAAAAAAATCAAGGAAATACTTCCAAAATATGTAACCAATACAATCAGACAAAGTAAATACACATCTGTGATCGTAGATCAAAACACAAAGGCGTACGAAATAACAGAAGATGGCAAAACATCGATAAAACCAAATGAAGTATCAGAGGCGTTAAATAATAAACCAACAGTAAGTGGAAGAATCAGGTTTAGCATAACAAATAAAAATGGAACTTTTTGGTTAAATGCACATGCTATAACACTCAATCTTAAATTCCATTACGGTGACTCCGATGAAGAGTAATTTAAAACATTAAGACGTGCCATTATACCCATAAAAATTTATTTCATAACAAAAAAATATTTTTTTAGCAACTTTGTGTATCATAATCGGAATTTGTTTTCTAAAGCCGTTTACGGTGTTTTCAACGGTTTAATGCCCACTTTTTGGGTCACTTCATAGGATTTTAATAGATCAATTTGTTTGCATAATGAATACCTCGTGCCACCAAAAAATCGGAGACAAAAAAGTGTTTTCAAATCCGCCTTTATCTATACTACTTCCTTTAAATCAGGATGCTGACATCCAATCCAAGGACTACCATCAAAAAAGGAGAGGAAAATAATACTCATAGAATATATTGGGATTACATTCGTGGTTACTAAGCCAGAAGTAGTAATTGTGATCTGAGTCCTACAAGGACAACTTAGTCATGGCCATTTTAGTAAAACTCTTATATTTGCGTGCCACACACATTTCAACAAGAAGTCTTATTGATATTCATAGCAAAGAAGATATGTTACAACTATTGCAAAGCGTGTAGCGTTGGTATTCAATAGGGTGCAATTTTTTAACCAAATGCTTTTGAGGCCTCAAAACTAAATTTGACATATCCTCCCTAAATATAGGCATTTTTCAATGCAGTAAAATTGACCTCTAATACAAGATAATTTATATCTGAAAATATGTTTGAAATGGAAAAACAATAATGAATTTAAATTTAAAGAAAATTTGAAATTGAAAGCTTTTTAAAATTATAAAATAAATTTTCACACAAATTTAAAACAATAAATTGCCAAAGTTTAAACAGTAAAGGTGACAAGTAATAGCTTGGGTCACTGCAGCTTATACCATTTGGTCCTGAGGTAGTACAGCACGATAGTTCACGGTGATATTTCAGGCAAATTGCAATATGCCTGTTAAAATGTGTATAGGTGTGGACACTAAAGAAACAATGACATGTGCTGTGTTCTATACTTATTGTGTCAGATTCTAAGACCGTTCTTAGGATAGATAATAGAACAGTCAAATTTCACATAGTGATGGGACTAATACCATGTTTTATAACACACATGCAAAGCGTTTCATAAAATGTAAAATGCAGTTTCAGAAAGGTTACACCTCACCGAACAGTGGTTTTAATCTCTCTCCTGAAGACCTAAGCCATGTCTTTGACGCACTCCCACTGTGGTAGTATGAACTAATCCTGGTGACTTTTGCCGGCTACATTGGACAAGTCATAATGAGGCCTTGGTATCGATACCTAACTCTGGGGAGCATCGATACTAATCCAACTCGTTATCTTTATTCCAAATACCAAGTCAGACCTGAAAAGGGAACATATGTATGATTCAACTCATAAATCAGTAAGATGTAGGCAAATGAAGGGAAAATGTGATAGACCGAAGATTTCACAATAACATTAAGTGTACAATCACGGGAAAAACATTAAACATTACATCGTGACACACATGGACATATTTTAAAGTGATTATAATTCCCCAAAATATATGAGGTTTCCAAAAGTATGTTTATCAGATTATGTGCAGCCATTTACATGCTAAATAACTAAATAAACATGCAAATTACTACAACAATTAGTATATAGCAGTGTACAGGAAGGGTGAATGGCAAATTACTACTACAGTTATTATATAGCAGTGTACAGGGAGGGTGAATGACAAATTACAACAACAATTAGTACATAGCAGCTTACAGGGAGGATGAATGGCAAATTACAACAACAATTAGTACATAGCAGTGTACAGGGAGGATGAATGGCAAATTACAACAACAATTAGTATATAGCAGATTACAGGGAGGATGAATGGCAAATTACAACAACAATTAGTACATAGCAGTGTACAGGGAGGATGAATGGCAAATTACAACAACAATTAGTACATAGCAGTGTACAGGGAGGGTGAATGGCAAATTACTACAACAATTAGTACATAGCAGCGTACAGGGAGGATGAATGGCAAATTACTACAACAATTAGTATATAGCAGCGTACAGGGAGGATGAATGGCAAATTACTACAACAATTAGTACATAGCAGCGTACAGGGAGGATGAATGGCAAATTACTAAATTAAAATATATTAGAAAAGTAAGCTAAGTCAATATGGAATAAAAACACTATTGGATATTTCCTAGTCTGTGTCTGACAGATCAACTATAGACCCTTCTTATAATGTATTCATGTATTCATTTGACCCTTGGTCATTCAGTCGATAACGACGCTAAGGTAGGCGCTTGCATTAACAATTGCATCATTGATGTCTACCACTGAACACTTCAAGGAGCCAAACCGTGACGAATATTGTTATGTTCTGTTCTACAATGCAAATGCTACAATCCATACAGACTTAAACTTTCAAAATATTCGATCCTTGAAGAAGAAGGAGCTACAAGATAAATGGATTATTGCTATATGTCATGATGAGGGACCGGTCATCAAGATAAGGAACGACATTTTCGTTGGTTGCTCAAAAAGCTATTTCTTTTAAACATCTCAGAATCAAACTTTATTTATGGTATTTTTCGTGTAACAAAGAATAATCAGTCTAATAACAACACATCTGTTTTTCTAATACTAATTCGTAACTTCTTTATATTCTCATATTAACTCGTAACTTCTTTATATTATAATATGAACTCGTAACTTCTTTATATTTTAATACTAACTCGTAACTTCTTTATATTATAATACTAGCTCGTAACTTCTTTATATTATAATATTAACTCGTGACTTCTTTATATTATAATATTAACTCGTAACTTCTTTATATTTTAATACTAACTCGTAACTTCTTTATATTCTAATACTAACTCGTAACTTCTTTATATACTAATATTAACTCGTAACTTCTTTATATTATAATACTAACTCGTAACTTCTTTATATACTAATATTTACTCGTAACTTCGTAATATTTTAATACTAACTCGTAACTTCTTTATATTTTAATATTAACTCGTAACTTCTTTATATTCTCATATTAACTCGTAACTTCTTTATATTCTCATATTAACTCGTAACTTCTTTATATTCTCATGTTAACTCGTAACTTCGTAATATTTTAATATTAACTCGTAACTTCTTTATATTTTAATACTAACTCGTAACTTCTTAATATTCTCATACTAACTCGTAACTTCTTTATATTCTCATATTAACTCGTAACTTCCTTATATTCTCATATTAACTCGTAACTTCTTTATATTCTCATGTTAACTCGTAACTTCGTAATATTTTAATATTAACTCGTAACTTCTTTATATTTTAATATTAACTCGTAGCTTCTTTATATACTGATACTAACTCGTAACTTCTTTATATTCTCATATTAACTCGTAACTTCTTAATATTTTCATACTAACTCGTAACTTCTTTATATTCTCATATTAACTCGTAACTTCCTTATATTCTCATATTAACTCGTAACTTCTTTATATACTCATATTAACTCGTAACTTCTTTATATACTCATATTAACTCGTAACTTCTTTATATACTCATATTAACACGTAGTTTCTTTATATTCTCATATTAACTCGTAACTTCTTTATATTTTAATACTAACTCGTAACTTCTTTATATTCTCATACTAACTCGTAACTTCTTGATATACTCATAGTAACACGTAACTTCTTTATATTCTCATAGTAACTCGTAACTTCTTCATATACTCATAGTAACACGTAACTTCTTTATATTCTCATAGTAACTCGTAACTTCTTGATATACTCATAGTAACACGTAACTTCTTGATATACTCATACTAACACGTAACTTCTTGATATACTGATAGTAACACGTAACTTCTTGATATACTCATAGTAACAAGTAACTTCTTTATATTCTCATAGTAACACGTAACTTCTTGATATACTCATCATGGTGAAGTTCATAATTCACACCCCTACCTTCAACATAGCACCTCGATTTCCACAATTATGGTGAAAAGTGAAATATTAAAGTAATGTCTATGAATTTATTTTGATCAGTTTCTACCCTTGCGTAATGGGTATTTATTGATGTTGTTGTCATTACCTTATGAGGTTATCTAATAGTAGTAATCATCATCATCATCACCATCATCATCATCATTACTGAAGGTAACATATTTAGCACATGTTCATCTGTATGAACTCAAAGGAAAATGAAGGAAACCACGCAGTTGAAGATTACCAGAATATAAATAATACCCATGTAATGAACAGTTACTGCACATACAGTAAGTACATTCACAGATAACAACACGTCATACACGATTTGTGAAAGAGGACAAATAAGCACATAAATTAGATCCCCATGTCATGAACAGTTACTGCACATACAGTAAGTACATTCACAGATAACAACACGTCATACACGATTTGAGAAAGAGGACAAATAAGCATATAAATTAGATATGATTAAAATCGCTTGGTTTTAGTAAGCCTTACATAAGCTACTTCAGCACTATGTACATTCTTTATTTGTTCTTCTGTCTATTTTATGTTAGTATGAGTAATGGTACCTTAACAGTCCGATTTTAATTACATTGTAGTGAATGATGTTGTTTGCTGCTTTATGGCTTGCATGCTGAACGGCTTAGCTTCGCCTCGTTTTCGTAATAGATGAATATTAATGAGGATCTTATTAAGAACGGTCTATATGTACAATTAGCCCCTGTATCATCAACTAAATGTGAACTTCTGATCCAAAAAGATCTAAATAAGGATGGGCATTTTTTATAAGGGACACGTAACCATGTACTTATTATGATCAATTGTACGAAGTTAATTCAAATTATCTCTTTGAACAGTTCTGGTATATTGTTTAGAGTGTCAGTTAACTATTATCAAGTCGTATGGTTAATTAGAATGTGGAATCAGCTGATGATACAATGCCTCACTCTGTCAATCAATGTATCAAGTAACAACAACAAGGAATGGATTTTGTTTTATACTTTCTTCATTTTTCTGTTTTTCTTACATCCAAGTTAATAAGACCAGGGAAAAATACATTTTATCGCTTTGACATATATTTCTTTTTAGATTTCTCATTCTCTTAAGGGAGCTGCGGTAGATCAGTTGGTAGAGTGTCGCACTCGAAATCAAAGAGTCGCGGGTTCGATACTCGCCCCTGCAGATTCGACTGTTTACCTTATTGCCATGTATCTTCCGGGCATGTGAGATTTCAATGACATAGTCCCCTTTTAACAGAAGCATGAAAATTGATTGCACGAGCCTATTATCATTTATTCAAAAGTAAAATGTACAAATTTGATTTTTGTTTATCTTAAAAATGTATCAATTTATTTCATTTGGTAACTTATCTCAGAGACAGATGTGTTATCTATGTCTCTGCTATTGTTGAACAGTCTTGGACCCTCCCATTTCATGACAAAAACACCAAGTTGAACCAATGCTGCCAGATGTGTTTGTAATCGTTCGCTAGAAGATCTAACCTCGGACAAATGGAGAATGCTCCAGCTACTCATTTGCATATCTGTTTCTTTAATATCGTCTTTATTCCGTTCTGAAAAATGCCACAGTGCGGGAAATAAGATTTACAATTAAAGTGTGAAAATGTCATGAAAATTGGAACTAACGTGTCCAAGTTATGTCATGTGTGAAAATGTCATGAAAATTAGAACTAACGTGTCCAGGTTATACAGAGATGAATTGTTAGGTGTTACAGAGTAAATTCTCTCTATATGATGTACTCGGTTGTGCAGATTTGTACCCGGCCATACAACATTGCAACGATTTACACCTAGCTGACGATCTAATTGCTCAGCGGTCAATTGAAATTTGTTAAGCGATAATTGATTGACTTATGTCACCCTCCGTCTTCACTTGAAAAAAAGTAGATTTAGAGCAAGATAGATAATATTCCACAAAATCAAAACCTCCAAGTTGCAATACATCCATCCAATAGTTGTAATACATCCATCCAATAGTTGCTATACATCCATCCAATAGTTGCAATACATCCATCCAATAGTTGTAATACATTCATTCAATAGTTGTAATACATTCATCCAATAGTTGCAATACATCCATCCAATAGTTGTAATATATCCATCCAATAGTTGTAATACATTCATCCAATAGTTGTAATACATCCATCCAATAGTTGTAATACATCCATACAATAGTTGTAATACTTTCATCCAATAGTTGTAATACATCCATCCAATAGTTGCAATACATCCATCCAATAGTTGTAATACATCCATCCAATAGTTGCAATACATCCATCCAATAGTTGTAATACATCCATCCAATAGTTGCAATACATCCATCCAATAGTTGTAACACATCCATCCAATAGTTGTAATACATTCATCCAATAGTTGTAATACATCCATCCAATAGTTGTAATACAACCATACAATAGTTGCAATACATTCATCCAATAGTTGCAATATATCCATCCAATAGTTGCAACCATCCATCCAATAGTTGCAATCCATCCAATAGTTGTAATACATTCATCCAATAGTTATAATACATTCATCCAATAGTTGTAATACATCCATCCAATAGTAGCAATACATTCATCCAATAGTTGTAATACATCCATCCAATAGTTGCAATACATCCATCCAATAGTTGCAATATATCCATCCAATAGTTGCAACCATCCATCCAATAGTTGCAATACGTCCATCCAATAGTTGCAATATATCCATCCAATAGTTGCAACCATCCATCCAATAGTTGCAATATATCCATCCAATAGTTGCAACCATCCATCCAATAGTTGCAATACATCCATCCAATAGTTGCAATATATCCATCCAATAGTTGCAACCATCCATCCAATAGTTGCAATACATCCATCCAATAGTTGCAATACATCCATCCAATAGTTGCAATACATCCATCCAATAGTTGCAATACATCCATCCAATAGTTGCAATATATCCATCCAATAGTTGCAATATATCCATCCAATAGTTGCAATCCATCCAATAGTTGCAATATATCCATCCAATAGTTGCAAGCATCCATCCAATAGTTGCAATACATCCATCCAATAGTTGCAATATATCCATCCAATAGTTGCAATCCATCCAATAGTTACAATACATTCATCCAATAGTTGCAATACATTCATCCAATAGTTGCAATATATCCATCCAATAGTTGCAACCATCCATCCAATAGTTGCAATATATCCATCCAATAGTTGCAACCATCCATCCAATAGTTGCAATACATTCATCCAATAGTTGCAATATATCCATCCAATAGTTGCAACCATCCATCCAATAGTTGCAATATATCCATCCAATAGTTGCAACCATCCATCCAATAGTTGCAATACATCCATCCAATAGTTGCAATATATCCATCCAATAGTTGCAACCATCCATCCAATAGTTGCAATACATCCATCCAATAGTTGCAATATATCCATCCAATAGTTGCAATCCATCCAATAGTTGCAATATATCCATCCAATAGTTGCAATCCATCCAATAGTTACAATACATTCATCCAATAGTTGCAATACATTCATCCAATAGTTGCAATATATCCATCCAATAGTTACAATACATTCATCCAATAGTTGCAATACATCCATCCAATAGTTGCAATATATCCATCCAATAGTTACAATACATCCATCCAATAGTTGCAATATATCCATCCAATAGTTACAATACATCCATCCAATAGTTGCAATATATCCATCCAATAGTTACAATACATCCATCCAATAGTTGCAATACATCCATCCAATAGTTGCAATATATCCATCCAATAGTTGCAATACATCCATCCAATAGTTGCAATACATTCATCCAATAGTTGCAATCCATCCAATAGTTGTAATACATCCATCCAATAGTTGCAATACATTCATCCAATAGTTGCAATACATTCATCCAATAGTTGTAATACATTCATCCAATAGTTGCAATATATCCATCCAATAGTTGCAATATATCCATCCAATAGTTGCAATATATCCATCCAATAGTTGCAATATATCCATCCAATAGTTGCAATATATCCATCCAATAGTTGCAATATATCCATCCAATAGTTACAATACATTCATCCAATAGTTGCAATACATTCATCCAATAGTTGCAATCCATCCAATAGTTGTAATACATCCATCCAATAGTTGCAATACATTCATCCAATAGTTGCAATACATTCATCCAATAGTTGTAATACATTCATCCAATAGTTGTAATATATCCATCCAATAGTTGCAATCCATCCAATAGTTGCAATATATCCATCCAATAGTTACAATACATTCATCCAATAGTTGTAATATATCCATCCAATAGTTACAATACATTCATCCAATAGTTGCAATCCATCCAATAGTTGTAATACATCCATCCAATAGTTGCAATACATTCATCCAATAGTTGCAATACATTCATCCAATAGTTGTAATACATTCATCCAATAGTTGTAATATATCCATCCAATAGTTGCAATACATCCATCCAATAGTTGTAATACATCCATCCAATAGTTGTAATACATTCATCCAATAGTTGTAATATATCCATCCAATAGTTGCAATACATTCATCCAATAGTTGTAATACATTCATCCAATAGTTGCAATACATCCATCCAATAGTTGCAATACATCCATCCAATAGTTGTAATACATTCATCCAATAGTTGTAATACATTCATCCAATAGTTGTAATATATCCATCCAATAGTTGCAATATATCCATCCAATAGTTGTAATACATCCATCCAATAGTTGCAATACATTCATCCAATAGTTGCAATATATCCATCCAATAGTTGCAATATATCCATCCAATAGTTGTAATACATTCATCCAATAGTTGTAATATATCCATCCAATAGTTGCAATACGTTCATCCAATAGTTGCAATCCATGCAATAGTTGCAATATATCCATCCAAAAGTTGCAATATATCCATCAAATAGTTGCAGTACATCCATCCAATATCATGTTTCATGTTATTTCGCAAAGAGATATCTGAGAAAGTAGTGAAGACAGTGCTATTTTGCATCGTTATGTCTCTTGCTACTCTGCTTAATCATAAGATATTTGTTTAAATTATTACGTATTTAAGGAGACACACAATTTTATTACTAATCTGCCCCACGTTTTGAATAAGATCACTTTATGTTTGAATGTCATAATATTTAGCAATACGACGGGAACCTTTCTAATGTATGAAGGCCTACTAGGAAATTATACAATGATCTTGCTCAGAAAGATCTATAAATAATTTACTGTATGGAGACCGACTAGGAAATTAGACAACGATCGTGCTCCGAAAATTCTATATATAGTTTACTATTTATCTTGCCCACACAAAGGTTCGCTAGCAGTAAAACCAAGTGGAAGTATGGACTCATATGTTGTAATGTCTTGAATAACTGTCTTTGTGCACTGCAGGCTACTGATTTGAAACCAAAGGTCTCATTGAACAGTTTCGTATTTTGACGTTCCCTAATTTTATGATGAGGGCATGAGCCCATTGAGGCTGAGTCTTGTGTTTATAAATTCAGACATAAACTAAACTATAATTTGGTTTACCTATACTTGGAGTTAGGTTTGAAAATGGATTGGCTTGTTTGGTGACTGCCTGTCACAGGTAGACTGGAACAGGGCTTCAAATGAAAGGCCAACAAGGTGTACGTGTTTATGTATGTCTTTTACGGATGTGAATATCTCGAAATCGAGATTGTTGGTGGGTAATGAGAAGCATGTCAATTTGTTATAATGACAGTGAACTTTAATCATGTATAGATCCTATATTGGTTACTTGAACTGCCTTGTCGGAGGAAAATATTTAAAATAGCTTTTGTCTGTCCGAAATGAACACTATAAAAGAGGGGTTAGGGTTAGTGTTGCTACAGTGTAAAGGCTATCAGTTGTATAAGGAATTAACCTAATACCTTAATGAAAATCGCACAAGCATTACTTTCCGCAAACAAAAATCATTGGTTACTATTCATTTGTATCTTTAATGTGGAATTATTCTCATTTTTATGCAATCGGCCATCGTTTGTTGAAAATTTATCAAAAAAGCTGGCCTGTGAGACGAAAGCTAACAAAAGATTCAGTTAGGAGACAATACCCTTGGTATTTTGGAAATTGTCTATTAGGTGTTCCAAGGTGATGCAAGAACCTCACCTATATATATATATATATATATATATATATATATATATATATATATATAGATATATATATATATATATATAGTATACATATAGTGCATAAGTTAGAGAACAAAAATTCGAACATAACCCATTCCATCATCAATTTATGTACTTACCCCCTATTAGCTTCCCTCACTCCCTGTACCAAATTTGGTATAAACACAGCTAAATTCTCAAGTTTACCGGCATATCTATCCGTTACAGGATCCAATGGTTATACTGTCTGGTGTTTTTTTATTATTATATACTATTCGTTTAATTTGTATCAATGTTAAAGTCTACCAATGTTAAAGTCTACCAATGTTTGAGCTTCCGAATTCACACAACACACACTGCCAAGTCAGTATATACATGCATTAATTTTCAAATTCACACTAGATGGAGTTCACCGATTAGTAGACTCTGATTGGTACATTGCTCTAAAAGCTATTATTAGTATTAGCAGCAGCAGTATTATTATTATTATTATTATTATTATTATTATTATTATTATTATTGAGATCTTTTCATTTCCGGGATATACGTTATACCGGATATAATTTTAACATTTTAAAATAATTTTAAAAAAAACCCACTTGTTTCGCGATTAAGGGTGCTTTGAGTTCCTATTCATCACAATTTCGAATAGTTTAGACGACATCATATAATTCAAACATATCATTGTATTTGAAGATGTTGATGTGAGGACTTTAATAGAGATTTTGCAGTTACAAATTGAGTTTTTCTTTCTACAAATCACTTTTGAAAAGAAAAACAAAGAAAAACCAAAAAAAAAGAAACAACATTGCTTCATGTTTTGAGGTATGTTAAGTATACCTTTCATTTTAGCATGCCGCGCGTCGCCAGGTTGATTTTAAAGTAATTTTCCAGGGTCTAAACGTACAATACCTCAGACACTTGGCATTACTCTCAAAATCTGGAATTTTGTAGTCAAATTTCTCGGCCTTCCGTCGTTTTCGTCTTTCATGGAAAGTCCGTAACAAATATAATGAAACATACGTATTTGTTGAATCAGACATTTACTGTTTACGTATTTTAAATAAATTTTGATATAAAAAGTTCAATGTAAAACATTTTGGTCTTACATAGGTCCGATAAATGTATGAACTTTTTGTGAATTATACAGTTGTAAAGTGTATGGTGTTGAGAGATATAAATGATATAAGGACGATATATATATATATATATATATATATATATATATATATATATATATATATATATATATATATTCTTTCGATCCGAGAAAGTAACCTACATTTGACTCAACCTTTGATGATTGTATATATTGATGCATGCATATTACAGCTGGAAACAGTGGGAAAGAAACGAACCGGACCGATATGAAGCTCTCGCAGCATTGAAATCGAGCGTTGACCTGTATTGTTCACGCGATCCGTGCTTTATCTTCACTGCCTGGTAAGGGAATGTACATCATAATCATGTTCCGTACAGCTGTGGTTTAATATCCATCGAAACTAGGTCTCTTTCAGCTTGCAAAATCTATTCACGTGTTTCTGATTAATGATCAACGGTGATTTCGTACATTTTCAAGAATATAAGTGCTGATCTGTTTACTTCTTTACCATTGCACCCAGAGTAACAAGGTTGGCATGCACTAATATTTGCATTCCACCTTAATCTGTTTGCTTCTTTACCATTGCACCCAGAGTAACCACGCACACACTAATATTTGCATTCCACCTTAATCTGTTTGCTTCTTTACCATTGCACCCAGAGTAACCACGCACGCACTAATATTTGCATTCCACCTTAATCTGTTTGCTTCTTTACCATTGCACCCAGAGTAACCACGCATGCACTAATATTTCCATTCCACCTTAGTCGGGACAAAAGTAGGTTCAGTTTTTATGTTTTCATAATGTTGAACTTTGATACAATTCTATTCACAATTGTATAATTAACAAAAATCACAACGCTTTTTTTTTTATCATTTATTGAAATATATCTGTTGTCTGTCGATTTTATACGTACACAGTCCCTTTCATCTCAAAACTAATTGAAAGGTATCCATTGCCTGTCGATTTTATACGTAAACAGTCCCTTTCATCTCAAAACTAATTGAAAATTAAAAGCCTCTTTGCTCGTCAAATGTCACGTGTTGAATTTCTTGAGTAATGGGTGCATACAGATAGCTTTCAGTTCTAGTCCTATTAATCATCCTAAGAGCAATTATTGATATTAATTTTTTTAATTTATTAAAATGTATAATATAGTCGCGTACAAATACAATTACTACTACATAAGCGGTAAAACCTATATAAATTCAAGCACTTAAAAATAATAATATTTTTTACTGTTCTAGCTTTTTATAAATTATCCTTTCTCAACAATGGTGGTGTTCGAATTTTTTAATTTACTGGAATGACACTAACGCAAGTTACAAGATTCTGAAAAACCAAAGCATAGAATAACGAAATATTTATGCTTTTATGTGCCACTGGTAGTTCACTAATAAATAAATAAATAAATTAATAAATACTTCTTTCTAATAGTACTAGTCATGACTTACTCACAAATACCTTATTTTATAAATCGACCTAATACATGTTGTCATTTTCTCAAAATTTTCCATACCTGTATTTGTATATTTTTTATACAATTAGCTTTTTCCATACCTGTATTTGGCTATTTTTTTTATACAATTAGCTTTTTCCATACCTGTATTTGGCTATTTTTTTTATACAATTAGCTTTTTCCATACATTTGTTAGGGAAGGACGTCCATAGATATGGCAGGCAGTAAGTACAAGAGAACTAATAAGGGAAACCTAAGCTGTCATGTAAAACTGGCTATTTTCGCTGCTGGCTATCTCCATCTTGCTTGACAACTCGATTTATTCACTAGTCAAAGGTTCAATCAGGACATTTTGCAAAGGTCTATTCCCATATCGTTATCTGAATCGTGCAACAAAAGTTCTATCATTGAAATGTGTCAAATATTATTTTCAGGTCGACAATTCCATTTGCCAGTGTATAAAGTCCCAATAATCCAGAATATAATCAGCTGAGAACAAGATTTAATTTTGAGAATTAGGATGAAGATTGCAGCGGTTGTCGTGTTCTCTGTGCATACTATCAGGTGTTTCATTTTGCAATTTATTTTGGTGAGACATTTATAATGAAAAGCTTGTAATCTCTTTTATTTGTTATTCTTCGCAAATTAAATTTCAGAATATTTTTGTAATTTTGGGAATATTTACTTGAGCAAGATTTCGCATTACTATTCATATTTCAAAACACATTGAAGCCTGAAAAACTCACGTGGTGCGACGATTTGTTTTCCTCCTTAAGGACATGTGTACTTTTTATACAGATGAAATACCTAAATATTACAAGCGTTTTATAAAATAGTGCCTTGTATGAGCAGGTGCTCTTTGTACACAAGTCTCCACAAAGGAAGATTTGCATACGTGCCTGCCTGCTTGGCTGCTTACGTGTCCACATGCGTGCCCGCTTACCTGCTGGCTTACCTATATGCCCGCCTACGTATGTACATACCTACATGCATACACACGTACTTACCTACACTGAACCAGGACCAGCGTCGGATGCGAGGATAGTGGTACTTCATTTACCATAGTGTCCGAATTAACAACAACAAATCATGTTTTCTCGAACCACAGAAGCAAACATTTTGATCAATTTTTATACATAAATATATAAAGAGCACAGTCAGTAATGGAATACGTTCAACTTTGCGTGCTCGAAAATGTATCAGAGAAGCGATGGATATGGTCAGTTTGTGTTTTTGACGTTGTAGCCACAAGACAAACTGACTATGGACACTCTGTAGGACAGGATTTTATTGATCTTTGTGCTTTTGGTCTTCAAATATTGTAATAAATAGATAATAAGGGAAGTGTGTATAGAATGAGTGTGATACATAGATCACAGAATTTGTTAGTAATAAAGCGAAGAATAAATAGTCATTTTTGTATGATCTGATAGAGTTCAGCCGTCGTCTCTAGGACCTTTTGCAAGAATATTTATTAGGGCTTAGTTCACGAGTAAATTAGGGACATCTTGTGCCTTTTTGCATGCGTTGTGCATGTGCAGTATCGATAAATCTAAGCTCAATACCTAGCATGCAAAGTTCGTGCAAGTCATTATAGCTGCACTGAAAGTGCATTAAAACCTAATAAATATCTTCATGATAGTACAAAACCGCCAAAACCACCGCTTCAATTTGGGTACACATATATCATCATCATCATCATCATCATCATCATCATCATCGTGAGAGCAAGGCGGTAGGTGTCATTACTAGCGGCAAGGATTCGAGCCTTTGGAACGAATTATAACTATCAAACCTGTTTAGTTCTATTTGTGTAATTCTTTATAAATTTCTTTCATATTATGTATCCATCATATATTGTGGGATCCATGGATAAGCGTGTTCCCTTTTGTCTGTTATAAATATGTCAATTTATAATTTTAATTTAGTAGAAATCCATTAAATGTGGGTATATAGACGAGCCTTAAATTCCGTTGCCTAGTTAGCGATTTCTGGTGCACCGAAAGTCCTTACCATCGACCTTGTTCCATGCTAATCTTAGGAACAGTTAGGGGCCCTGATGCAAAATAGCTAGGCGATAGGTGTCGTTACTCGCGAACTATAATTTCAACAAAAGCAGCAACAACTACTACTACTACAAAACGACAACTCAAACACAAATAATAATAATAATAATAATAATAATAATAATATACACAACAGGGATAAATTTTCATATAAACTTCTACTTTGGCAGAGTATGAAAACAGAATGATTTGAAATATAAAGAATCAAGGTTACAGCTGTATAGTACAAATATCTTTATACAGTGATCTGTACATTATGGAGTTTTATTGTACTTGTCCATGTTGTGTTACACAGTGATCTGTACATTATGGAGTTTTATTGTACTAGTCCATGTTGTGTTACACAGTGATCTGTACATTATGGAGTTTTATTGTACTAGTCCATGTTGTGTTATACAGTGATCTGTACATTATGGAGTTTTATTGTACTAGTCCATGCTATGTTATACAGTGATCTGTACATTATGGAGTTTTATTGTACTCGTCCATGTTGTGTTATACAGGGATCTGTACATTATGGAGTTTTTTTTGGTACTTGTCCATGTTGTGTTATACAGTGATCTGTACATTATGGAGTTTTTTTGTACTTGTCCATGTTGTGTTACACAGTGATCTGTACATTATGGAGTTGTATTGCACTAGTCCATGTTGTGTTTAAATACCTGTATTAGACTGGACTCCTACGTCTCGTCCAATACACAGGTTTCTCAACATAACAGGCTCCTACTATATAACCCATAATTTACAGATCACAGTATAATAACACACACACACACACACACACACACACACACACATATATATATATATATATATATATATATATATATATATATATATATATATATATATACACACATATTGGCGTATGTGATATGTGAAATGGGTAAATGATGAAGTATGAGGAATTTCTATGTATAGCTGAATGTGCTTGAACTTAATCTCGTCACAAAATTTGGAGCCATGATAACGTCAGCTACAATGAGTGAGTCTTCGCATCAACCTGCTTTTCGTACGTCTACTAAAGGTCAAAATTCCTTGACCACATACGAGTACACATGAAACATTTCCTTCTGCCTTGCTATCGAATCACGACATAATTAACAAATGCAGATTAAAAATATTCTCAAATGTCTATGTAGCCAGCAAACCAGACAGACAGCAGACAAACTGATTGACGGCAAGAAACAAAGACTGAGTGCAAGCGTTTATTATTTTTTTTCTTCCAGTTATCTTTACATAAAAAAGAGTTTTAGCTTCTGGACTTGTTGTGATTGCAGTATCAAATGCATCGTTCCTTATAATGACTTGCTTAAGATAAATTGATATTTATCAAAATTACAGCAAATCAGCAAACAGAATTAACTTTCAAACATAACATGGGATAATTACCACAAGCAAAGAATTTCAAACGGCTTTTACCGGAAAAATTTCTTAGGAACGACATTTTTCTTCTGCAAATGGTTCCTAGTAAATAAAGGTAAACACTGGCAAAACTTCGCTGACACGGTTATTAAAAAAAAAAAAGGAAAATACTGGCAAAACTTGGCTGACAATGGTTATCACTACAAACGTACAAAAATAATAATAAGATATACACCGCTTACTCATTTATTTTACAAATTTTCTTCCATTCTTTTACTTAATTCTTTTATTACCATTTGTTTTAGAAATAACAAATTTTGGAAGACGCGAAAAGGATTGTATCCAAAGCGCTAGAAATGTAATTATCTTGCTGAAGACCTTCACAATGAAAGCTTTATAGGTGATTGACAAGCTAAAGAAAGAAACAATCATACGGTTTCGAAGCAAAAGTTTAAGTAAAAATAATTTTTGTATCGCAGCGTAACATAGCCTAGCGCTATTCAATGTATGTTCGCCCTTTACTTGCCTTCGATGCAGTAGACCATATTGGTTTTTTCTATCCAAAGAGTTCCAATGTTGAACAACACTTACGAGACTATCTATTATTGGAAAATAATCAATACAAACCACTTTGGCTTACACTAAAGCTCGTTAAGATTATACACGACTATCGATTCCCCTTCATAGTGTTATCATACACCTTACTGTTTATAACAGGCAAACTTGAAGAAAACTGTTCAACATTTCAAAGTAAGACAGTGAACACTATTATTTTATTCTTTTTCATTCAAAAGAACAAAGAGTCGTTGTTGTTGTTGTTGGTAATAATTATCTTGGAATTCAAATTTAAAACCAAACCAGGGAAAAATAAATCGCATCTTCGCCCTTTGATGTCTTACCGTTAACCGCAGATATGTGTCGCCCAATCTTGTAATCCACTCGGCCATCAATAATTATACCTTAGAGGATAGAATGTATTTACTATTTATGTGACCGCAGGTACAACACAGAGTTTGTACAATTTATGCCGCATCATGACGCAACTCTTTCAGTATGCGTACTTGGCCATAACTCTACTTCTTGCTCTAACAGACGATGCCATAGTTTCATTTGCAGCACTGAGCAGGATCCGGCCTCTATTGACCACCACTGCACGTGCTTAACTACTCACAATAAGAATCTATTTCCTATTTTTTTTTTTAAGCAAGAGAACACATATTATCCCATTTCTTTTCTCTCACAGCACGTTGTCCCCAAAGACTTCTATCCCAAATGATACAAAAGGTACTTATAAATACAATAAAAGATGCTTATCAAGGGAATTAGAAAGTTTTTCTTATAAATATTCTGAAGTTGTTTCAACGCTAAATTCACTTGTAAAAGACAACCACACTGGTTCTGTCTAAAAGATGACACAATTCAAAAAGAGCGTCAAAATTACAAACACTCTGGGTGATCATAGATTTTAGCTATGGGACGCTACCAGTATAACTTTGGTGCCAAGACATCGACAAATGTTTTAACTTTATGCAAATGTCTCTAATCAGGAAATCTAGGAAACGGAAGAAAAAGTGCGTAGATGTTAAGTGTTTCTCAGGCCAAATATTTTTTCATTTTGATTACTTGTTGATGAGTTATATTCTTTATACTAAAATATCCCTCGTTTCTTTTTCTTTTCTTTAAGTTATTGTAGTACAGATCATACCAGCTTATCTATCTACTTACAAACATATGTACATAATTGTACCTTCTTGTCTAATGACATAGATACAGTTACAAACATATGTACATAATTGTACCTTCTTGTCTAATGACATAGATACAGTTACAAACATATGTACATAATTGTACCTTCTTGTCTAATGACATAGATACAGTTACAAACATATGTACATAATTGTACCTTCTTGTCTAATGACATAGATACAGTTACAAACATATGTACATAATTGTACCCTCTTGTCTAATGACATAGATACAGTTACAAACATATGTACATAATTGTACCCTCTTGTCTAATGACATAG
The DNA here is from genome assembly GCA_029931535.1 of Margaritifera margaritifera. NCBI lineage: Eukaryota > Metazoa > Mollusca > Bivalvia > Unionida > Margaritiferidae > Margaritifera > Margaritifera margaritifera. Next base: position 70,465 of record JAQPZY010001019.1, read on the forward strand.
ATACAGTTACAAACATATGTACATAATTGTACCCTCTTGTCTAATGACATAGGTACAGTTACAAACATATGTACATAATTGTACCTTCTTGTCTAATGACATAGATATAGTTACAAACATATGTACATAATTGTACCTTCTTGTCTAATGACATAGATACAGTTACAAACATATGTACATAATTGTACCCTCTTGTCTAATGACATAGATACAGTTACAAACATATGTACATAATTGTACCCTCTTGTCTAATGACATAGATACAGTTACAAACATATGTACATAATTGTACCCTCTTGTCTAATGACATAGATACAGTCTTATAGACCTCTCCTATATGTCAGCATACTACTAGTATGGCTGCCAATGACGTCATCGGCAGCCATATTGGTAGTATGCTGACGACTTGACTATTGAAATTATGTGGTGTTTGGAAGATGAATTCAATTCTTTGAACCTCAAGAAAATATTACAAACCATACATAAATTGAAAGAACACAAACAAGGCTTACGGTCACTTTCGGTTCAGACGAGTATCATTGTGACGTTATCGGTATATTGTGACGTTTGCCGCGTGCTACCCTGCAACGCATTGTTGCAAGTATATAATTCCTGACATCTGTATCCTACGTATTAGGTAGAATCATCACATTCTGCACTAAAGTCAATGTAGAAAAAAGATCGCAGCAAATGCCATAGGAATTGAGCGTGATTCAGTTATCAAAGCGTACGGTTTTCTCCAGGTGGCATTTTACCATCAAATTGGCATCGTTGTGGCAGTGATGTTATCCTTCCAATGGGAGGCAACCCACCGTGAGGAATATATTTCCAAAACACACACCAAATCAAATCAAGCGGGAACATAGCTCATCATCTCCGTCAAGTCGAGAAATAACCTTGCATGTAATTGCAAAAATACACATACATTAGATAAGTTTGATAATTCGCCTACGGCGGAGGGCACTACATATGTTGTGACAGAAAAGTCCGACAATGTTCAGGTTGTGACTTTGTCTTCTTTCACCGCCATATTGTACCATATTAATAAAAGCAATTCATGATATAATTCTCAATGGCGGTGAATTATATGCGAGGTTTCTTTCTCAACTTTGCGGAAAAGACCGAGGATGTTCCTATTGCAAATTAAACATCTCAACGTGTTTAACTCGGAAACCACTGAACATGTCCCTGCGCATCTTTTTATCTTCTCTGCGTGTGTGTTTGTCTGTGCGTCTGTGTGAAGGGGGTGCATTTTACTTTATTTTATAATGTACTACCAAAATAACCTTTGGTTAATTTTTTTATCCATATTTTCTTTACGACAAAGATATTTTTAAATCGTTTCAATCCAGAGTATTATATACCGTTTGATGTATTCCTTGACGTTGTTTTTACGATACTAATACTAGTACTCTCAGGGTAATGAAGTAATTATATATTCATGCATTTGCTCAATTGACTGACGTAGTGAATAACAATACTGCTCAATAGCCATGCTGCATTTCCATTATACTAGATATCTACTCCTTTCTTGCCATTGTGCTATTGTATGCAACATTAAGTAAATGGCACGTACGGTGTCATTGATACTACTGGCTCCTGGTTATAATATTCACAGACACACATACCCTTATTCTGCTGGTGAAATCACGGTTGAGATATGAAAGCCACGTCACCAGGATGTCAGAAGAGCGACTAACAAAGAAGATCTCCTACGGCGAGCTGAAGGAGGGAAAGCGATCTCAGGGTGGTCAGAAGAAAAGCTTCAGGGGGCGCTCTACAGATAATACGTGCTTCTGAGAGAGTGACAGGTGTAAGATGAAGTTGTTTGCATTTGCAACATGCACAGTGGAGAGAATGTTGGCATACCTCTATGCTACTTTCATGTACAGTGGCTGAAATTTCTTTACATATTGTACTTGTGGAAATTGGACATGATCTAAGCACACAGCAGACAGAAATGGCCGCTCCAAAGTACTCGAAAAATCAGCCTGCATCAGTCAAAAGTACACCATTTTCAGCAGTTATTAAAATAGGGAAACGAATTCTGACAGAGTTAGCAATACCAGCCTCTGAAAGTACAATGAATGAATAACAAAATATATAAAAAGTAAACAAATGTATAGTCTCTTTTTTTTAAAATTTATCTTTGAAGTCCAGGAAGTGAAAATGACCAAGCGGAGGTAGCAGTTTTTTTGAGAGGTGCACATCTTAAGTAAGACCAAGCTGTATACTCTATAACCCAAATTTCACCCATCAATCATGCACCCAAATAAAGGGAATTCAAAGTTCTTTTAACAATATACAAGGTCTTTTTTAAATAGCATGGACAACCAATGAGGACGACCTGAGTAATTCTTTTTCTTTAAAAATCTAACCCTATGCAGCGTACGAAACTGGAGAGTGCCACCTCAAAGATTCTCTGAAGTCATCCTTGAAACACTTCAACATTGACCCTGAGTCTTATGAAGATCTCGCACAGGATCGCTCCACCTGGCCCAGTCTCATCCATACTAGAGCTACAAACTTTGAACTGAGGAGAATTGCAGAGGCAGTGCAGAAGCGCGAGCAACGTAAATCTCAGAACTGCAGCGCGTCTTCCACTGATCAAGCAAACCCAAGCGACATCTCCTGTCAAGTGTGCCATGGACAGTTCAGAGCACAAATTATCCTGATCAGCCACTCACGTAGTAAAATAAACCAAACCAATTAGTGATGTCATGGTCATCTTCGAACTCGAAGGATGAACAACAACAACTATTACTTAACTATTTACCTACTTATCTATCTAGCAACATACCTATATACCTACCTTGTATGCACGCCTTCATACCTACCTACAGTATACATGTTTTAAGCTGCTTACCTACCTACCTACCTATCTACATACTTACTTGCATACATACGTACATACGTTTTACGGCACTGCAACATATAAAGGTTATATCCAATTTGTTACCCGGTCGTCTGCTGCGCTCGCTCACTAGCAACACAAACAACCGATAAGGGCTAATACAAAAAGGCGACTTACAATCAGACGCATCGATTGGTTGCAATTATACGCATTGTGTTACAACTCTATGGAATAAGAAAAATGTAACAGAAAGAAAGTGAAACAAAAATATCAAGTCAAAATCAATAAGCAATTTATTTCTAGATAATTAAATGAAAATCAAAAGTCGCTTACAGTAACGTGAACGAAAATCCAAATAATCCAATAATCCTAAGTGTCATAATCACAAGTCCTAAATATAGAATGTTCCAAATGAATTTCAGTATCCTTGAATGTGATGATGTGCCAATACTCTTTAATGTCCTTATGTGCCAGTAGTCTTTAATGTGCTGATGTGCCAAAATGAACTACTTCAGAATATCTTTGAATAGGTTCACATACATCCCAAAATCATCAATCCAAAATCCCAAAAGATAATGAGCACCATAAATCCAGCGAATCTTTAGAAACAAATAATTCCTTTCTCTGAATTTTGAATGATTTTTTTCACAGCTGTAATGACTCTTTAAAGACTGATGGCAAGGTCGAAACTGAAAACTGTCCATTATACATGGTATATATAAAGATATGTCATATGACAGAATGTTTTAGAAAATTATATGGTGTATGCGACTTTTAACACACAACTCTAAAGAGGAAATTCTAGTTTTATCTGTAAACAAAATCAACCTTGACCTCAAATTAAATAAACAACTTGTTCACCAAAACCGTCCTTGAACTCAAATACTAAGTAAACAACCTAATTCAAGGACAATAGCTAAACATGTAAACCTTATACATAACATTAAGTTTTGAGCAAATATTAAAGTCAAGGAACATTTATAATTTCCAGAAATATTGATAGTATTATATAAACATCGTACATAACAATCGTATCATATGTAGATTTTATAATATTTTTTTTTTAATTTTTATCCCGCAGAAGAATTTTTACTTCTATAGGTTTGTGAGGCTTCATCACACAATACAAATATTCTGAACCTTTTGAGATGCTGACATTGTTCGAAGCTAACCAGATCAATACATTAGGAGCACGTTTCCTTGGTTCGTTTATTATGAACTGAATTTTCGCATGACTTTTCGTCAAGTCTCATTGACAGAATATTACCTACTTTAAATTATTCCTTACCGGTTGTTTGCGAGTAAGCGAGCGTAGCATACGGCTGTGTGTCAGTTTAAGTAATATCGTGCAGAAACAAGAAAATGTCTTGCAAAACGACGCACCATGGTAACTAATTCGCGCTGATCCGATGGTGGGAATCGGACCCGCACTCTTCTGGTCACAAATCGAACGCTTTAACCATTGATCGACAATGACTCCACGGTTAGGTAATTAGTAACTATTCTAAATTTAGTCTGGAAAATAGAAAACAGATTGACGATTGTGGTAAGATGATAACCCTAGAACTATTGGGACTCGTGATTATAATTGATGCAATTACTCCAAAGAGGTCGGTTGATTGTTTACATTACTTGAAACCTTTAAGTTTACTCGAAACAAGATCGTAATCAAGAGACTAGAGTTTCAATTAAACTTGCATGAGAAAACCTCAACTAAAATACCAGTCAATCCGATAATAGAAATTCGCCCACGTATGAGTACTTAAACATTGATTTTCCGTTCGTGTTTCTGATGTACATTCCTCGTACTCGTGTACCCAAATGCTCCCTGTAGCATTTCATTAAGGATATTAGTGTTGTTATATCGCTGAACGGATGTGTGAGAAATTAGACAATGCTATTTTGTTGTATCGTTATGTATCTTGCTTATTTGTTTATTCAAAAGTTTTTTTTAAAAAATACTACGTATTTAAGGAGACACACAGTTGTATTATTAATCTGCTCCACTTTCTGATAAAGATCACTTCATGCTTGAATGCAATGATATTTTGCAATATGGCGTGAACCTTTCAACCTCGTGGGACCAATTAGGAAATTAGACAACGATCATGCTTAGAAAATTCTATATATTGTTTACTACTTATCTCCTCGACGCAAAGGTTTGATAGTAGCAGTGAAACCAAGTAGAAGTAAGGACTCATATTATGATATTTCATGAATGACTCCGTACGCTGCAGGCTACTGATTTGTAACCAAAGCTAACAGAAGAGTCAGGTGGAAGACGCAACACATAGTGTTTCGGAAACCGTCTATCGGGTGTTCCAAGGCGATGCAAAATTCTTTTTTGATATGCATGGGGTAAAATGCAGAATGTAGAAAACAAAGAATATATGCAGTATATAAGTTAGAACTCTAAAATGCCAACATAACTACTTTCATCATTAATTTATATATTTACCCCTTTCAACAACCTTCACTCCCAGTAGCAATGGTTACATCACCTTAGTCGGTATAAACACATCTACCTTCAGAAGTTTTACTGGTATATCTATCCATCTATTTATACACTTTTCATACAGGCTAATCCGCTATAGCGTCCAGTGCTTCCTACACTACAGACCGAGGTTCCGCTGTAATGGATGTTTTTTTATTTATTTTTATTTGTCTTCGTTTATGTTGTCCCAGATACATATACAGATTACAAATTTGGGGTTTCTATCAATATGCCACTATACTTTTGTTTCAAGTTTTATCAATGTAAAAGTCTACCAATTGTTGCTCAGCATTTACTATCAGATCAGTATATACATGCATTAATTTTGAAATTCACACTAGATGGAGTTCCCCGATTTATAAACGTAGATTGCTATATAGTTATAACATACATTATTATTATTATTATTATTATTATTATTATTACTATTATTATATTATTATTAGTAGTAGTAGTATTCTTAATGAATTCTTCTCTTCTTCTGGATACACGTTATACCTGATACTATTTTACGTTTTCAAATTATTTTGAGATAATATTAATTGTTTCGTGATTAAGGGTGTATTGAGTAAATCCGTTTCCATTCATCACAACGTGGAATAGTTTAGATTATCATGTTTGAAGCCTTCATACAATTAAAAGACCGCACTATATTATCTGAGGATGTAGCAAATTGAATATTACCTTCGAAACATCATCTTTTTCCATTGGTTATAATCTTTTTCCATTGGTTATAATCTTTTTCCATTGGTTATAATCTTTTTCCATTGGTTATAATCTTTTTCAATTGGTTATAATCTTTTTCAATTGGTTATAATAGGTTATAATCTTTTTCAATTGGTTATAATCGTTTTCAAGTGGTTATAATCTTTTTCAATTGGTTATAAACTTTTTCAAGTGGCTATAACCTTTTTCAATTGGTTATAATCTTTTTCAATTGGATATAATCATTTTCAATTGGTTATAATTGGCTATAATCATTTTCAAGTGGTTATAATCATTTTCAAGTGGTTATAATCTTTTTCAATTGGTTATAATCTTTCTAATTGGTTATAATCTTTTTCAGTTGGTTATAATCTTTTTCAATTGGTTATAATCTTTTTTAATTGGTTATAATCTTTTTTAATTGGTTATAATCTTTTTCCATTGGTTATAATCTTTTTTAATTGGTTATAATCTTTTTCAATTGGTTATAATCTTTTTCATTTGGTTAATGTTTCGAGGTGTGTAAAGCATACCTTTTGTTTTAGTAAGCATTTCGCAAGTCGCTATGCTGATTTTAAAGTCATTATCCAGGGTCTCAATTTACAAAATCTCAAACACTAGCATTACTCTCAGACTCGGGAGCTTTCTAGTCAAAGTTTTCGACCTTCCATCTTTCTGTCTTTCATGGAAAGCCAGAATTAAAATGAATGAAACATGTTTATTTGCTTAATTATACGTATACTATTTACACACATAGATAGGTATCAACAAAACGGCTTGCATAAATATGAACAATAAAGAGGGTAGTTGTGTATTCTATGCTCTGGTTTATATGTTTTGTGTATTGATTTGCGGTACAAGAAAACCCCGATGTAATGTGTTTGTCTGTTTTGATTGTCCATGATTGAGGCTGACAATCCTTGTTTACCTTCGATATTCTACCCGACACTTGGTTTCCTTGTGCTGTAGACACACCTCCTGGTCACTCCAGCACTATGATGCTTTGGAAATCGCCACATGGAATATACGGAACGTTTCATTCATGGCTGTTAGCTGTTAGCCCCTGTCGGGTAAGAACAAATCGTGTATATGTCGTAAAGATGTTGTAGTCATTTCAGCTTTAAAAAAGTCATCACTTCCATAGGATTTGGTTATGTGTTTCACAAGCATTCCATCGCAATTGTTTAAATGGCATTGTTGTAGCATCTCCTTTGCCTTCTTATCAAACGACACAAAAAAACCCGGTACAGTCAATATATTTGTGCTTTGGAATTTATATCTGTAAAGTTTGTTCAGATTTAATGCTGATTGGGATGTAGGTGATACAATGATGTGACGGACTGATTGGGATGTAGGTGATACAATGATGTGATGGACTGATTGGGATGTAGGTGATACAATAATATGATGGACTGATTGGGATGTAGGTGATACAATGATGTGATGGACTGATTGGGATGTAGGTGATACAATGATGTGATGGACTGATTGGATGTAGGTGATACAATGATGAAATGGACTGATTGGGATGTAGGTGATACAATGATGTGATGGACTGGGGTATTTAATTCCTTGTAGTATTCTTTCCTCATTGTCTAGAGTTATTTATTTACCGTACGTTGACTTGATTACTAATTATAGGTTTACAAAACATTTCGTAGACTTTCTATTGAGAGAAACTTGTAAGCAACATGCACACATACACCCATCACTGTACTCGTATTTTACTTGATCATTAGAAGGCGGGTAACAGTCATTAACTTTAGGTTGTCTTAGTTTTTCAAGTTTAACATTATTTTCTTACTAAGTAGAAACGTATAGATCAAAAGCATTAACCAGGTTGTTTAAACGGAGCCTCGCCAAATCTGGTTTTCTAGATATTTTATTATAGTAGTCGAATGTTTTCCTTGATCTCTATAATGTTCTTCTGTAGTTTTTTCGTTCTTTTATCGTACATTAATTTTTACTTGTTCAGTCCGATCTGGATTAACTAAACTGAAAAGATACTTGCTTCCTGTAAATGCTATACGTTAGCTATTGCTACTCCAATCATTACTGATACTGTGGCCATTCATTGTGCTGTAAACAGCGTCGCTTTCGACAAGGTGTTAGAACGAAACAACAAAACAACGCAAGAAAGGTTTGCTTCCGCAAAAACTTATACTTTAGAGTAACGAATTTTGATTCTACTTCAGGGTTTTAATGTAAAAATGTTTAAATGATATCCAAGATTTTTTAATTTTTTTTTTTAACATCGTCCCAAAGATAAAAATATTGTTTTCTTCCAAATAGTACGTCTTTGATTCATTGTATAAGTAGTGAGATGATTTCTATTCTTCCATGCAATAAAAAAAATCTATATTTAATAAAATATTAATAAGTTACAAATTTGTTGTTGTTGTTGTTGTTATAAGCCTGATTGTATTATATGAATGGCATATTGTTGTAAATCATCCATCTGGGCGTAACTTATATTCGGCCAAAGGTGATGGTGCATTGATAAAGCCGAAACTGTTAACCAATTATATGGGGTGTAGTTTCAGCCTTAAATTATCCAAGAACCATTTTCCTTCTGTATTATCAATATGAGTACCATTAGATATTTGTATTCTTTAACAAACTTGTATTTCCCCATTATGATATGCAATTAATTAAATACCTTCTGGATACTTGGATACTTCTGACTCAGTACAAACTTGTATTTCCCCATTATGATATGCATTTAATTAAATACCTTCTGGATACTTCTGACTCAGTACAAATGCGAAAGTCCTAAAGAAATACGCATCTTCGGACTATTTTAGTTTTCTTATCCAACTCATTTTTATCCATTTTCTGTTATTGTTTTCTAATTAATTCAAATAACTCAAAATTATTTGCACTCAATATTATTATTTCCGGTGAAGGTACAGTGTGCGTAGGGTTGCAATATTTGTGTCTTTAAATGGTACAGCCCCTATAGCACCCTATATGTGTCAAATAAACTTGCCTCTCCTTGTAAACAATGTGCAAAGCATACAGTGCACACCATGTAAATGAGCTTATATATATATATATATATATATATATATATATATATATATATATATATGTATATATGTAACTCCAAATTCCAGACAAGGTCAATAAATGATACAAGAGCATAATATTGGGCCATATGATGGGAAAGATCACATGTATTGAGACAAATTAGGTAAGCACAACAGGTTCAAGCGCTTAACGATTCTATTCTTGGCTGTATCCTACTCAATTAGAGATTATCTGGAAATTATATATATATATATATATATATATATATATATATAGAGAGAGAGAGAGAGAGAGAGAGAGAGAGAGAGAGAGAGAGAGAGAGAGAGAGGGGGGGTAGAGAGGGGATGGGGAGAGGATATTTGCTTGCTCCGAGTGAATAACGGATATATTTCATCGAGTGGCTGAAAAACTCATTAGTTTCACGAGTGGCGAAGCCACGAGTGAAAATACTTATGTTTTTCACCCACGAGATGAAATATATCCGTTATTCACTCGGAACAAGCAAATATTCTTTTTATTTTATGCTCAAGCGTATTGTCTAGCAATTTGTATAACACACTGAAGTAGCTGATTTCTTACTGCATCCCGCGCGATAATGTCAGCGGTTTACCGTTTATGTTCTGCTCTGTTTTGTGTATATTTGCACACAAAATATCAGTAGTTACATAATGCTCCTTCCCAATTCAAGGTAAAACAGCAGATAAAAAGAAAATGCGCGAAAAAAAAAAAATTTGTCTATTGATGTATTTGAACCAGATCCGCCTGACTGCGAGGCGGCCATCTTAACCTTTACACCACGCAAGCGTCTTAAAAATAAAAGTTTGAAATTTCGTACTCATAATGTTATCAATGTCCATTGATGTCATAATGTTATCAATGTCTATTGACGTCATAAGGTTATCAATGTCTATTGACGGCCAGTGAAAAAATATCGTATTTTTTCACCCCAGTGGAAAATAATGATATTTGAGAGAGAGAGAGAGAGTGAGAGAGAGAGTCCAAATAAATACTTCCTATAAACGAGAAAACAATAAGTAAAGTCGCATATAAAGTCATTTTTGTGTTTTTATTCACTGGACGTGTAATTATTAAGCAATACGACTGACGTTTGCTTTGCTCAGCTTAAATATCAAAGAAAACGGCTGAGACAGACGGTTCTTGGGGATATATATATATGTATAGCCCCGTCCTATTAAATATTTGTGTTCAATGATGTTACCATGCGTAACATCTGAATACCTTGTATGTAAACATAATATCAGAAAGTTCACATAGCCGTGAATATTACAAATTTGAAGAATAACTCTATTCTGATAAAATCCCATTCATGCCATATCCAGTTCCAATTCCTTTTTTGTACTTTTCAATCATAAAATCGTGCCGAGCAAAATGTCTGCAAATCGTCTGCTTCACAATTTTAACGATACAAGCAGAATCGGTGACATGACTGACGCTGTTCGATACAAAATGCCATCTGACATGTGGGGGGCCCATTAAGTGTGCATTGTCAAACTCGTGAGTTTTGTTTCAGTGTGGGTTCTTAGATCATTAGTATAAAGGCAAGTTAATGAACCCTGTCATCCCTTCAAATTCATTAAATATATTTTCTAGACATGGGGCATACATTTCAAGCTTACATGGGATGGGGTTAAAGATAAATATGTTATGTAATATAACATAAGAATATAATAAATCATATTTATTAAATGAATTTACTACAACTCTTGATTAAATTTATGAATTTAATGTTGATATTTTTTATTAAATATCTTGCTTTTACATAATATTTCCTGATTTATTTATACTTTTTATTACTTTGATACCGTACTACCGACGGTCACTGTATTTCTCACTTGCCACGGCAATTGGACGTTCTCTTTAGAGCGCCTCCCGTTAGAGGTCACCTCGGAATACCCAGCACGTTGGCGGTTCAGTTGATCGGAAATTAAAATCATTCAACGTGACAAAAGCACCACACGTGAATTACTGATACAGTAGGATGAAAATGAAAAAGTAAGTATAGTGAAACTTTTTGGGGTATGTTTTCTAGGTAGTAACGCGTCAATAGGACGTACCAGCCTATATATATTTTATGAAATTTTTCACGATTTTGTTTTCAGTCTCAGCTAAAGCTCTGTACAGTTTGGAAATTTAGTTCTACTTGTAGTCGCATCTATTTTAGTGTTATTATGAGTTGGTTCCCTTATCATAGCTATTTATAACATCAGCACAATATATGCAACTTTACCGACACCTCCATCATTATCTGAGGTATAAGTAATGATTTATATAAAAATCTCAGATATACTCATATAGCCATTTGGCAACAGGTCACTAAACACGGTTTGTTGGTGGTATATTGAGGGGTGATGGATACTCCATGACTGGATCTTGGTCTCTTCACACGACGTGTTGGATAGTATATGTGGGGTATAGGTCACTACACATTGTGTGCTGGAAAGTTTATGTAGATACTGGTCACTACATACGATGTTTTGCTAGTATATATGGGATAATGGTCAGTAAACACAGCGTATTGGATAGTTATTTGGTTTTGGTCAGTACATATGTCGTGTTCATGGTATAATTTGGGTGTTGGATAGTAGATAACTGGGTGTTGGTCACTAAACATGGCGTGTGTTATAGTATATGTAGGGTATTGGTCACTACACAAGGTGTGTTATATAGCATATGTGGGTTATTGTTCAGTACACATGATGTGTTGGATAGTATATGTGAGTATTGGTTAGTGCACACGGCGTGTTGGATAGTATATGTGGTGTCTAGGTCATTGTATACTGCGGTGTTGTTAAATAGTAGATGATCGGGTGTTGGTCACTACGCATGGGTTGTTGGATAGTACAAGTCGGGTAAAGGTCACTATACACGGCGTGCTGATGGTATAATGTGGGATGTTGGATAGTAGATGACTGGGTGTTGGCCACTACACACGGTGTGTTAAATAGTATATGTGCAGTATTGGTCAGTGTACACATGGCGTGTTGGATAATATATATGGGTTATTGTTGAGTGCACACGGCGTGATGGATAGTATATGTGGGTATTGGTCACTACACACGGTGTGTAGGATAGTACATTTGGGGTATTGGTCAATATATACGGCGTGTCTTGGTATAATGTGGTGTGCTGGATAGGACTGGGTGTTGGTCACTACACACGGCGTGTTGGATAGTGTATGTGTGGTATTGGTCATTACACACGGCAGGTTGATTGTATAATGTGTCGTGTTGGATAATAGATGACTGGGTGTTAGTCACTACACACGGCGTGTTGGATAGTATATGTGGGGTATTGGTCACTACACACGACGTGTTGATGGCATAATGTGAGGTGTTGGATAGTAGATGAATGGGTGCTGGTCACTAAACACGGCGTGTTGGATAGTATACGTTGGGTATTGGTCACTACACAGACACTCCTTCTCTTTTCGTTAGATAGGGGGAAGGTGTGTTGGATTGTAACATAAAAATTTAACATTTCATTTTCTGTAGGTACTCATACATTTTTTAAGATGGAAACGGCCTATAACGATCCCCAACTTAATATTACATTTCCCGTACTTACCTATAACAACTTCCGCATGTTAAACCATTGGACAATTTTAACATAGGATTTCTCGTACGCACCCATATCGCCTCCCGCATATTAACCTATGGCGTAATGTTAATTCCCGCAAGTACCATAATAGCCTCATATAAGTACTTATATACCTCAGTTGCATGAATATGGAATGCATTTTATGTCTCAGTTCGCATCAAGTGTCAACCAATTTAAAATTTTCTTGATTCTTAGACTTCTATTGGTCAGTAGTAGTAGTAGTAGTAGTGAAATGTTACCTTCTTCAGGATATACTTTATACTGGGTATCATTTTACTTTTTTTAAATACTGGTTATGTGATCAAATGTGTATTGAATACCACCGTTTTCATTTATAAAATCGTAGAAATTTACATTGCTATGTTTCAAGCAGTCATATGACTAAAGGACATCGGGTATTAATGGCTTTGTGGACATTACTGTCGCAAATCGAATATTACATTTTAGTCTAGTAAGGATTTCGAGCTTCCATAAATTGGTTTTTTAAGTTACTTTCCGCAAGCAGAATTGAACGAATTTCAAACCTTAGGTCTTGCGCTCAAAATCTGGAGCTTTGTAGTAAAATTCCTTGGACAATTAGGCTTTTAATCCTACGTACAATATTTGATTCCAAGTCATTAGAGGTGCATAACTAATCGAGCAGTAAAAACTTTGCTTTGATAGTCAATGACCCAGTACTCTATTCCATGATCAATGGTTGCCACTAAAGAGATTTCAGTTAAATTTAGATTGACCCGACCCGGAAGTAATTATCCGACATCTTTTGGAATAAGGTTCCTTAACATTATTATTAACATGAAATGTAACTTATTACACATTATGAAATAATATCGCAGAAATGCGATTTATCTTGCTTATTGTGTGTGGGGGGGGGGGAGGGGGGTATTTTTTCCCCAATTGATATGGGCTACTTTCATTTAATCAGTTTGTCCAATACATTAGTTATGTAAAGATGACCAAAATGTGTCGGGCAGTGATTCCAAGTGAAGTAACTATGAAAGATTATTACGTCATATGAAAACTGTGTAATGGTTCGCTTTTTACTGAACACTGCTTGCTTGACCTCTAGATTTCTTTCATTGGGGTTATCGATTGGACTAGCTAAAAATCTATAGATTTTTATTTAAAATCAAAGCAATATTCATTGAGTTCAAATCCGTCCATTTAACAGTGCAAATAGTATTCAATCGATATCTAAAAGGTTCAGTCAAGGAGACGTGCTAAGGTTGTAGATTTCGTTATCTGCGTCGTGACGAGCAAGCTGTATCTTTAAAACGTGTCTAGTATTATCTGCAGATGAACCATCCTATTTTCCAAGGTATAAAGTTCCAACAACCCAGAATATGGTCAGTAAAGTACAAGATCGAATTGTGCGAATCAGAATGAGGACCGCCGTTTTTGTCGCTTCTCTGTGTATACTAGCAGGTTCGAACGTGTTTCTTTCTTTTTTCAACGTTTGTTTTTTTTGGGGTGGAGGAGTATGTATTTATGCCCCCAATGCAATAGCAGAAGGGGACATATTGTTTTGCTGCTCTCCGTCTGTGCGTCCGTAACGAATCCGTTTTAGCGCATAGCATAAAACCAATATATTTAGAAACATCAAACTTTACACATTTTATCAAGCTCATAAACAGATGATTTGATTCGATTTTCAGCCCGTTTTTATTTTACACATTTTTGGACTTTTGGGCTTTTGGGGCTCAGACCCTGATCTGACATACACTGTATTAGCGCAATTACACAAAAATCACCAGAGGTGTTGACAAATGAAATTTGGTACGTATATATATATATATATATATATATATATATATATATATGCACATTGCCCATTCAGATTTTCAGTCTTTTACAGCAATAATTAAATTTTGTACACATTTTAACTTTTTGGACTTTTTTTATGAAAACATTGTTAGTATCTTTAAGTAAAAACCATTGAAGGTAGACAAAAGAAATTTAGTTTTCATGTGTATTTAGAAATATAGATAATAAGGCCCTTCTGTCCTAAAACTTTACCCGACTCCAAATCTTGCTCAAATATTTTCTAACCAATCAAAACGCTAGATTTTAGTAATAATTCCAAGTTTAGAGTAACATTTATTATTCAAAATGTAAAGTAAAGTGTAATGACGGAAGAGCCCAATTTGCAGAGGACTCTACTAACAACATTACAGCAGTGGTGGCATACGTATTTTACAAACACAATTTCTTGTTTTTATTTTATGAGACCTTTTCTTGACAGGCTGCAATTCCCTTTAAGTGCCCGTTTGTGGTCCATCTCTGGAGGTGCTCAAGCAGTGTAGCCAAAGAGCTGCAAGCATCTAGACCTGATAGTATTTGTAAACGGTGGTTGCTTCTTTCTGTCTCT
Source organism: Margaritifera margaritifera (assembly GCA_029931535.1). NCBI lineage: Eukaryota > Metazoa > Mollusca > Bivalvia > Unionida > Margaritiferidae > Margaritifera > Margaritifera margaritifera. Next base: position 85,534 of record JAQPZY010001019.1, read on the forward strand.
GATCTCTGCATTTGGGACGTATTGGGTGCGTGTTACTCGCAGGATGCTGCCGAAGCATCATTGGTTAGAGGCATTAATATTTTAGCCATCGCCTCTATAAGGGTCCACGTGTCCGCACAGTACAGCAAGACTGTAGAATGTATGCGTTGTACAGCCGGATCTTTGTAACAAGGCTGATCTTTGAGCGCAAGACGTATCTATCCATGGTTTTCATGCAGCCACGAGCGATTTCGACACGGCCCCTGATCTCTAGTTCACTGCTGCCTGATCTGTGGGGTAAGCAGCCGAGATACGTAAACGAGTCCAGTATTTCAACATCGTGCCGCTGTGGTGTTTTTGCTGGCGTGATGGCGTGTTGATTGGTGTTTTGGATTTTGATATTACTTCAGTTGATCTCAAGGCCGAACATTTTTGCTTCCTCCTGCATGATGTCCAGACTGAACGGTAAGATCTGTAGGAACTCAGACAGTTGAGCGACGTCGTCGGTATAATCAAGGTCAGTAAAGATTTGCCCGCCTCTGATTGTACCCAGCTGTCCCTTCCTTGCAGTTCGTTCCGGTGTGTAGTCCATTGGTAGCAAGAAAACGTTCGGGGCGATGGTTTGTCCTTGTCGAACGCCGCTGTTGATATGAAGCCACTACGAACATTCACCAATGACTCTAACGCAGCTGATGGTGTCAGTATAGAGGGTTTTTATTAGGTTGATGACCTTGCCAGGGAGTCCTATACTCTTGAGTAAAAACCATAGAGCGGCTGTGTCGACTGATTAAAAATCAGCTTTTATGTCAACGTAGGCTATCTATAGTGGTTGGTTGAATTCCTTTCGGGTTTGAATCAATCTGTTGAGCGTATATATACGGTCTATTGTTGAATTTCCTGGTGCAAAACGACTCTGTTCTTTCCCGCGCTATTCCAGTAAACGGGCTTTTAATCTGGTTAGGAGGATGAAAGCGAAGGTCTGTCCCAGCACAGATAGCTGGGTAATGCCTCGGTAACTAATGCAGTCCCGCTTGCTACCATTGCTTTTGTAGAAAGACAGGATAATGGCCTTTTTTCCAATCATCAGGGATGTCGCCCGTCAACCACACAAAACGAAAAACCTTGGTTAGCCACGCTATGCAGCCCCCACCTTTGGTTTTCAGCAATTCGCGCGCCATTCAACAGGTCCCATCTGCTTTTCAATTTTTCAATTTCATGAGTGCTGCAGCTACTTCGACTTCCGTTGGTGGATCAACATCTAGGCTCTGTGGCAAGATTAGCGGCGTCTTCTGGGATGAGGTGGCTTGAGCTGGAGGCCTGTTTAGCAGCTGGAAGTAGTGTTCTCTATCATTCTAGCTTTTGCTTCCTGTCACATAGAATCTTACCCTCCGAATCTTCAATAGGGCTGGATTATGATCCAGAAAAAGGCCAACACAAGCACCTGAAATTAGCAAATGCGTTACTGCTACAGTCTCTACTTAAGGTCTCGCCTGCCTTTATAGCTCTGCTATCAGCCCAATTTTATTTATCCATTGCTAACTGTTTCTTCTGGATCTTGTCGAGATTGCGATAGGCTGTTAAATCGCCTGGGAGTCTGGCAGCTCTTCTGGACTAGGAGAATGGAGACTTCCAGTGTTTTGTTTGAAATCCAGTCTTTTTTGACACTCTTTGCTTGACCCAGATGTAGTTTGGCGGTGTCGTTCATTGCATTGCGGAAACACTCTAAGGATTGTTCCTCTTCCTCTGAAAGCGCTGTATAGCGGTTTAGAATTTTGACTGAGTAGCCATGCGCCACAAAGGGATCTTTCAGTTTGGTTGTTTCATATCTCACGAATTTGCAGATTTTTTTTGGCAGCTGTTCACTTTGGTCGACATGGCAGCAACGAGCATATTTGAGCGATAAACATCCTTCCTAATGTTGACAAGGAAAATATAATTAAACTGAATCCCTATGGCGTGCCGTTTAAACCTACTTTTGAGATCAAGTAGAGAGAGAGAGGGGGGGGGGGCGGAGGGAGAGAAGGAATATTTACAAATTAATCGTGTCCTTTCAAAGGGTTCAGAAATGCAATTGAAAGTACATTTATTTGTGTTGACTTTTGCTTTAATTAATATTGAAGGAGAAATACTGGAATATTCAGTCAATATCAGGTAAAACTCAGCGCAATACTGTGTTGGGAGATAAGGGATATCATTTAAGGGTGTGTGCGTGTGTGTGCTTATTTAACATCTCTAATAACTGCAGTGTACTGTCAATGAGTTATCGTCGTTACTTTTGACCAAAACACGGTAACTGATGTAATTATTTTCCATTTATGACATATATAATATTAAGATTATAAGATACAACCATAATAGCCGGTATTGACCGAATGCATTATAATGCACACTTTTCCATAAAGCCGGTATTGACCGAATGCATTATAATGCACACTTTTCCATAAAAGCCGGTATTGACCGAATGCGTTATAATGCACACTTTTCCATAAAAGCCGGTACTGAGCGAATGCATTTTAATGCACACTTTTCCATAAAAGCCGGTATTGACCGAATGCATTTTAATGCACACTTTTCTCGTTATTATACCCAACAAATTCTTCTGTTCTTACTTTCTTATTTATTTACGTATTATCTTAGAAATTGACGACTATATTCACAGTAGGTTCAGCTTTTATCGTTAAATTTTTCTTAAATTTTGACAAGATCCCTGTTTATGTCATCACCTGGTGCGAATCACTTCCGCCATTATCTCCACTTTAATATCGAATTGCGTTTTCCCGCGATATATCACTTTTGCAAACGTCTCAGGGGAGGTAATTCCTGTTCAATTTTTTCAAGCGTAACTTTTTTAAACACGATTGTTGCTAAACTACATCATAGTATTTTATGAAAAGAACGAATTTGGGAGATTTTAAGCATGGCTATTTAAAAAATAACTGTGAACAGAAACCTCAATATTTAACCCGTAAGAACTTGTATTATGTCTGTCTTCGCTTTGTTTGTTTGTTTGTTTGTTTGTTTGTCTTTTCTTTGTTTTGCAGCGTTTTATTTTATTTTTTAAAATATTATCACTCTGTTCATATTTTATAAACGCAGATCTTAAAGTTAAACAGCTGAATATCTTGAAACAAGCCATGGAACATTTTCCTTTATGTATTTCTCATTTGCAGCCACCCACGTGAATGAGAACCAAAAGTGGCGGTTGTTGTTGTTGTTGTTGTTGTTGTTGTTGATAATGATGATGAAGATGATGATCTTGAAACTCGACTTTTAAATAAGAGCTGGGGAAAAACTAAACACATCTCAGCCTTTTAATTTCGATCCCATGAATACTGGCTTTAGAGCTGATATGTCTTATCCAGTCCTCTAATCTACCTAGCAATCTGGGTTATACATAACAGGGTAAAATCCATGCATCGTTAACGTGGCCAGAGGTACTATAGTGAACATGGTAAAATCCATGCATCGTTAACGTGGCCAGAGGTACTATAGTGAGTCTATGCATTTTATATTTGTTCTTTTATATGATTTCAGTGTGTGCACTTGGCCAGGATACTTCTTGCTTTGCCAACAGACAATGTCATGATCATCATTTCACATGCTCTGATGATCAGGATCCGGCCTGCATAGACCGTCACTGCTCGTGCTTAACTACTCACAGTAAGAATATAGCTTTTGTTTTCTTTTTTACAAAATGGCTATCCTCAATGTTTGAATGCAAACAATAGAGAAGCTAATCATCAATAATAAATAAAACTATTCCAAACACAGTGAATCACTACTATTAATCGCCCAACAAAAGTTTCCACATTATTTCCCTTTTACTTGAAATTTGTCTAGGGGTATGTTCTTCATACAAATGACTGGTAGTTTTTGAACAGCAATTTCTTATAGAATTATTCAGTGAATTATTTTCTTCAAGCTTAATTTGTGTACGATTAAACTTTCGTTTTTGCTATTTATTTATTGTTGTTTTGTTTTTTTGGGGGGCGGGGAGGGTGTTTATCTATTTGCTTTTTTGAGGGGGAGGGATGTTCCGGTAACCCTTGATCAAAATACTTGCGACTTAGGGCCTAGAGATGGATTAACAAAGGTTGATTATAAGTCATTGTGTAATGGTTTAGAGAAGGGTTTTCTTGAAAACGATGCCAAGAGATTCGAAAATGAATCCGCTGAGAAATGTACCATGTAAATCAAACGATATTTACTGATTCTATAGTATGAGAAGCAAGACGTATGATTGATCTTTTTTTATGAGGGGGGGGGGGGGAGAATAAATAATGCAATGTATACATTATACAATCTATACACAATAATATTCAATTTTAAAGTTGCGTTTAGATCTTGTTGGCATATTGTTAAAATACTGCAGTTCCTGGTGACAGACACGCCCTATGATACAAACTCAGATCTGTCGTCAGGAAAGAATTATGTAGATCAGATATAAGATATTCGTTCTAGATATGATTTCAAATAAATAAATTAAACCCTGATATATGTCTGCGTAGAATGTTTCGTCAGAACTGGGTCGACACTGTTGGCAGATTGCTGCCTGTTTATGCATGGTTAAATGAGGGTGTTTCCACTATCATCGCTCAGTCCTTACAATAATTCTCTCTCCTTATCATCGCTCAGTCCTTACAATAATTCTCTCTCCTTATCATCGCTTAGTCCTTACACTAATTCTCTCTCTCCTTTCCCAGCGTGTACACATACAACAGACTGCCGTGATGTCAGTGCCTGTCGAGACATTCGCCATCGTGAGGTTTGTTACCAAGGCAAGTGCCACTGCGCCGATTTATCTGATGTGATTGGTGGAATCTTCGATAATATCATAGGATGAATAAATGGAGACTAATACGATATGATCTACTCTTACGAAATAAAAAGCAGAAATAGATAAATTATAGTTATGAGTTGTGTCATTAAATTCACCAGTATCATCTTCATTATCGTGAACAATGCAAATTTGAACTATTCTCCTATACATTTTCTGAAGTTATTTGATCGGCAAATTCTCTCGTAATGAAGCTATAAAATATAACGTACATATGAAAAGACTTTGGTTGTATATAATATTCTGTCACTGCACAGATACAACAATGTATACACGATTTTGGTTGTATCTAATATTCTGTCCCTGCAAAGATACAATAATGTATACAAGACTTTGGTTGTATCTAGTATCTGTCCCAGCACATTTACGACAATGTATGCAAGAATTTGGTGGTATCTAGTATTCTGTCCCAATAGAAATAACAATATATACAAGACTTTGGTTGTATCTAATATTCTGTCCCTGCACAGATACAAAAATATATACAAGACTTTGGTTGTATCTAATATTCTGTCCCAGCACAGATACAACAATGTATACAAGACTTTGGTTGTATCTAATATTCTGTCTCCGCACAAACAAAACAATGTATACAAGTCACAATGAAAATCAAAATAACAAATGGCCAGTGTAAACACATAAGACAATGTGTATGGCACACTACAAGGATAATTTTAGCGCCACTTTTTCGAAGAAAACTTTCTCCCCTTAAAATAAAATCTGAGAAACCTGTTAAAAGTACGTGTAAGTTAAATATACTAGCCAAATAAAGACACGCATCATTTTGAATACTGTATTTTATACTAGCCAAATAAAGACACGCATCATTTTGAATACTTTATTTTATACTAGCCAAATAAAGAAACGCATCATTTTGAATATTTTATTTTATACTAGCCAAATAAAGAAACGCATCATTTTGAATACTTTATTTTATACTAGCCAAATAAAGACACGCATTATTTTGAATACTTTATTTTATACTAGCCAAATAAAGACACGCATCATTTTGAATACTTTATTTTATACTAGCCAAATAAAGACACGCATCATTTTGAATACTTTATTTCTTCTTCCAAAACGAATCTGTACAATAAACGTATATGCTTACTTCTGAGAGTGAATATCAACAGAGGTCTCGTGCGTCATCCTTCGCTGGCGCATGCACGAGCGGCAATTTAAAAAAAAAACGCACTTTGCACTTGCAGCACTAACGGCCGCATTTTAATTGCAAAATCACAGTCAAAATCTTAATGGTCAACATCACTTATTAACACGTCGGATAATAAAGGTTGGAATGGGTAAAAGGAAGATGCAGAAGCTCCTTACAAATCCGAGAGAACGATCAGTTTGGATGCTGCTGGCAGGACAAAGTAGCGAAACATTACTCGCACTCATGGTGTGAACCAATCAAATGTGTGCAGGTTGCAGAGAATATTTCGAGCAACAGGAGCTACACGTATTGGATCAGTCAGCTTGGAGCGACGACGCCAGCTTAGGACCGAAGGATACGGCTTTTGCATCTTCAGGACCGTTTCGGTACAGCCATTCCACTAACGGCAACAGCGCCAAGGACTCACAATGACAGAAACAATAGCCAGACAGTGAATACGAGATTTTTTCGTGCATTTGGCCTTCGACCACGTCGGTCTCACATTGGACTTCATCTTACTACACAACGACAGTGAGACAGGCTGGATGAGGCTAGGAGACGTGCACTAATGAATTGGACTCTTTAGCACAGGACGGAAGTTTTCTTTAGTGACGAGTGTAGATTTCAGTTCTTTCATTTGGACGGACTAATGAGGGGACATTGGAGGACAGGATAACATTTCGCGAACTCGTGTTGTTTTGAAAGTGACAGATTTTGATGGAGGTTCTGTGAGAGTATGGGGAGCTATTGGGTATCGAAGACACCTCATTTGCATGTTCAAATAAATCTGAACGTATTTTTGGTACAGAGACAAAATTCCTGCCACGTGGTTGTGCTTCTGGTTCAGCAGCATGCACTAAAGTTTCAGCATGAGAATGTGACGACTAACTTTGTGAGGATCTGACAGCAGGTTCTGAAGCAGAATAATATGGATGTTCTCCACTTACAACCGTTTGGAACAGACTTGTCTACATTGGAACACATATGAGACATTCTTGATAAGCGTATCTGAAGTAGGCAGCCGCCCCCTCTCAACCATTATCTCCTTATGCAGGCACTGTTTCAAGAGTGGCCAAGAATTCCCTACAATATCATTATAACAGACTGATAATTGCAACGCTGTAAAGATATCAGACTGTGAATGATGCGCGAGGCGGACGTACCCGTTATTAGTCACAAAATGCCAGTTTAGAATTAAACCCATTTCAAAGTTGTATTGCTGTAGGAAATTTGCACATCTTGGAGTTTTGGAAATGATCTTTCAAAAAGACTGTCAAATGACAATAAAGTTATTACGCTATTCAATTTTAGGAAACATGAAGTATGATTTAAACGTTTAGATTTCAAAGGTATCTTGCGTTTCGAATAGTAAATATTTTAAGAAGACTTGACCAAGTTGTAAAGTATTGAATTACCACAATAAATTACAAATATAATAGGAACTTTGCGCTATTTTTCAAAATGGTAATTTAATGACTACTGCAGAGACAATAACAGTGCTCAAAATGCACACAAAAACAAAACTACTACACTAGTCAAACTTTAGTACTTAACAAATAAAAAGAATACTAGACCAGTCAGAGTTTGAAGACAGTTAGAGAAGGTGCTTTGCTTTGAGGTGCAGCGCTGAGAAACTCCACATGTCGCCGGGTAGTACGCAAGTAAACCGTCATCATTTATTTGTATAGTGTTAGTAAGTGAGACTGCTTCGTCTAGAAGTATCGCGCGGGATTTAAGTTCAAAAGATCTGCTGTTAGGTTGTTGATATAGGTGAATCATATATATATATATATATATATATATATATATATATATATATATATATATATATATATATATATATAATTTAAGCACACCTGCTGTCGCTCGTCGATTCGTCAATTATGACAGTATAACTGGGCTGTATGACTTGACTCCAAGGAAGTATGATATCACAATTATTTCCCATTACTTCAGATTACATGACATTTGAAACCATGAATAACCTTTAATCTCTGCAGACAGTTTTACTATGCCTTCAGGCTGAAATTTTTCGGAAATTTTAGTAAATTCGAACGTGTGATTGAAGTGATCCAGCCAGATCCCAGGTAATTTGACGCATGACACCAACGGCAACAACCCTCCCAGTTCACAGCAATAATCATCGACTATTAGTGTCCCTGTTGTGATCAGGTGCATCCAAAAAATCAGAGATGGCTGGCCCCGAGATTGACAGATCTGAAAGAGCAGATGTGCTTTTGTTGAGATGTATGATCAAGGTCAAATATTAAATGCCAGAGATTTCAAACATACACATGTAAAATAGTAAAAAGTGTATATTAAAATACGTATAGTTAAATGAATCAAAATTAACAGGTGGATAATTGATATGCCTATACCGAAACAAATCAAAGCAGATTACGGCCCCCTTTAATGCGTGTTCAAACTAGAAAAGAATTAGGAAGGATGAAAAAATAACATGTAAACAGAATCATGAGGAAAATACTTAGAATTAGTACAGATTATACAACGGCAACGATCAAAATTTATTTTAGGATATTGACCCGCTACTAACGAAGATCATCTTTCAAACATTCGACAATTTTGTTTATGAAAGCTGAATTAGACTTAACGATCAAACTTATGAAACGACCCACTCATAAAAGAATACATTTTGAATACAAAGATGTTTACTGTAGGAAAACAATATTAACACAATCAACAGAGGCGAATGGTTAATGTCACTGAATGTGTATTCGACCTTTTATATTCTAAATTTTCCAGAGAATATAAGTTAAAGTACAAGATTGATGCTTGACAGGACGTACTATATAACATTGCACATACATAATTATAAATGGCTCAGAAGAAAATCATACATAGATTTTCCAGAGTGGATTAAGAACAAAAAATCTTGTAGCAATGTGAAGAATAAATACAGTAGATGTTTCTTTTCTACTGTGGCATATCATATAGATAGACCATCATAACTCAACTTAGATATATAGAGTCATTAGTTTGATATATGTCCGGTACAAATAGAGCACATTAGAAAATTTGAAAAGACACTTGACATCTCAGTACATGTGTATGCAATATTGCAAGGGGAAGACACCAAAACCGAGAGAAACTACATCAAACCTGTTGAATTAACTGAAACATAAAGACAAAGACGTTTTAACATTTTAATCATGCTTCTATGTGGTGGTTCTAATGACTACAAAGATGAAAGGTCACCTTACGTTGAGATTAAAGAAAAAAAAAACTAATTCAAGATTAGTAGCATCACAGATACACAGATAACAAGGACAGAAACATATCTGTAAAAATGTTTGAATTTTTCTGTCTCAATACAACAGGCAAAACTATCATATGACAAGAAACGATGTAACAACGGAGATAAACTAGATGAAAATTATGCAAAAGAAAGTTCAGTTGTAAAATGTAAAAACTTTCCACATCAGTTAAAAGAGCCATTAAGTTACATACTCTGATTGTGAAAGTATCATTGTACCGCAGGTACTATCTTGTAATACAGAGGCACAGTCGTGCTGTGCAAAACAATTAGACATACTGGACAAACAAATCAGCTAAACACATGTTTTCAGTGTTCCATTTATACTTCAGATCGATCTGGAAGTGAGATAAACAAATAGTTTACAGAGGACCAGATTGTACTGATGTATTTTGCAGTGTGTTGAGTAAAATAGCAAAACTAGTGTATGAAGAATTAAAACTGAAAAATACAAAACTTTTGGTGTTCACAAGGAGGGAAAAGATATTTTAATTCAACAATTACATTCTGTATATGTCACAGAAAATAACGGAACATAACGTAAAAGATGGCGAGGAACACGCACAAAAGGTACGTGATCATGGTCACTTAACAAGCACATTTAGAGGTCTAGCACATAAAGAATGCAGTTGGGATACCCAAATACCCAAAGTACACACATACATTCCTAATTAGTCATGTTATGGCAGCCATTTGTTCATCATGTGATACAGATGAAGAGGTAAAAATTATACGAAACAATGATACAAATTATATTTCATTCGGTAAGGATTCTATGGATAATAGGTTCACGAAAGAATGAAAATGGATAACAGTTAAAGAGACCATCATGTCTGTAGATAGCATATGATGAACGTTTAAAGATATCCTGTGTAGAACTTAAATGTTTAATACACTATGTCATATTTTTATTTTATTTTTATTTTTTTAAAATTGGAATACGACGTGGAATTGCCTTAATAAAACATAGATAGGCCAAATCAAATCATGAATACTACTTGGCCAACGAGTTATCTAAATGGAAAATGTACAAATTCTACTTCATTAAGTTGAAAAACAAATACGGTGATAGAATGAAACTACTCATAACTGATACTTATTCACTGTGTATCCAAGTTGAGACAAAAAACATGTATAGTGAGATGATGCATAGCATCAAATATTTTGGCACTAGTGACTACCAAACGAAAACCTATTTAGATTATGACAAATGAATAAAAAGTTCCTGGACATTTTAAGGCTAACTTTAACTATGTTCTCATTATCGAGGTATGTGGTATTCGCAGCAAGCTGTACTCCTTTTAGACGGCAAAGTCGTGCCGAAGGCAACGTCATGCTACAAACTTACAGTACGACTGTGCCTTCGGTATACGTTGTTTCCGATACGGCTCTAAAGTCTCATGGAAACTCTGTATGCATTAAAGTTTGTTTATTTTGCTTTGTTTTAGCTTATCTACAGTCTCTCTTTGTACATCAACCGTGATGAGATTATTTTCAATGAAGATAGTTTTCATTGCTGTTTGGTTCTTGCTGTAAAATCCTAACTTAAAATGTGCGTTATCTATGAAATCCGTCATAATGTGTATTGATATATGAAATTCTTCATAACAGAGTTGTACTTTAACTCTATCACCCATATAGATATATAAACGCATCTACCTCTAAAGGACTAGTATGATTATGTTAATTGATTTTGTTTTTACATAGTCAAGACTGCCGCAGTCACTCACCAGATATAAAGTATTGGTTCCTTGGTAAATATTAATCAGTAACTTAAATCATATATCTAGTTTATCCTTGACATCTATCACAATCACTTTTTATTCTTTGAAAAAAACACTTTTTGTTTTAAGTCTCGATGAAACAGGAAAGCTGGATAGATGATAATGCTGTAATTTATTTTGCTTATTCAAGTTCTAACAGATTTAGTACAGACCTAGCAATTATACACTTAGTCATTCAACATCATATTAGGGCATGCAGTCATTCGTAAATCTGTGTATCGATCCTGTTATCAGCTGTGAGGGTATAATATCATCATTATAATCCTTTTCTACATAAGTTTTACTCAATTTGTTGTATTTTGTGTCCTCTACAACCTCTTGTATTTCTGTCAAAGATTGCCTATCTGCCTTTTGAATATCTTTCTTTCTATTTCCTCTTCCGTATTAATGGTAGGGTTTATTCCAAGTTTAGACTAGTCATTGGGTTTATGCAAGTTGTTATTGTATCCGACAATACTGTTTATTTTCATGACTATATGTCTCTCGGTAATACAAAGATACTGTCACCACCAACAGCTTAGTCCAATTTAACCTTCGAATCTGTTACGAATTGCTGAAATTTTCGCTAAAGTTTCCATTCGTGTCGTAGCCTTGCTCACCTAAAATGAATACCTCCATTAACCTTTAACAATGTCAGCTACTGTAGAAACAGAATGTGTAATAGATGTTCTGTTTTGGACTAGTGCATCCAAAATGCAGATTACATAAAACCTAATGTTTGATTCAGTCTTGAAATACTTACATCTGTTAGGCCGTTACTTTCTTCTAGAATGAAGTATGTCATACCTGCTGGTTTATCTATGTCCTCCATAGAATTATTTACATCAGCTTACGAAATCGCTCTTCAGTATTCAACACTATCTGCTCCATACTTATACTTACGTTTGTAAGTAGCTAACAAAACAGCGAGTGAAGGCTCTCTAAAATTTGGAGTAAAGTTTTATGTTCGTCTGACCCATTATCTATCAAGTATTTACTTGTAGTTCTTCTTCTTTTGTCCCTTAAGGTATCTCCACTCAAGCTGTAGTGGAATTTAAAAAACGTTAGAGACCAAATTGAATTGCTTCATCTCTATGCTTTTGACGGCCAGTTTAAAGCCATCATTACCATATAGAGATAATGTTGAGATTATTTACCTTTTATCCACATTCACATGCACTTCTCTACTGATTTATCTCCCTAATATTTTAATCTCTTTCACTGTAATACCATTTTAATCTCGTTGAATTTGCACATCTCCGGTATTTTCTATTTCGTATCTTCTGTAAGTTTGTCTCTGTTGCATTTGGAACATTTTATGACTGATTTCACCTCCGATGCACGTTGTCTCTGACACAACTGGATTTCATTTTCAAAGTCCAATGTTGTTGCTGATAGAAGCATTTATTTGTACAATTTAGTTTCAATTATTACTGAATCGCAAATAAAAGATCTGTGAAAGTTTTATCTTCGAACTCTGTATATCTATACACTGTTAAAAAAAAGGTGTAATGGATTTTATTTCATCCATGTGGTGCAAAACCTATTCACATATCCACTGATTTTCTATTAATTGTGTGGTAATTCTTTTTAATAAACGGTTTTATGGCTGCATTGAATCTGTGCACGACAAAAATTTTTCATCAGTATCATTTTGCAAGTCACCTGCGATGTTTTCTGATGTGCCTCCTTTTTTTCCTCTTGACTTGTAGTTAAAACAAATTCACATATCATTCATATTTTAACTCCTTCATGCTCTTCTGCACCGTTTTCTCTGTTACATCCTATAAGCTAGTTAACTTTCAAAATCTGAAAAGTGTCCTGTTCCTAATACTGCTGAAGATATACTCTTCTACAGTCACCTGCGATGCGGGTATAGTTTATTTAATGGTATAATATTTTCAGCGGGTTCCCAACTGCTAAACAACCCACCATAACCTATCCATTTCACGAGCACATACTTTCGACTGTTCATTGTTTTGGTCCTCAAAATCTTTTCAACTTTGCATATGTCTTCTTGTTCCTCCTATAGATATGATACTTGTTCGTAAAATATAGACTGTCAATCCAAGTCTTTCAGTTTGTAAACGACCGGGTCACCAAAAATTGCTTGTCATACTTTAAGTATATGGCACGAAAAGTTTGACAGGTAGCCCTTTCCATTTTTTGTTTTTATTGCGACATTGTGACTGGTTCAGTGATGGTAAATATAGATGTTTCAGATATATCAGTTGTCAAGTAACTGAATAGATTTATCCATACTTTAAATCTGTGTTTTTCATTGCTCGCTTCAACCGGAGTCGCGTTTATAATTCTGCGATTAGTGTTATTGCATCCTTAAATTAAATTTTATAGCGAATTTTCTGGTTTCATTTTGAGTCAAATGTATCCACATTCTAGTCTTTAAGGCACTGTTAAACCTTTACGCTACAGACGCATTTTTCTGAATAAGTTGAAAAGTACTCAATGATTTCCTTTTCCAGCAAATCCCTGACTTTTTTTGCGAAACTATTTTCCTTCACCAAACTATCTTTCTCTCTAAAGATTGCTGTATTTCGTCTCTTTTTTTCTGTTTTTATTTTCTCAACTCAAGCATATTTTTACAAAATATATATATCACTGTACAAATGTTTTGTATACATTGTTTGTCATCCATATGACTGATATAGATTCTGCATGGAAATCTTTTTTTTTTTTTTTTTTTTTTTTTTTTGTTTTTGTTCCTCGTTTGCTTGTATAACTTGTAGGTAGATTGTTCAGTTAACCATTATTTCAATTCAATGTACTTGTTTACATATTGCCAAGTTAAATTTGTTCCTAAAATTCATTGATACATTCGTAAGCAGGTGGACATTTAGGATCGTAGTAAAGTTGTTTTAAATACAGTTCTTTGTCAGTAATTAAAAGGAAATAAAAAAACCAGAAAATCTTTCACTGAAATATGCTATTTTAGGTGTTATCAAGAGGCCAACAGGATGACGATCTAAATTATGAACGCTTCTGAGCAATTTGCAACGTTTCTTCAATACATTTGAACATATGACTGATCTTATATTTACTTGAAATTTTGTCGTTTATATAGTTGACTTTGCTACAGGTACTTCATGTGCTGCCTCTCCAATGTGCTTTTTTAAATCGAACTTTGTTTTCTATACATTCTGCCTCTGTTTTGTCGAATCATTTTAAATCGCTATCGCAAAGTTTAAGAGATCTTATGATTGTACTTAAATTTTAGCCTTTACGAATTTGTGTATTTACTCACACCAAGTACGTAATTTAGTTCTTCTATCTACTTTGCCCCCTGCGTGCCTGGGTGTAGAAACTAGTCCCGATGCAATGATGCAATCTCCTACATACTGTATGAGGCTACTCGTGGGCAGAAGCCGTGATGCCTCAGTGGGTAGCGTGTCTGACACACAACCACAAGGGTACCAAATCAAATCCTACCATCCAATCAGCTCAAGTCGGCTCCATTGTGTGTCATTGGTCAAGACACTTTACTCTAACTCCTCTGGCACTAAATAACCTTTCTGTGTTGCTGTGCCCTAAAACACCAAACCAAACCTTCTACCTACTGCACTGTTTAACCATCTTGTTTTCAGGGCTGATAATGCTTATTTCAACGTTGTTATCATTCAATGTAATCTGCAAATCTTAATCTTTTCTGAGTCTTTGTTCCATAACGTTTTCGGTGATCGCAATTAACAAAGGTACTCTTTTAATCTCTTGAGTGCCAGTTTTAACACAACTAATGTTTGAGCACTTTAATAAAGAAAACTTTTAAACAAATAAGCATTATCTCTTGATACTGATATTGTTGCTTTCATGTTACACTCGTGAAATATATATATATATATATATATATATATATATATATATATATATATATATACATATTAATATTAGAGTTGTCCCCGCTTTCGCCGTTTAGCTGCGCTAGACACTTTATATTTGTTTATTTTAGTGTTGCAGTATCCCAGCACTCGATGGTTGGTGTGTTGTGCTAGTGCGCCGGTAATTTTAAAAATTTTATTTTAGTGTTGATGTATTCCTCCATGAGTTGGTTAGTTTAAAATTCTTATATTCACCACAACTCCCAATTTGTATACTACTGAGATCATTGTTTATTATTTGGATGACACAAAGCCACCATACTTCATACGTTTCAGTGTTTTTCAAAACCGATCACTTCCATTTAGGTATTATGGGATCGCGGACTACATGCCAGAATTACTTACCTCCGAAATTAAAGAGCTTGACAATGTGCAAAACCTATGCACCTCTGAAACTGAAGATTTTTCAATGGAAGTGCTCCAATGACCACGGGCATTTTTACGTTTTGCAAAAACACATGTTAATACATTCTTACGATGAATTTTGCTTAGTTCAACTTTCATTTAAGACATATATTAGACTGACTTTAGCAAGTCATCATAGCAAACAAAGTAAAGGGCCAAGTGTTTGGAACTATTTTGTTACACTCTTAACATATATAAGTGTACACCCAGCTGGTCGGAGTATGGATAATATACAAAATTGTATATTAAATCGCCAGATAGCAGATGCACTTTCCTAGCCGCGATGGTGCAGATTGACATAACTGCATGATTCAGCCATGCCTACGAATGAATCATAATCAGACACTGACGGAGCATATTTGACCCTCTCGTAACTGGTGTATATCCGCAGTAATATGTGATAAATATATTGAAAGGACCGTAATGGGAGAAAAAGAAGTCCTGGCACCTTTACTGTGAGTATGACAGTTCATTAATCAAAATTATGAATGAATTTGTTGCCCTTTCTAAAGAAATCTAGTTAACAAGGTTAGAATTTAAAAGAAACTTACATAAGAAGCTATTTAGATGTAGATTGTCGTGCGGTGTACAAGCAACGAGGTAACGAACAGATGCAAAAGCCTGGTGTGTATTTTGGGCGCTTTGGCGAGTAAATTGGTTCACCTTTATATTATGGATTGATTGTGTTGGTTTTCCTGCTCATAATGAAAAGACACATATTCTTGTTTAGATTTCAGCTCCAACAAGATCACAAGAGATCTGTTGCGTAATTGTTGCCAAACCAAAGTTCTTATTACAAGCGCCAAAACACACTCCTGACTAAAGTAAATATGTGCAAAGCTCTACAAGTTTAGCTGATATTCTCAGAGTTCGTCTGCCCCACCCCTACCCTAAGCTTTCTTTAAAATTAAATATAGTGCTTTATTTCAACATAAATATGTGCCCATTTTTAGAATAAATAACGCACCCCTTTCAACACCTGATCCTCCACCCCAATTGGCAACAATAATCTTGATCTGTACGTGATAAAATGTAAAACCTAAAATTCGGAATCGCTACTTTTATAGAATTTACAATAGGAGGAATGCATACACATCGAATCAACACTATCAACATTTGAAGTTATACATTGGAGAGGCTACACTAGCGGTTGCAACTTTAACAATTGGTCTTCAAGGGTGACACTAAACGTTGCAATTCCAGTCGCTAGTATAAAAAGGTAACAACAAGCGGCGGGGTTACAATAAGCTAATCTCCATTAAGATAAAGTTCTCCATCTTTCATTGCGTAGAACTATCTTTTGGCTTTTCCTCCAAAAGCAAACCTTCTGACAGCTTTGAGAAATTGAGCATTCCTCTTGTGACATAATTTACCAAGTTCTTTATTTTTCTGAATAACTTTACTATTTAATTCCCAAGAGTGGAATCAGATTAATTTTCATCAATGGGCCTTGGCAAAATTGCTGATATGAGTAACTTGCGATTTCTCAGACAGAATTGGATCTTATATTGTTAGTTCCTTCATTAGTGATTACAAATGCAACATTTACTCTAGCCATCCCTCATGCGATCAGATTGGTAATGGAATATACCCTGTCTCCAGTAAATGTTTGAATCAAAGTGAAGTATATACGCATCATAGGTTGGGCCATTGAAACTGCTATCATGGTAATTTAATTGGAAGGCTGCTCGGAAAAAAAAGATAAGTGCACTCAATTGTTTGGGATTATATTTTCCTCGTTCTATTAATAACAACTGATTTATTATCTAACCAGAAAGATATACTATTCTAGTAGGCATCACTGTGCCAATCTCCATGAAGTTGAATCAGATTTATGGGAATTATTAAATGCAAATATAGCTCCTTCTCGACCAAGTCAATGTGAAGAATAATCTAGTGGATTGCGACCTGAGCGAGCAATTACACATTATGTAAAAGTTTTATAATTCATCCTAGGTCTACGCTCAGACTAAATTGCAATCCTATATAGCAACGGAAATGCTAAATTTTTTACCGAGACTAGTTGGCACATTTCCCTACCTACAGACCTGTCAGGGTACGCTAACGTGGTGTGTCCTTGGGCAAGGCACTTCATTCCGATCGTCTCGGCACTAAATAATCTACTTGAGTTGCTGTGCAGTAAAAAAAAAAAAAATAATAATAATCTCCGACTTACATACACTTTAACAAAATATATTTTAACACTTTAACAAAATATATTTTAACACTTTAGCAAAATATATTTTAACACTTTAACAAAATCTATTTCCTCTCTGAATAACTTTCCTAGCATTTTTACTATTTAATGAAATGCATGATATGTTTTATTTCCTTAGCATGAGAGAACCCAAATAAAAATAAACACCAGAAGGTGCAATATACAGGATGATTTAAATTTTATTAATTCTTAACAAATCACTGGTCCGATAGATAGTACATGGTTAAGGAGATATACTTAATACGAGTTAAATCTCTTACAAGAACTTTGAATTCAATGCGATCTAAACATGAGAATTCAAAATTATATAAAATGTGAAGTACTTTCACCCCACTTAAATACGCAGGGATGTTACATTTCAGATAAAGGTCACTTCATGCTTGAATGTCACGATATTTAACAATATTATAGGAACCGTTCCACTGCATAGAGACCAATTAGGAAATTAGACAACTATCATGCTCAGAATGTACTTTAAAGAGTTTACTGCTTATCTTCTCCAGACAAAGAAACGTTAGCAGTATTGAAACCAAGTCGAATTATATACTCACATTTTGACTGGAGAGAGAGAGAGAGAGAGAGAGAGAGAGAGAGAGAGAGAGAGAGAGAGAGAGAGAGAGAGAGAGAGAGTCAAAATCAGCCAAGAAAGAAAATCATTCGGTAGGTATGAGGATTATTTTCACATTCCAGCTACCGAAAAAGTGACTTCCAGAAAATTTTGAACGACAGCTTGCAAGTACATTGGTAATTTTAAAACGTTCAAGTCCCAGTGGTTGCCATGCCTTTGCATGTACTGTCATAAATTTGCCATAAATAATCTGTTTCTATGTGAAAGCTAACACACACAACATGGCCTCGAAAATTCAAAGGAATCTTCTCGTCTTGTGGAATCAGTTATTTTAAAAGTACGTGGGAATCCACTAAGTCTTGAATCATGTCATTGACTTTATTCCATGGAATTTGGTGTAACACTAATGACAGAAGTCGTGGCATGACAAGTCTTCTCATGTCTTCGCAGTTGATCAATGTCCAACTAATCAGTCTTCTTATATTATTCAGATGCCAATGATTAAAACGTCTTTATCGTTTCGGATGCAATCGTTCTTTGCATTTCACTTGAATCTGCACAAAGTAGTTGTAAATGCGTTCACGCAGATTAGGAAGTAGATTCTAAATGTACTGTCCATTTATAGGAATTTTATCTGACCATTTGAACATTTTTAAACTAATCAGCTTTGTAATAGCATTCAGATACCAGTGGTTAAAACATAGATGCCGTAGAGAATGCAATAATTATTCTTTTAGCAAACAGTAAATTTTCAAACCTGACAAACGTGAAACTTAATTTTGTTATTGGTACGAATAGGTTACCCACAAACTCTAGTGTAGGTATATCCTACTATCAAACGGTTTTCTTTAAAAAAAAATATGTATGAAGATAAAACTTTGCGACTCACTTATAATAAAGTATTTATTACTGGTACAAAATCTAATAATTCTAAACTATAAACAAGATATATAGGCAACACTCCTTATTGCCAAAGCTTAGAGGGGTTGTAGGTCGAGAAAAAATATAAAAAGAATGAATATGCGAAAAATCTAGTGCACGGAAATTGATTTGCAAAAAAAAAAAGAAAACCTAATTCCACTAAGTAAGTAATATATGAGAATTCTGGACCACTAGTAAATTCAAAAGATGAAAATTTATCATTGAGGCTATAAATGTTGGTTTTGGGTCTCTGTGACCTCTAATGTGAAATGTAAGGTTAAAACAATGTCCATAAGTCTAACATTATGGATCTCTATGCCCTCTAACTGAAAATGTAAGGTTAAAACAATGTCCATAAGTTTAACATTATGGATCTCTATTCCCTCTAACGGAAAATGTAATGTTAAAACTACACTTACTAACCATTACGCTGTTTCGAGTGCCCAACATTCAGTTATCAAGCATCCACACTATCGCACCAACACTCTGCTTGGAGTGACCATAACCCACTTATCTACCATCCATCATACAGTTATCTACTATCCAAAACCCATATTATACCATCAACACTTCTTTTGGAGTGACAAACACCCAGTTATTTACCATCCAGCACCCATTTATCTACTATTTAATACTCGCACTATATCATCAACACGCCGCTGGAGCGACCAATACCTAACACTTACTATACAATACGCTGTTAGAGTACCCAACACCCAGTTATCTACTATTCAACATCCCCACATTTACTGTCCAACGAAAAGGGGTAGGAATATGAACAAACTATACTTACAAACACACAAATATAATATCGCTCAAAAGGCTATCATGTAAAAGAAGAGGAATGAAATCCCCCCCCCACACACACACTATCACAAACTAGCAAGAGTAGAATTGCTTACACATACTATACCCACAAACATACCTATATACTATAACACAAAAGGATAAGGGTGGTTAAGACTTTCGGTGCTTTTGTCTGCTTGCAATCGTAGAGAGTGTCGACCATTTCGTTTTAAGACAATTTTTGAAACTCGTACTTACTCTTAACTTGTTTTAGAAGTCAAAGTTTTTTTCTTCAATCTTTATTTTCAATTTTTCATTTTCAACTTTCGTTTCCAATAATAAGATTTCAAATTTCATTTTTTTACATTTTCATATTTAGTTTTAATTTTCAAATTGTGTTTTTAAAAACCCATTTTTTTCAATTTTCCTTTTAAACTTACCTTTCAATTTTGTTTTTCAATTTTCATTTTTTTTAAAATCATCATTTTCAATTTTTCATTTTTAATTTCCATTGAAAAAATTTTGTTTATTTTCTATTTCAGTTTTTAAATCTCATTTGTCTAAAACTTTATTTTCAAATTTTGGTATACAAATATCATTTTTGAAAACGTTTCATTTTCAATTTTCATTTTCAATGTAGGTTTTCAAATTTTATTTTCAAATTTAATTTTTCAATTTTCGTTTTCAATTTTTCATTTTCAATTTCATGTTTAAATTTCAGTTTTCTAAATTTTCAATTTTAACTTTTGTTTTTCAAATTTCATTTTTCAAAGTTCTTCATTTTCCATTTTTTATTTTCAATTTTCATTTTCAAATTTAGTTTTTAAAATTTCATTTTTCTAAATCTTCATTATAATTTTATTTTTCAAATTTAGGTTGGTGATGTTGTTTTGTATAGAATTTGTTGTTGTGCCAAATCAAAGATTGACAGAAAAAGTACAATTTGCTGTTCGAGATTGAAAACGGTAAAACTCAAGTTTCATAGTCTTCCATAGATATTAAACAGGATGGAGAGAAAGGAAGTTATGTATCGTACATGGAATGTTTCGACTTATTAAGAAAATAATTTTATGTTTATCTGTAAACATGCGAAGGGTAGTAGTGCTTACATACACTACACCTACAAACATACTTATGTTTCAAGGTTAAGCATTTTGTGAAAGACATAGAGATATACAGCCGCTTAGATCACTTGGAAAAGAGATACTACTCAAATTATTGCTATATGAAACATAAACAAAATCCCTCCGTTATAATTACCCCTCTTGTGTGACAGTGTATAAGCGTGTCTCTCTCTGTGTGTGTGTGTGTGTGTGTGTGTGTGTGTGTGTGTGTGTGTGTGTGTGTGTGTGTGTGTGTGTAAGCAATGCGATTGTTTTGAATGTCTGGGGCATCATTGAGGAAAACAATTAATAAAACAAAACTATAAATTGGAAGATATGGAGAAAGAAGTGTTAAAAGGAACTTTTTACTTGCCTGAGTTACAACAAGTGACTAAGAAAGAAGACGACGTGAACGATATCTAAATCATTCTCGATCAAAACACATGTAAAGTAGAATAACATCGACTCCAAGAAGTGAAAGTTCGTTGAAAATGATATCCACCTAATTTCGATTCTTTGATTGCCGCTTCACAAATCATCGACTATAAAAAGAAGTAAAAGTGACCACCATGCCGTTAAACAAAGCCGCTACCGCTCCTTCTCAGAGTTCCTTCCTGCTTGGGGTGAACAGATATGTCGGTCAAATTGATAGAAGAAAGCTCAATTTGTATTTGCAAAGTATGTCATATTCCTTAGAATGCTTTGTGTAAAAGAACATTTTTAGTGAGATTGTACACCTTCCTTCGTAGGAATGTCCGTTTGAAACAAAATATATTTATTCCCGATATATATATATATCGAATGCTCCACAAATATGACTTGAAAGACTTTATTTATATTTTTGGGCAAGATAACACCTTTCCGGCTATGAAGGAATGGAAGCACATTGTATGGAACACCATAAATGAATATGAGAATAATCATTTCAAGCACATTGTATGGAACACCATAAATGAATATGGGAATAATCATTTCAAGCACATTGCATGGAAGTAGTGGGGGAGGGTAACTGGGTACTGGGGGGCGCTCTGGGTACCAACGGGAATTTAACATGGCGGGGGGCACTCTGGGTACTAACAGGAATTTAACATAGCGGGGGGCACTCTGGGTACCAACGGGAATTTAACATGGCGAGGCCTATCGGGGTACCAACGGAAATTTAACAGCGGGGGGCACTCTGGGTACCAACGGAAATTTAGCATAGGGGGCACTTGGGGTACCAACGGAAAAAAATGGTAATCATTGGAAATTAATCTTTTCTTGAAAAATGGGTGGCCCTGAAAAGGACCGTTGGAAAAGGGTTACTTTTTCCTCCAACATTGAGTAAAGAAGCCTAGGAAGATGGTGTGAGATTTTTTCTTCTTAAGGAGTGGTGTTGGATTGGGTAACCAGTCGAGATGTTCCATACGTCTGAACTTATCCTGGATTTTCATCCAGTTTAAATTCAGGCGTTGAAATTCCTGTTCTTTCCTGGCCTGTTCCTTCTGACTTCTTTCGAGAGCCCACAAGATCTTAATGTGGGCTACTTCTTGCTCCAAAACTTTTCTTAATAATAATTTTGTCGTGTGAAGATTTATCTCTTCACGCCTGACGCTACTGGCGGGTGGATAGATCCAACAATCTTCCTTCACTTGGTGTAGGAAGTATTCCACCCCATCCAGTAAGTCGAGGGCCGACTTGATAAAGCCCACACGACAAGGAGCCGAAGAAGTCTTTAAGGATTCCTCCACCAAGACATCCTTCACCAGCCTCCTCGCTGAAGTGAGAACCGCTAGTTGGCTGGTGACGTATGGCTTGGTGGCAGGATATCTCCACCAACACTCCATCCTTTCCACCAAAGACTCCACACCCACCATGACATCCCAGGCTTCCTGCAATAATTCAATGCTATTCATTCTTCAGTTGAAGTGTGAATGGCGCAGCTATGGAAGACGCCGCTTTATATGATCGAAGCGCGGACGTGAAGGAAAACATCCTTTTTACCAAAACATAAATTTTTTTATCAAACATACAAACAAAACACACACCACACCATCATTTTTTCTTTTTTTCTTTTTTAATCAAACACACTCTATACAAACACACTCTACAAACACATACCAGGGAATGTGACTAATTTTGTTTTGGAGTGGGGAAAAAACAAACACACTCTATACAAACACACAAAGATACAAACACCTATGGCAATTATGAAAATTAATCTTTTCTTGTGAAATGGGTGGCCCTTAAAAGGGCCGTTTGGTTTTTTAGTTCATCTAGAGGTGCGGGCACCTCCCTGGCTTGGCCCGACAAGCGGGACAGCTTCCCCTCCATGTGGCTGCACTCATGCAGCGCTTGGAGCTGTTGTTTAGGATAAACGGAGGATGGTCCGCTTCAGGCTCCCAATCCTCCTTCTCCTCCATCATCAGGTGGGGTCTGATGGGCTCCTTCTTATTCTCCTGTTCCTCCACCTCCCTCTTCTCCACTTCATGGAGGAGGTGCCAGGCCACCTCTAAATGAACTCGAATCTGACGAACGATTTCTATTTTATTCATCTTGATGAATAAGTGGGGTAGCTCTATCGGGGAAGGTGTTGCTTTAATATACTAGAAGCGCGGACGTGAAGGAAAACATCCTTTTCCAAACAAAAAAACATTACTCACACTACACGCGTCCGACGTCATCCCTATGACGTAATTCTAGGCTTCGCGGATTTTGGACTCCATCACCCCTTACCCAAAAAACGCAAACCTAGTGCGCGGACCTAAAAGAAACTACTTTTTAAAATTTTTTATCAAACACACAAACACACTACCCTTTTTTATTTTTGATTTTATTTTTATCAAACACAAACACGCAATCCTTTTTTTATTTTTTATTTTATATTTATCAAACACAAACACACAATCCTTTTTTTATCAAACACACACCACACTATCCTTTTTTATATTTTTTATCAAACACACACCACACTATCTATACAAACATTATTTTTTGGGAAAGGGAATTTTTTGAAGGGGTAAAGACAAACTCAAACACACAAACACACACACATATATATATATATATATATATATATATATATATATATATATATATATATATATATATATATATATGGCAATGATATGAAAATTAATCTTTTCTTGATTAATGGGTGGCCCTGAAAAGGACCGTTGGGGTTAAGAAGTTATGTTGTTTAACTTCTAGTAGCAGTAGCGGCAGCCGCAGCAGGGCGGCCACGTTTAGCCACGAGTCTCACGGCTTTAAGACAAGCTCTCTTTCTGGTAAAAGAGAAGGCAAACTCATCGCAGTCTATCTTACAGCTGACTTCTCCGTCGAGTAGTTTCATGGACTGCAAGAGTTGTTGTTGTTGTTGTCTTTGCTGTTGCTGCTGTTGCTGCTGCTGCAGTCTTTGTCTCTTCTCCCATTCAGTTCTGTCCCTGATGATTTCTTCCCTCATGACTTCTTCCACCAGATCATGAGCCATTTGTAGGAAGATCATTGTCTTTCTCTCAGGGTTGGTGTCCATCAAATGATGCTTCACCCTCTGCATGTTCACCATAGCTTCGTTCAGTTTGCTTATCTTGGCTTCTGTCATCTTCTTGAAGTGTTGTTGAGATCTTGACGAGTCAACGAGAGTGTTGTTGAGATCTTGACGAGTCAACGAGAGAGTGACTACACTGACCAACGCAACGCTTTATATGCTTGAAGCGCGGACGCGATGGAAAACATGGGGTTCAGATCGAGAGTGAGAAATGGATAGAGGTGGTGACTTCAGATCGATAGAAAGAGATTGATAGAGCATATACATTTTGTTTTTCAAATTCAATAAAAAAAAAACACACAACACCATTTTTTTTTCAAAAAATCAACATTTTTTAATGAACAACAAGAAGCTTCTTTAACATAAAAAGGTAAAAACAACGAACAAGATATTAAACAGGAACGTATTTACAGGGTTGACAACGTTGGGAAGGTAAACTGAACTTCCACTTTTCTACATCTACATCATTCTGATGCACACTACGTTTCTGAGCTAAAGACAAAGAGATAACCATAACGTTCACAAAACCATCGTTCTACTTTAGCATCGTTTCGAGCATAGTCTCTATCAAAACAAGTCACTAAATGTTCTAAGGAATATCCGAGACTGCGTTGATGAAGAAAATGTACACAATATTGTCCACACACCATTGAATCCGATCCTTGTAATCGGGCATTATTGAATCGAGTAGAGATGGCATTTCTTCTCATAAAGTCGATGATGTCGTCTTCCAAAGGAGGTAATCCATAAGAATCAAAATATTCCACACCACCACTGTGATCGTTGGGAAAGTACACAGCTACCCAATGGGTTCCTGGTCGATGACTATCGTCGGTATTGATGACATAGGCATGAACGTTTTTAGGTTTGCGATGGGGTAGTTCATCTTTAGCACACACCACAGGATTCCAAGAAGAAGTATAGGAACTGCGAGTCAACAGGTAATGAAGTTCCCTGGTATCCATTTTTTCTTCACAGGTAATAATGAGTCATCAATCCACACTTGACTGTTTTCTTGAATTGATCTGTCAAGTAATTCCACGAATACTCACAGCGGATAGTCTCTGTACTCTGTTGAATGAGACCTTCGATGCGTTTGATCTCCAGAGGAGTGAGTGAAGGTGAAGAAGAATCCTGCAAGTCTTTATACCATTTTCTCAACACCTTTTCTTCCGAGATCTGAGACCAAGCCTCTTCCAAAAATTCATCCATTCTTTCTTCGGCCGTCATCATCAAACATTTATCGTGTTGTTTCTGACCGGGATGATCGATTTGACATCCATGACAATGTTCTCGGGTCAGGGTGTTCATTCTTTCAATCAATTCCTGCACATAACAGGAAACTAAATGTTTTTCTTGTTCTGGCCATCGAGAAATAAATCCAATAAACTTTGGAACACTATTATTCTCTTTTTCTTCTTTTGGAGGTTCTGAATGAATGACTTCGTCATCATCATCCGTGCTAGTTTGTGACTGTTGTGCTTCACAAAATCCCTCGTCTATTTCCATAGGTTCTTCTTCTACGTGTTGCATCTTTTTTTTCTTCTAATAGTCTAGAATCACTTCTCTTAAACTGTTGATCTCTAGAGTATTATCAAATTCTGCATACAGGATGACGTTCACCGTGTCGGGTAGAGGATTTGCAAACTGAAGTTCCACACGAAGTGGGCCTCATTTTATAGGGTGGAAATGTCCTTCGTCGCTGCCTTGGTCCGGAGTGAAATCAAAACCCCACAAGGCATACTCTCCTGCATAATCCTCGTACGAAATACCGTGGCTGGTGTTGGTACCTAACTGTCCTGTGGCTTCAAACAGGCTCAAGTAAGATCGCAAGTAATTTTTCTCGCCAAATTTAGGTTCAAAAGGTCTGGTACACAATGTCTTGCCATCTCGACTGACTTCTATCTTGGAGACGTTGTAGTGTTTAAACTCGAACGGATTCTGATTGTGGACTCCGTTGAGGGCTGCATTACTGACGAT
Source organism: Margaritifera margaritifera (assembly GCA_029931535.1). Classification (NCBI taxonomy): domain Eukaryota; kingdom Metazoa; phylum Mollusca; class Bivalvia; order Unionida; family Margaritiferidae; genus Margaritifera; species Margaritifera margaritifera. Next base: position 111,940 of record JAQPZY010001019.1, read on the forward strand.
GCCAATCAGCAAACGTTTAGGGAGCTGTCCTTGGAAGACGTGATCTTCGACTTTGGATCGGAGTCCAGCTGCAATGGTAAAGGTTTTTACTTCCACGAGTCGCACAGGATACTTGGCAGTGGTTCTGCTCAACGTTTGACTGATGTCGTTGGCTACTTTAGGTAAGACTTCTACACGGCGCACGTAAAGTTTGGCTTCTTGGATTTTGGTTTTCCACTCGTTGTTTTCGGCCATCAAATGGAAGTCGGCACTACTGCGATTCAGTCTCAGATGTACATCCAATCCGTTTAACACATACTTGTCTTGCAACCACATGTCCAAATGCAAACGATCCATCAGTTCTAAAATGCGTCTGATTTTCTTTCGACGGTCGTTAAATCCCACATTGTGTGGGACTGCTGGAATTATATCTTTATTACCATTTTTACCATCCTCAGTAGACTTCGCCGCTACTGACAGGTCTGTGTGGTTGAACTTTTCCGAGGTGTCAGGTTTCCAGACCACCGAAGCATCCAGATGAGTGTTCATGTCTTCTTTTCCGTACGTCAAGAGATTTTCCAAATAAGCACGGTAAGGGTAAGTATCCAAGCTGCTGCTGACCAGTTTGTTATTCAAGTACAAATCTATTCCGCTGAACAAGGAATGCATGAAATTATTGACGGGTGCCACTCGGTCACCGTCCACAGGAAGGGTGTTGTCATTTTTTTGTACTTGGAGTTTCAGGTACAAGTAGCTTTTATTCAGATCGATGTAATCTTCGGTTTGTCCTTTGATTTCAAATTCGATAGGAGCTGATTCCGTCAAAGACGATACAGGATGAAATTCCACCCATTGGGATTCTTGCATCGTCATCATGGTGGGAGGCATGGTAAACATATCCAGTTCGGACTTGGTACATTCGCAAGAATCTCGGTGCATCATTTTCAAAGATTTTAGTAATCAAACACGTCTAATTCTCTGACAGTTCTTCTTTTCTTATTCTTTTTTGGAACACCACCGTGTGTTTTATGAACTCTGAAGGGATTTCGACATCGTCCCTTTTTACCTTGTCCTTGCTGTGAAGTGGAGGAAGAGGTAATGCCAGGGCCAGAAGCGTGAAGCGAATTTATAGGACTCTCTCGGAGACCTAAAAGATCTTTGCCAGTGTGCATCAACACATTTTTGCCTGCTCTCATAAAGGCTTCTTTAGGATTTTGTTTGTCAATGAGGACGTTTTGCAAAAATTCTTTTCCTTGCGTCAAAGCGGCATCTTTTGAGGCATGGAATCCTCGAGTCACCATTGGTTTCAAAATAGGGGCTACCGTCCGAAAAGCCGATCTAAGCATATCTCCTAAACCATGTCCTTGTTCTCTAGCCACTCCTCGGTACACCGGATACATTTTTTGATGTTACAATGCGTTGGAGAACTTTTTCGAAAATGTACTTTCACCGTGACTTTTCCTTGGTCAATGAATGGCACACTTTGTCCCAAATCTCCTTTTATACTAATGTTGACACTGTCAAAATACGATTTACTGACTGGAAGATAATGAGGGTGTACAAATTCACGGTGAACGTTATATGTGTTTCCACCACCTTCTTCTTTAGCACCAGTGCCAGAATCCAGTTTGAAAGGAAGGACTCTCAGTAAGGGCGCAGCTGTGTGTCCCACCACGTTGTACTCCACCACATCAGAGTACACAAACATTAAATTCAGTCCAACGTTCAATTCGATAGGGGTTTTAAAACCATCTGCGAATTCTACGTTGCTTGCGACTTTTTTATTACCATACTTTTTATTTCCACCCAAAATAGCATACAAGCCAGGAGAAAAAGTGATGGTTAAGGGTGTTTTATCATGCACGGGTAATTCTTTGTCTTTCTCGCCAATGAGTTCCCCCTTCTCTTTGCAAGATGAAACGGCGTGACACAGCATGGTACGCGATTCGTACAAATTTATCGGCTTTCTTTAAGGCTGGGCCAAATTGGGCTGAAAACTTGTCCGACATCGTCTCCACCAAATGTTCAGCACTAAAATAATACCCCACAGGAATTCTCATGGTATACTGCGACAAGACAGAAGATTTAGAATCTACTACCCTTTTCTTTGAATCCGACATTTTAGGATCATTTTTTTCCAACTCATCTTGCATTTTTGGGTTCAAGATTTCCACGACGAAAATGTTTTGACCTTCGTTGATGTTAGTGATTTGCGTAGGATGAATGATTTCTACCAAACCCACTTCCCAATGAGCGTCGTGATCCAATTGGATGGCCTGAGGTAATTTGGCTGTGAAACAACATAAGGTGTTGTTTGGAAACACATCCATGGAACTGTCACTGGGTAAAGTTAAATAAAATTGGTCATTCATAGTAGGTCCAAAGTTTTTTTGCTTACCGAGGAGTCACTCGAGTTCAAAGGATGTTCAAAGGGTTCCAAAAGAGGAGTGGTATTTTGGTGACTGGAAGAAGGTGGTGGACTGACGTTGGTCGTACTACCGTTGTGGTGACTGTTGTCCGTCGTCGTAAATTTCAAAGAGGGACTGGGTAAAAGATAACCGATGCAACTGCTGAGTAAAATGGTCCACAATTGTTTGTCTCCTTGTTGTAAACTCAAATTGGCAATAGCTGCTCCGATGACACAATACACTACAAAGATTTGGCAGAAAAAGACGATTTGATTTTTAGGCACACGTTCTCCGCACCACACCCAGAGCGGTTGTTTTTGTAATTCTTGAAGAGAGGAACTCTGCGAAGGAGTCGAGATCGTGGTTGTGTTGAATGGCATGTTAGGTTAGTTCTCCTTCTTTTTGTAGTCGACGACTTGGGAAGCGGCAATCCAAGAATCAAAACTAGGAGGATATCCTTTCCAACGTACTTTGACTTCTTCCACTTGACGTTTGCCCACTTTGCGTGTTCTTTGTTCGAGAATGCTTTCGATGTCATACAAGGCGTCTTCTTTTTTGGTCACTCGTTGTAACTCAGGCAAGTAAAATGTTCCTTTGAGCACTTCACCGTGCATGTCTTCCAATTTATAGACGGGAGGATCGCGTCCCTGCACGGTTGTAGTGACACGAAACAATTCGGTGGTCCAGTTGGGTAAATAACCCTTGTCAAAAGTGCGTTTGGTTTTTCCGATGCGAACCCAATCTCCCGTCTTCAACTCCAGGGGTTTCTTCTGAGGTGGTCTCCTCTGGGGGGTACCAAACAATCGATCAAACACGGTCACTTCGTTTTCAGGGCTGACCTCTTCGGGGGCACATCCGATGCTACGATGGTACGATTGATTGTACTCTTTGACCAAACGTGGTAACACGTCGATGTACTTGAGAGTGTATTGATGTGTAAAATATTTCCACATGCGTTCTTTCAAAGTTCTTTGAAAACGTTCCACGATACTGGCTTTGGTTTCAGGATTTTCGGTAGTAAAAAAATGAATTTGTCTTTGTTTCCGTGCCTTTGTCAGTTTGCCATCGTAAAGGGTGACGACCACTTTGTTTCAAGACCAATTTTAAGGCACGTACCAATTCGGTACTGCTTTTAGAAGTCAAAGGCACGACCCAAGCAAATTTGGAAAACACGTCGATGACACAAAACAAATATTTGTGACCACGATTGTAGGTTGGCAAATGAGAGACGTCGGCTAAATCGGCTTGCCATTGATGATGATGCCTTCCACTTGGGTTGGACTTCTAGAAAATTTGCGTCGAATGGGTTTGTGTAACGTGTACGTCGATTGTTCTTGTAACCATCGTCGTACTTCGGGCAAACGTACACTTTTTAATTTACTTTTGGCAGCTCGATATAATTTTTGAACTCCTCCGTAACCAGCAGCATGGCCAGGATTGTAGTAAATGGTAGCTAAAAGTTTCTCCATGATTCCTCAATAAGTCAACCACTGTTCGATGCTACTACTTTGAGTGTCGTGATGTTTGGACGAAGCGGCTTGACGCGTTCGACGAGCCACAGGAGTGGGTAGTAAAGAAGGGATAATGATGGTAGGTTTCTTCTTGGTGGTGTCTTTTTTCACTTCAGTCTTGCTGTCTTTCTTTTTTTCTTCTGCTGAAGAAGGAGTGGACATCTTCTTTTTAACCCAAGCTTTCATGGCTTCTCGATGAGGGGTAGGAGAGGGTGTCAACAAGGAAGCTGCAATTTGACTAGGTATGCCAGCATACGGAGTTTGAAACACTTCTCGGGGCTCGTCTTCTTCTGTCATCCCCGTGGCGGTGTCTGCTTTAGTGGTGGTGGTGACTTTAGGTTCGCTTTTCATCAGGGTTTTGAAATCTCCCAGAGTGGGTGGAGCTGTTTCGTCTACAGCATTTTGGTGAAAGAGTTGCAGACGTTGTAAAAGTTGGCCGTACCGTTGGGATGCTTCTGTTTCTGACAAATCGCTTCGTTCCATCAGCGCTTGTAATTCTTGTTGTAACTGTGACATCTCGTTGAGATTAGGATTGGGTGGTAAATGAGGTATCCGTTGTTCGTTCCAACGATGAAATTCCATCCATCGTTTGTAAGGTACTAAAGTCAGTTTTCGTCCTTCCATTTCATCCAAAGGTACAAAAATGTGTGGTCTTTCCAGAGAAGGGTGTCCTTTTTATCTTCTTTTTGTTATCGCATGACACCTCCTAAAAGCGGTCCAGCAATTGTTCCTAACAAAGGACCCGCTATTTTTAACAACGGTCCTAACAGCATAGGTAGAAATCCTCCTCGTTGCACCAACATTTTTTTTCTTTTGCTGGAGAGGTATTTTCTTTTTCACCATTTGGCGAAGAACGTTCCGATGTTTGCCTAATTTCTGTTTCTGTATCTTGGACAAAGGTACCGTTCCTTTCAAGACGTTCAAACAACATTCACACACGCTATCGATGATTTCTTTGGGGGCTGTTTCAATGAGTTGTTTTCGCATGGGAGGATTGGATTTGGTCAGGACAGACAAGACGTCCCAATGTTTCGCCAGAGGAGGTGGAAGTCCTTTTTTGGTTTTCTTCTTCTTTTGGTGGTGGTGGTGTGCACGTTTGGGAGCCATCTTAGGGGTTAGGAGTAAGTCTAAAGTTTCTGGCAGGTTACCCTTCTATTTTATACTGGAACACCTCTCCACTGATTGTCTGCACGACGTACCATCTTCATGACAGGCCTCACTCGACGTTGAGGTGTTTTCAATAGACTAAATCGTCTCAATTCTTCTTTGGATAAATCCACAAAACTTTGTAACACGCCGGTTCTTTCTTTGACTTTAGTTTTAGGAGACGGTACTTTGTTCGCGGCTGCTGCCATGGCTAGATCAGCCGATGTCGAGGGTCCCGATGTGGTGACTTTCGAAATGGGTTTCCATTTTTGCATCAAATTAGGAAACACTTGTCTTAAGTCCGGTTTGTCAGGCATCATGATCATGAAGGGAGGTGAAGAAGACGAAGAAGTGGACGCAAAAGGGGACCTCGTCACTGCTGGCTGTTGTGGTGGTGTCTTGCGGGTGTACGTTTGCGTCCTGGCAGCAGTACCTCTCTTGCAGGTGCCAGTGGTGGTGGTGGTGGCTGTTTTCTTCTTGGCAGAACTTTTCTTTTTCTTGAGGGCTTTCTTTTTAGGGCTTTTCTTTTTTGTGGCTTTCTTTTTAGGACTTTTCTTCTTTTTTGGTGTTTTGGGTTTTTGGGCTTGGGCATTAGAATCCCATTTCAAAAGTGAACGAATCATGACCCCTCCTAAAGAACCGCTCCCTCCAGGGGTTAAAATGATTTGTTTTTTAGTCTGTGGATCGATTCTAGGATCGGCTAGTTGTGACAACGTCCCTTTATGTTTTTGAAAAAAACGTTGAGTTTGATGAGGGATGTGAATGATGCCTTGCAGTAATTGACGTGCCGTCAAAGTAAACCATCATAACACTTCTTTAAGACTAGCTTCTAACAAATGAGCACGGACTTGTGCATTTTTTTCGCGACTGATGCCATACAAGGTACGAATCAATTTAGCAGGAGGATGAGATTGAAAGGAAGTCATCTCGAAGATTGTGAGACAGAAATGACGTAGTGGATGTTTTTATAGTTTTTTAGAGAGTGGCTGAAGGAGACGTGTAAATGACAGGACCTCCTTCTTGGCACCAATGGTGAAACAATTGGGCACGAAATCTCAAATAGTCGGGAGTGGTCGGATTTAAGTCAATGAGTAAATACGCATGAGGTGTTTGAGTGGCATCGTCGTACGCATAATTCAGCCAAGGAGTGCCTAACTGTTTGGCTAACACTTGCACTTGAGATTTGTCTCTGGGGCTTTTAAATAACACTACGTAATGAGCATTGAGACTGATGGTACGATGGGCTTTACTTTGTTGAAATAAATTTTGAGTAATGTAAATGATGCTGGCATTTCGATGGTGTCCTTTTCGTGTAAACCAAAGTTTAATTTCTTCTTCGTCTTCTCCTAACATGTCGTCGAAGATGACCAGATGTGTTTGACTCACGTCAGACACGATCCCATCGTCTTCGCGAGGGATGCCTTTTACAAACGAAATGGTTTCTACTTGACTTTCACGAAGTAAGGTGTAAGACGATTGTCACTCTTTGTAACACCACACGATGCGTTGAGGTGGACGATCGAACAGATGAGATTTGTGTTCGATCAAACGTTTGACAAATTCGGTTTTGCCTGAACCTCTGAGTCCAGCAATCAACATGTTAAATGGATGGCGCAGATACAAAGCTTCCCAACTGGGACGATCTAACTTTTTGTCGATCACTTTGACCACAGAGGAAGTAGAAGAGGTAGACAAGGCAGAAGAAGATGTAGCCATGACTGAGGTAGGAAGATTCTTGAGAAGAAGACAAAAGACCCAAGACATTTTATACGTTTCAAACACGTTTATTTTTTTTGTAAAAAATGTCAACACAACACAAAAAACATATTTTTACAAGTCATGAAGGACAAAAATGCATACCGCAAAAATGGTCAGGTACAAGATTAAGGCTACCACTAAAATAATTAAAGTTCTGTATAAACAAGTCAATGTACAACAAGAAAAAAACACTGTCCTTGGAATGGAAGGCACAGGCACTGGTGGTATTCTGGTCTCTGTGGTGGTAGAAGAATGAAATGTCTCTGACGGTAAGGAGGGGGTGTGTTCCTCAGGGGGTTGTGTTTGGACGACGACGACGGTGTGGTCTTTCTCTGCTGTGTCAGGTTCTTCCAGGATTGTTTCTAAGGTCATTTTTTTTTACTTAGGTTCCCATTTCACTTTTGGAAACTTAGTGACGTGCCAGATCTTTGGCAAACTGGGCCACTTCTTGTAGCCAAGCATCGAAACCAATTTTTCTCCAGTCACGTACATCTTTCCAAGCGTAAAGTTGTTGGTGTAACTCACTAGTAATACACACTTCTTGAAACGCATGAAGGGTAGATAAAGTTTGACTAATGTCTTCTTCCCACGGAGGTACCCCACTCGTCTTCATCACCACTCTCAACACTTTGAGTACAATTTGTCTTTCGTGTACCGATAAAGCATGTATGGTCATGTTTTGTATTTTTTTTGTTTTTTTTTATGGTTCATCAAAATAGTCCAAAACAACCACGGGTCCTCCAAAATAATCCAAGACAAACACTGATCCTCAAAAATACTCCAAAACGAATGTCCTGTAAAACGAAATCCAAGAAAGGTAGTCACCAAGACACACACCGCATAGCGTCCAAAATTCAATGGAAACAGTTCTTGTATCAAGTCTTTATAATCCTCTAAGGTCTGAACACGATCGTTGACTTCCGTCCACTGAATACGTTTCACGAGTGAAGACCACAGTCCTGACATGGTGAGATATTATAGGGTGAGATTCCCAAGGTGGGTATCTTTTGTGGTGGGTTTTTATATCCAGGTTCCCAAGGTTGGTATCTTTTGTGAAAGTCTTCTCTAAGGTGCCAGCGATAGAATCTTCCCAAAATCAGTCTTCTCATACTTTGGAAGTAAGCACAGTTTACAGATCGAGGAATGACTTTGAGTTTGCGTTTCACTTGGATAGGGACCAACTCTTTGTAAATACGTTCTCGCAGCTCCAAAGGCAAACCACGAATGTGTTCTTGTAAAGTATCCGACTTGGAAAGAAGTAACTCTCTTTTGTTTTCTTCACGATAGCTGTGATAGTTTCTCTTCAGAATCAGACTTCTGATACGGTGGAAGTCGCGGTAGTTTAAAAATCGAGGAATGAATTTGAGTTTGCGTTTCACTTGGATCTGAATAAACTCTCCGTAAATGCGTTCTCGCAACTTCAAAGGCAAACCACGAATGCGGTCTTCTAAACTAGGGACAAAATACTGGTAAATGTGTTCTCGCAGCTCCAAAGGTAAACCACGAATGTATTCTTGTAAAGTATCATCCGACATGTTACTTCTTCTTGTCATCTGGCTCATCGTACCCGTACTCTTCAAAGGCCACTAAAGGTTAAGAACTGACAGTGCGGAGACCATCTGGCATGTTCAATGTAAGCTGAGTCGGTCGGCTCCCATTGGTGAAGTCTCACACCGCAACTGAAACACTGAACTTTATCTCCTTCTCCCAATTAGATAAATCCAGATCTGGCTAAAGCTTTGGCAGTAGTTGCTTGTAGTAGATATTTAGGCCACTTGTCTTGGAACGTCTGGAGTCACTTTTCAAACTTGGAATAACCAGGAAAAGCCACAGGTATCGCCAATTCTTTACTCCTGTAGGTATGACAATCATGTGTACGTTTAATAAAGAGTAATGGTCGTCCTTCATCGTAAAAGGGACGGTGAGGTGCTGCATCGGTGATGTCCAAGCGTACGGAATCCGTCTCATCGTGTGAATCGCTGATGCCAAAGCGTACGGAATCATCCGTCTCGTCGCATGGCACTGCATCGCACTCCAAGTCGTGATGGCACTTGGAGTTCACACTAGATTTCTCCCTTGGTGGGTGGGTGGCATGAGTATTCTTATTCATCTTGCTCGGTCAATGTTGAAAGTCAGAATGAATGGTTATGATTGGAAGTGGTTCCTTTTTTATACCTGTCGACTGTACCATCCGCAAAGTACTGTAATGTAATCGGTGGAAACGCCAAAGAAAGGTAAACACAGTTTGGAGACCATCTGACATGTTCCAGGATAGCTGAAATTTTGGGGTCCATGCGAATGGTTACACCACAACTGAAACATTGCACTTTGTTTCCCTGTCCAAAGTAGACAAATCCTGCTTTGGCTAAAGAGTTGGAAGTAGGTAATCCATTCCATTTAGGCCATTTTTTAAATGTGTTCAATCGACTGGCACACTCACAATAGTCAGGCAAGACCACGGGAAATTTGTATTCTTTCAACTTGAGGTCTGCAGTGGGTTCATCACACGGTGTTGAAGTCATCGTCAATCTTGGTGTTGGCTTTCTGTTCAAGGGGTCCTTTTTTATACTGCAGATCGGCGTGTCCGTAAGGCAAAGTGGTGTGGTCTGGAAGTCTCACTCGTTTCTGGTACAGGATTTGGTACACTTTTTGTAAAGGACGAGTGACAATTTGGTGATTAGGTAACCGTACGATCTTGTGAGGTTCTAACGTTTGCACTCGAAAGTCTTCCACTTGTACAGACAGCAAAGCATTTTTCAAAACCTCAAAATTGACCACTTTACTGGTTCGATAGTTTAGGGTTAATCCTTTGACTTTACATGGGGTGTGAAGTTGTCCTTGCGGGTCTCGGTATCGGTAGCCGTAATTTTTAGGGCCACCGCTGGCAAAACTCAGGATGGTGTCTTGAGGGTGCTCGTCCGTTCAGGCTCCTAAACGATCTCCTTGGAATGTAGGGTGTGGGCAACCGGGGCGATGAATGTAGATACAACTGTCGGTGTCAAAGTACAGGACACGATCTCCCAAGACTTCTAAAGCTTCGTCGTACAATTTCAAGAGAGCATGAGCTGTCACGTAGGCGGCAATGACTACGTTGCTAAACTTGTCAGGTTTTACAAACTTGGGTTCTTCTTCGAAATTGACTAAGATCAAATCATCACAGACGATTTCGACGTGTTTGACTAGTACACTTTTGTCGTCCACCAGTTGAAAGTAGCGATAAGGATCGGTCACGTATTCCGTCTTGGTTAAGATGGGTCGTTGGGCCATTTTTACCCACAAACAACTGAGCATGACTTTGGCAAACGATCTTTTTCCTTCGTTCTTTTCCACGTCTTCCAAAGTGATGCCTTCGACGTCACGGTACTCTTCTTTGAATCGAACTCGGTCTTCGGGAGTCTGACACCACGAGGGATAGCCGCTGGCTTCTTGTTTCAGTTTTAAAAATTGGTTGACGTACCCCGAGATAATGCCTGGATGATTCGTGGCGTCGTCCTTTTGGTATTGTGCAGTGGTTGGAAAGTGCCAGATTTCGTACACTTTCAACAAACGGTATCCACGATCCAGAGCCCGAAACAATTCGGCACTGACCCACGTTCCTGTCAAAGCGCGTTCTTCCTTCGTGTGGTGACAGGGATGATCTTGGTTGCATGTTTCGGCACACGTACGGCATAAAGGAAACATCAGTTTTCCTTGGCAATGGTGAGGCAAGATAGGATGGTACAAGTTTGTCGGAGGTAAGACTTTACATTTGATCAATCCTTCGTATTGACGAATGTGTTCCACGTCGATGTGTTCTGTCAAGATTTCTGGGTGTCCGGTTGGAAAACGAGCATATTTACACACCCAAGGATACAAAGAACACACGTTGATGTATTTGATTTCTTCTCCTTTAGATTCGTCTACGTCGTACAGCAAGCGAGTGGCATTGGTTCGTCCTCCAAATAAACTGTGGCGTGGATCCAAAGGTTCGATGTCGGTCACGTCGTAACTTTCGGTGATGCTCTTAAATTCAGGATCGATTTACTCGTGCTCCCACATTTCAATCACTTGGTATCCTTGACTTTCTAACTTGAGTCGTCGTTGGTAAGTCTGTTCGTACAAGGCTTCCATGCTGACTCCCGTGAAAGGATTTTTCAGGTCTCGGTCAGGAAAACAGGTAGGGCATCCGTGAAACAAGCAACCCTGAAATTCGTACACCGTGTGCGGGTTTTCTAAATCCCAACCATCCACGGAATAAGATCCAATCTTCTTTTCTCCTCCTCCGTTTCTGGCATGTTGTATCCATTTGTCTTCTTTTTGGCACAAGTAATGGAACCAACGCAAAGCTTTGGCCGAATATTGACGAATGGCAAAGAGAGACGTGTTGGAGTCGATGATGGCTAGTTCGTTCTCGGGCATGAAATTTTGGGTGTACACTAAGGAACAGGCTTTGGGTAGGGTGCACGCATCTTTCAAAGGATCGACGTCTCCGTGATCTAGAAATAACTGTCATAACTTTCCACAGCAACGCCTTAAAATGTCCACATCGGATCGACAGTACTTGAGCATTTCCTCTTGAAAGTCAAATGGATCGAACTGGTGAGCGCGGTACCAAGCGTGAAAGGCTTCTCGCTGTTCGGGGCGCATTCCGTCGGGGTCGTAATAATGGAGGTCAGGCAAATGAGGTAGGACGACATGTTGATTAGCTTCCGTGTTGAAGAAGTGAGGAAAATAGCCTTTGGCCATTTCTGTCATGCCAAATGTTTTTGGCATTCGACTCAAAGGCATGGCCAAATAACTCATGGAATCTTTGAATTTGACTTGACCCACTTTCATGTAGATGAGCTTGTTTCCGTTCATGGTGACTTCAGGGCGTTCGGTACCTTGTTGCGAATAATATCCTAACAAAAACTGTCCATCGTATCCCGAGACATTGTGAGCTATGACGGTCGCATAGCGATGACAGTCTCCGTAACTTTGAATGTCCTCTTCGCTCCAAGTGTCATCGGTGGGGTCTAAAATTCATTCAGCAAACTCGGACAAAGTGTTAGGACCCCGAAAGATTTTGTCACGTCCTCCAGGAATCCGACTACAATGAGGAGAGTGAAAGTGGATCGTTTCTTGAATGCACTTCTCACAAGCCCGATGAGCCACGCAGAAATTGGGAATGTGAATGCCCGTTTCTTTCATGCATTCAAAATAAAAAAAGATGAAATCCACTTGGGTGTTCTTGTTCTGATCCCTCTTTAATTCTTTCTTCTCTGTCTTGTCGTACTTTTGAATAAAACATTGATGATCATAATCCACGATCTGGTCACAAATAGGACATCTTTTCTATCCAGCACAAACCTGTCTCTTGGGGTCGTTGGTGCAAATCTGCTGTCCACACGTGGAGCACAATTTCAATAAGTCGCAAGCACATTTTTGTTGGTACCCTTGTGTCTTGCGATGCTGTTGGTAACAAGAGGGACTGACAAAAGTGCGTCGACACGTCTCACAATGGACGTGGTGTTGTTCAGGAAGGCATCGTTTGTCCGCTAAACAGCCCCGTCATCTCTGACCGCAATGAATGTGTCGCTCTCGACTGTTAAATCCTTGGTCGCATTTCTCGCAGTAGTAAGAGTATCCCAAAAATCCCGTGATACTGGTGATGGCATCGAAATGTTCTCGGTGGTAATACACGTGAATGTATTTTCCTTCGGGAAAATTTGGGCCTCGAAACAGCATATCTCCGCGCACTTCTTGAGGGTGAACTTTCAAAGTGTAGTGAGGAGCCAAGACGCCTTGAAGTTGTTGCATTTGAGAAATGCCACGCACGGTGTCTTTGGGGATGCCTGCTTGTTGCAACAGGTGTTCTGCTTCTTTTCGTTGTTTGGCTTTCTTCGATCGTCGAATGTTATTCCAGGCTCTTTTCCATTCTTTGCTCTCGTTCTTGTTGGCATACGTTCGCCCCACCACAATGGCCCGGGCCAAGCACATCTGGTCTTGGTTATTGTCAATTTGGACGACACTGAATTTGGTAATGCGAAGGTCGTCCACCAGTAACGCTTTCCTACTTCGTCCACTCCCTCGAGGAGGAGCAACGTGAGTCATGTAAAGTGTAGCCTTTCCATCCGTGATGGTAAACTTGTTGTTAGATTGTTGAACGTGTTCTATTTTGGACATGACTTTGTCTGGTGTTAATTCTGCCGGGGTGCTGAACTCGATCCAAACAGGGGACTTCAAATTGTCGTGAAGGATGGCCAGTCTCAATCGATCGTCCTCTTTGGCTCCGCATTGTCATTTCAAGTTCTGCAACACAGAACCCCACAAATCGCTAATGAACCCCGCCGCTTTCTCGGGAGGTACTTCGGACTTGAAGTCTTTGAAGTGAACCGTGTGAGTGTAGGCTGTGGTTTTAAATTTTAGAGAGGTTAATTTTTGCGTCTCTCGAATCCGATAGTAATTTTCGGGAGCCACGGTAGGACTTTCTTGGTCAGAGGTGTTGGTGATGGATTTTGTTTTGGATGGGTTAGAAGGTGGTAAGGTTTCAGGTTCACTCATCTCTTCTTCAAAATCGCTAGCATGGACTTGAGCTAGCAGTTCAGCCAGCGGTGTTTCAGGCGGCACGGACAGTCTTCGTCGTCGTGGCCTCTTCGTTTCTTCTTCTGGTTTCTCATAGATTTGGCGTGATCTTTTCATCTTGAAATCTGATTTAGATCTGATGGAGTTTCACACAGGAGACTATATATAGAGAGACCTTCTTACCCTCAGAATCAGTCTTTGTGATTGAACTTTCAAACTGTAAAGATGGAAGAGTCAAGAAGAGGTTTTCAAATTAATGATTCTGCCAAATACTAAAAATCTATATAGACCGCAACTTTCAAAACTACTCCGCTCGATGCCACAAGAAAAGAAATTTTGCTCCCATTATTGGGATTATCTAAGCCGAGGAACAGCAATGAGAGATAAAAGTCAAGACACTTGTTATATCTGCCAAGAGAAAGGACATTGGGCTCCAGAATGTCCACAACGTCAACAAAGAAAAGAAAAGAGAGATAAAAGTCAAGATACTTGTTATATCTGCCAAGAGAAAGGACATTGGGCTCCAGAATGTCCACAACGTCAAAACCAAAATAGAGATAAAGGGAAAGATACTTGTTATCATTGTAAAGGAAAAGGACATTGGTCTTCGGAGTGTCCTCAAAAACAAGAAGAAAATCTACCAGAGAGGGAGGAAGCCGAAGGATCTTCAAACCTAGAAGAAGAAGAAGAACATATCGTCAAGAAAAGCAAGAAAGCTAGACGGTTGGAAGACAGTGAGAATGAAGAAGAAGTAGAACCTTTGATCCCTGTGAAGAAATTCAAGAAGAACAAGAGAGACAGACAGTGAACAATGAACTTTTTTGGAGTGTTATGTGATGTTCATGGTGAATTATTTTGTAAAAAAAAAAATTGAATAGACCAGAATGGAAAAAAAGTAAGTGTTTTTTTTGTGTTGTCATTTTAGAGTATGGATGCACTCACGCACTCACTCACTCTTACATAACAAAAACAAGGAATGGGGATTTTTTAAGTTTTACTTGATTTGGCAAATTTGATTTCTTTTCTAGAGATCTGGGTGGCCCTGAAAAGGAGCATTTGGGGTGTTTGTTTGTTTTGTTAAAACAAACTTATGGAGTTGACATGATCAACTTCAACTGTCGTAATCCTTTTCCACGACCCAGTCCAATTCCTGCTGCTGCTGCTTTGGTGGTAGTAGTAGTGACTGGTGGTGGTGGTGGGGGTGGTGGTGGTAGCATCTCACTAGTAGTTGTGATGGGTTTCGCATGTTTGGCCCGTGATGGTCTTTTTCTCTTAGGCTGAGTAAAAGAATATTGATACAGGTTTGTCAAACATTTTAACTCGGATAAAATGTCTTGGAGAAGACTCACCGTTTTATCTTCCTGACTCTCTTCTTGCGGTTCTTCACTCTTCTCTTCTTCTAACTTTCTTAGGTCTTCTTCTTGTTTTCTTCTTCTTTCCTCTTCTTGTTGAAGAAACACTTCTTCCGCTTTTCTCTGTCGCTTTAAAAATTTTTCCAATTCTTCTTGTTGCCTCTTTTTGAAATCATCCATGACAGGCAGCAAAGAGGCTGGTATAGCAGCAGTCGTGGTAGTTTCAGGCTCAAATTCTTGAGACAGAAAATCTAAATTAAACTCTTCCGGTTGGAAGTTCAACACAGCATTCGTTGCAGGCTCACCCCAGTACATACTGGTCTTTGTAGTCTCCATTTAGGCTGTCCAAAAAGTAAAAACCCTACCAACGCTGTGATGCCTTTATACCCCAAATGACGTCACACCCCTACTCTCTTCCCATTGGAAGAAAAACCGACCCGCTTGTAACGCGCGCTTGGATTGGTAGTTGATTTCGATGCATTTCAATCCGATCGTAGAGTATATATACCACCGCTTGTCTCGTAGAGCTTCATCGGTTTTCTCCAAGATCACTCCAGAAGAAGAAAAATGTGGACAAGTGTAGAATCATCGACTATCATCTCGGGGATGTTGTTTGACCCAGCATTCCCTATGTATGTAAAAGCCTCATGGGCCATTACTAAAATCACAGAGACCGCCATATGGAAACGTCGCATCTATAAAGAAAGACAAGGTTGCCTGAAGAGGGTCTTGATGTACGGTCCGGAAGTCCGTAGAAGTTTAAGGAAAAGAAGACCCTCTAGGAGATGTGTATGTTAAACAAAAAAAAAAAAAACCGGCCCTTTTCAGGGCCACCCATTTTTCAAGAAAAGATTAATTTTCCAATGATTGCCATTTTTTTTCCGTTGGTACCCCAAGTGCCCCCAATGCTAAAAATTTCCGTTGGTACCCCGATAGGCCCCGCCATGTTAAATTCCCGTTGGTACCCGGGGTGCCCCCCGCTATGTTAAATTCCCGTTGGTACCCAGAGTGCCCCCTGCCATGTTAAATTCCCGTTGGTACCCAGAGCGCCCCCAGTACCCAGTTACCCCCCCCCCACTACTCATGGAACACCATAAATGAATATGAGAATAATCATTTCAAGCACATTGCATGGAACACCATAAATGAATATGAGAATAATCATTTCAAGCACATTATATGGAACACCATAAATGAATATGGGAATAATCATTTCAAGCACATTATATGGAACACCATAAATGAATATGAAAATAATCACTTCAAACACATTATATGGAACACCATAAATGAATATGAGAATAATCATTTCAAGCACATTATATGGAACACCATACATGAATATGAGAATAATCAATTCAAGCACATTGTATGGAACACCATAAATGAATATGGGAATAATCATTTCAAGCACATTGCATGGAACACGATACATGAATATAAAAAATAATCATTTCAAGCACATTGTATGGAACACCATACATGAATATGAAAATAATCACTTCAAGCACATTGTATGGAACACCATAAATGAATATGGGAATAATCATTTCAAACACATTGCATGGAACACCATAAATGAATATGAAAATAATCACTTCAAACACATTATATGGAACACCATAAATGAATATGAAAATAATCACTTCAAACACATTATATGGAACACCATACATGAATATGAAAATAATCACTTCAAGCACATTATATAGAACACCATACATGAATATGAGAATAATCACTTCAAGCACATATGCTTTAACGATTCATCCTTTCAAAGATTTTAAAATACGCATCATTCTATTAATCCCGCCATTTTTTTTATTTATTTGTTTTTTTTTTTTTTTGTTGAAAATAACACTGTCAAACAAAGAGGTTAAACTTGTAAAAAGCTTAGCCAGTATGATGTTTCATAACTGTCAACAATGCAATACTCCTTACGCTGATGTTATTGTTCATATGCTAATCTAATATTAAAAAACACAAAGAATGAGGGATCTATTTGGGTCGCATATTATCAATAATTTTGATATTCAACTTGGTGCATATCTTCATAATATATATAACGAAGAATTTGTTCAGCACTTGCTGGGTAGGGAATTCCCCTACACAAATGGACTGAATGACCCCAAAGTCTACAGAAAATTTATGATGTCACTTGTAATATTTTCTGCAGGAAGCTTACATGAATTTTGCAACTAATCAGAATTGTATTTGTGTATTTTATTAACTTTTTGGAGGTGTGTGTGTGTGTGGGTGGGGGGTATTTTAATGTGTTCTTTGTGTAACTGTTTGTTGTTGTTTTGTTTTTTTTCTTTCTTCAGAACAGGCTAACAAAAGAGTCGATAATAAATGAATGAATTAACTCAAAATTATCCCACTGGGTAACTTCACAGATAGCATGACTTCACAGTATTGATAATGTCATTATATAACTGTTCATACTTTAGATTTAATATTTATTCTAGTTCTCAACCTAGATAATTGTATTTAGTACCTCATAAGTAAGCTGAGTTGGAGAATAAATCAGTGACTGATTTATCTGTGGACCACACCATCAAAATTAGAATGATATAACAGGAGTCAGTGTTTCGCACATAATATGTTCAATTTTGACCTTCTATATTGATACAGGAGTCAGTGTTTCGCACATAATATGTTCAATTTTGACCTTCTATATTGATACAGGAGTCAGTGTTTCGCACATAGTATGATCAATTTTGACCTTCTATGTTGATACAGGAATCAGTGTTTCGCACATAGTATGATCAATTTTGACCGTCTATATTGATAGCGTTATTCGATCCATCGGCATGTACTCAGTAAGACAACTTGCCTGGTAGAGTATGACCATATCGCCTTTCTCCCTACGATGGGAGTTTGTAGCGGTCGCCAAAGAATGGCCGTAACCATTCCTAATCGGGTGACGTTGGTATGGTACGTGGGTTCAAGCCAATCAAACATAAATATTTGTATTCTTGTTAATGTATGTATGAGTGGTTTGTATGTGTAATTGTACGTCATGTCTTTGTCATTCTCGTATCTGTGCAATTTCTGTATGTTACTATTAATCTCCTAAAGAAGGAAAAAAATATGGATTGATTAAATCAGATAAAATTGTTTCTGAAGTTATTAAATTCCGACTTGTGTAAATTTATTATAATTTCAATCGTTTGTTTACAATAATGTCACTTGTTCAGATCCTGGTTTGTCCAGATTATGATTCGCATAGGAATTCGGACTTGAACAAAATAATTCTAAGAAATACTATTGCTAATTAGAATTAATTAAGGAAAATACCAGTTATTTTTCTTTAATAACAGATACACATCTGTCTTGACGGGATTTCAGTTGATTTATTATAGCACCAAATTTTTACGTATTCCAAACATTCTACTTGCCTGGATCTAAAAATCCAGGTTTTACATTCTCCATAAAATGTTGTTAACTAAACATAAATGAGTCGATTGCATTCTGATATTACAAAAAGTAACATTAATTTACCAAATTTAATTTCGAAAAATATAATTTTCATGTAATTTTTAAACCTATTTGTAATTCCTCATAATATTTGTAATAATTAATCTGTTATTTTTAAGAACACATGCAAGTGTGGTTTACTGTGAAGTCCTTCATCTTTAAGAACACATGCAAGTGTATTTTACTGTGAAGTCCTTCATTTTGAAGAACACATGCAGGTGTGGTTTACTGTGAAATCCTTCATCTTTAAGAACACATGCAAGTGTGGTTTACTATGATATCCTCATTTGTGAAACTTGTAATGTTGTAATGAACTAAATTCAACACCATTATTTAAATGAAATTGTGAATATGTAAGTAGATGAAAAAGAGTACATAATTAAAAGCAAATTGTAATTTATTATTTATTTATTTACAAAAGAATAAGGAACACACATTTATTCCTTTTTCTCTCTTTCTGTTGCTATATCTTACGTTCCAGATGTTATTATAAGAAAATATTTGCATGAACACAACACGTATATTTCTACACCCTTTCTCAAGCCAGTGACAGACGAACCCAGAATTTATTACTGTTGAAGAACCCTGGCAAACGGTCGTAACAATCTATATATATGATTAAACAATACATATATACGATTAGACAATACATATATACGATTAAACAATACATATATACGATTAGACAATACATATATACGATTAAACAATACATCCATACGTGTTACGACAGTGCAACATATAAAGGCTATATCTAAATTGAGTAGCCGCAAAACGAAAGATCACTTCGCCTATCAATTACGTAACCCCGCACAATTGAAACCTCCGGCAAGCTACTCGACAAACATTGCGACACACTCTCTGTACAAGACGCTCTTCCCCACTATTTATCTGGTAATATTTTACCTTACAAAGCAAGAGGTTTTAAAAAAAGGTGGATATTAGAAGTCTGTGAAAATTTATTAAGTTGGAAAATGATAAGGTCGATATTCCTGCCTGAATATTTAACAATCATCGCAAGTATTATAAACGGCATAGATTACACACGACTGTGCAAACCCAGGAGCACAAATCACAAAAGCTTCTTGTACATGTTTTGATCTTTAATTATAACATGTATTGAAACCTGGGATTAAATATGTCCATTTATATTTGAAGAGATTCCATATCTCTCTCTCTCTCTCTCTCTCTCTCTCTCTCTCTCTCTCTCTCTCTCCATATTATTGATAAAGTATGTATATATCATTATATATACTTAAATTTACTGTCCGATATTGATTTTTATCAATACTGATTTGGAAAAGATTACCCGTGATTTGATAGTTAGTATTGATCAAATTATGTATTTCCGAATCTTGTGTATCACAACTGTTGCTTCCATGCCGAAAAGGGGCCCGTGTTGCCGAGTGGTCCAAGGCGTTTGCCTTTACAGATCACTGATATCTCACCTCTGTCCGCGTGGGTTCGAGTCTCGGCTCGGTCAACGTGGGTATGTGAGAAAACTTGCCAGTAGCTTCCCGTGGGTCGGTGGTTTTTCCCGTGGTCTACCCGGGTTCTTCCTCCACCAAACATACTGGCAGTCATGTATAGACTAGCATGTGCTGAAAAATGGCGTTGAACCCACAAACACCATTCCAAACAAAGGCCCCAAGCACACGTTTTCACCATGATGGTAAGTCAAATATGGTTTATCACACGTTTTCACCATGATGGTAAGTCAAATATGGTTTATCACACGTT
This sequence comes from Margaritifera margaritifera, assembly GCA_029931535.1. Taxonomy (NCBI): domain Eukaryota; kingdom Metazoa; phylum Mollusca; class Bivalvia; order Unionida; family Margaritiferidae; genus Margaritifera; species Margaritifera margaritifera. The sequence continues at coordinate 131,857 of JAQPZY010001019.1, forward strand.
TTCACCATGATGGTAAGTCAAATATGGTTTATCATACGTTTTCACCATGATGGTAAGTCAAATATGGTTTATCATACGTTTTCACCATGATGGTAAGTCAAATATGGTTTATCACACGATTTAACTAGACAAACCCTCTTTGGTAATGGACTGTGTTACTAACAGCATGTCAGAGTAAAACGGCGCATGACAAAGCGGCTGGAAGTGTGTTGCTTACAGTTAAGCGTATTACAGTTGGTACCCGCCCAGTCTACTGCTCTCTCCCGGTAAGGGATAAGGTACCGACTAAACACAGTTTTGAATGGGGGGGGGGGGGGAGTGAGTGCGGGTCGGCCTGGGAAATTTTTTCCAAAATTATTCCGACACCCAAATAGCTTGAATGAGATATTTTTGCTCTAATTTGTAGAAGAAAAAAAAACTTATTATATCCATTATATCAGTTGAATAAAACAAATTATCTTCAGGCAAAAGAGACAAAAACATTCTGGTTCGAAAGAAAATCCCAGGCCTCGTTGAAAATTAAATGGTATGTCCCTAATGAAACGGTGGCGTACAATAAGACAGATCAAACCATAATGTAGATTTTAATTTTTTTTTCTCTCGTAGATGAATGTATGGTAGTTTAGGTTTGTGACGGCTGATCGGATGGTGGGAATCAAACTCGCATCTACTATTGTACACACAACAGAAACATTTTTAACCTTACGTGGTGCTGACATTGTTCAAAGCTATGTCAATTACAACAGTCGAGACATGTACCTTATACGCACATTTCGTTTGCTCGTTTGTTTTGAACTGAAAACTCTACCGTGGCTCTTCGCCAAGTCTCATGGACAAAATGCTGACCATTTTACTTAACCCTTACCGGTCGTTGATGCAAGCGTAACATATGGCCGAGGCTAGTAAAGTGCCTTGCCCAAGTACACATCACGGTAGCCGATCTGGTCTGACACAATGGCGGGAATCCAATCCGTTCCTTTTTGGTCACAAATCCAACGCTTTAACCATTGAAACACACCGGCTTTACGATTAGGCAGTTAGAAGTTATTCTAAATTTTAGTCTGGAAAGAAACAGAAAAAAAGAAAAAAGAAAAAAAACGGCTGTGGTTCGACAAACAAACTATATCCAAAGAGATGCATGATTTGAATTGCTGCAGTTTCTCCAAAGAGGGTGGGTAGTTGTTTACTTTACACGAAACCTTCAAGTCCACTTGAAACACGATCTTACTAAGGAGACTAAATTTTTAATTAAATATGCTTGTGAAAATCTCATCTTAAGTACCAGTGAATCTAATAAATTAATTTCTCCCTCAGAAAAGTACTTAAATACCGATATTCTTTTTCGTATTTATAATGTTCTCAATTCCTGCTCATGTACTCGAATGCTTATTGTATAAAGAGAATATTGTTGTTGTTATTGAGGGATATATGAAAAATTAGTAGAGAAAATGCCATTTTGCCTCATTGTGTCTCTTCCTGCTTTATTTAATAAGAAAATGTTTAAAATGTACTTATTTAAGAAGACATAAAATCGTATTATTCCTCTGTCCCACTTTCTGATAAAGATCATTTCATGTTTCGATGTCATGATATTTAGCAATATGGCGATAACCTTTCTACCTCGTGGGACAAATTAGGAAATTAAGCAACGATCATGCTCAGAGAGTTCTATAAATTGTTTACAACGTATCTTCTCCAGGCTTTTGAGTTTTGATAGTAGTAGTGAAACCTAAAAGAAGTATGGATTCATATTTTGATACGTCACGAATAGTGGTCTTTGTACACTGCAGGCTACCAATTTATAACCAAAGCTAACATAACAGTCAGTTAGGAGACGCAAATCTTGGTGTTTCGGAAACCGTCTATCCGTTGCTCCATGGCGATGCACGATCCTTATTTAATATGCACTGCACAGTATGTAGAATATAGAAAAACATTAACGAATATATACAGTGAATAGGTAAGAACACAAAAATTCCAACATAAACATTTCCATCATCTATTTGTATATGTACCCGCCACCCATCAATATCATACACTCACAGTTACCTTCGCAAGTTTGACGGGAATCTCTCTCTCTCTCTCTCTCTCTCTCTCTCTCTCTCTCTCTCTCTCTCTCTCTCTCTCTCTCTCTCTCTCTCATACAGATTACCCCGTTACAGCGTCCAAAGTTTCCTTCACCATTGACCGATCTTCCAATGTTTGGGATCTTTATCCTCTATTCATATTTTCCATGACACATATAGGGATGGCAGGCTTGAGGTTTCTAAAAAAATTAATTTCCAAGACGCATAATGAGCTGCTAGACTTGAGGTTTCTGCAAACTTTTGAACTGCATTTTTCCTTGAATTGTCACCAATATTAAAGTCTATCAATGTTTGAGTTGGACAGATTCACTCAACATTTACTGCCAAGGCAGTGTATTAATGTTTCAGATTCACACTAGACTGAGTTCGCCGATTGTTAGATGATAATTGTTATATAGCGCTAACTGTTATTATTAGTATTATTATTAGTATTATTATTAGTATTATTATTAGTATTATTATTAGTATTATTATCGAGATATTTTCTTCTTCGGGATTCAGGCTATATCTGATATTAGATTGCATTTTAAAATTAGTCTGTAAAAAGATTCTCGTTTTGTGATTAAGGGTGTATTGAGTTCTTCAATTCATCACAGCGTGGAATAACATGGATTCATGGAATAACATGGATTCGTGGAATAACATGGATTCTAATGTTTGAAGCCGTCGAGTAATGAAAACATATTAGTATTGTATCTAAGGTTTTGAAGATCTTAATAGCGCTTTTAATATTGACAACAGACATTTACCTTCTGCTCATCATTGTGTTTTTAATTGATTACTGTTTCTAGAAGTGTAAAGTATATCCTTCATTTTAGCAAACATTTCGCGCGTCGCTAGGTTGATTTTAAAATCATTTTTCAAGGATTTAATTTACTAGATCTCCAACACTAGGCATTATTCTCCAAATCTAAAGCTTTCTAGTCAAATGTCTTGGCCTTCCTTCGTTCTGTATTTCAAGAAAAGGCCGAAACAAAATCAATGAAACATGTTTATTGTTCTAGCATATGTGCGTTGTTTACGTATTTCCAATGAATTTTGACATAAAATGTTAGCCACATATAGGTCCAACACACTTATGAACTTTCTGTTAAGTACATAATTGTTAAGTCTTTCATAGCTAAGATCGGGTGCTGAGAAGAATCAATCAAACGATATAGGAAAGATTATAATAATATAGAGAAGACGAAAATGATATAGAGAAGATCAAAATGATATAGAGGAGATTAAAATGGTATAGAGAAGATTTTATGTATATGGAATCTGTAATAATAGCCTAAAGTTTTTTCGTTTATGACTGTATTTTAAAATTGTGTCAAATAGTAAGTCGCACTTTAAGTTTGGTTAAGATGTAAACAAAATGTTGACTACATTTGAGTTCAAGGTCAGAGTTGTTTACCTTTTCTTGAGAATATTTTCGTTTCTAAAGACGCATTTAGTATTGCATTTTGGATAGTTAGATGACAAGTTTCTTGTTGTGAAATAGGACATTTGCAAAGAGTATATAAGAACTTGCGGAACGCATTATAAGGATTCCAATTTTAGATCCTGTGTTAAAAACATTCTTCTTTTATAATCAGTCTTTGGAATCATCAGATTGTTTGGAATCTTCGAAAGGAATTATTTATTTGAGCATTCATTGGAGTTACCTAAAGTGCTCATTAACCTTTGGATTTAAATATATGACTTTTGGATACATGTGGACATTCTCAAAGATGATCTGGATTACATTATCGTTGGTACAGAAAGACATTCGAGACTACCCATTCATTCGGAACATTCATTCAACTGGAACATTCGTTCATTAGGAAGATTCATTGATTCGGAACATTCATTCACTCGGAACATTCTATATTTAGGACTTGTAATTAGGACACCTAGGAGTATTTGATTATTTGGATTTTAATTCACGTTACTGTAAGTGTCTTTTGAATTTTCACTTTAATTGTCCAGAAAAATTGTTTGTTGATTTTACATACATTGTTGTTTTCACTATCTTTTTGTTACATTCTTTTAAGATCATAGAGTCGTAACAGAAATTGGAGGCTCGTCCGGAATGTGAATTTCTTTAAATTACAATTTAAATCGACTTTGTTTCGGAAATTTATTGTCCCTGGAAAAGATTTTTATTTCACCCATTTGAATATTTTAATTCCATGTGAGAAATCTTTATTGAAACCAGCAAACATTCACAATGTCATTTGAATTTTGTTTCCAGTCCTACTCAGGTAGGGTTACAGTCTATAAGTATTTCCAAATTTTAATACGCATAACTTTTAGAAATCAAACATCTGATAAGACTGAATAGAGATCTTTATATCTTTCTACGTGCAATTACTGTAAAACGAAAGGGCACGTTATTTCTGGTTGCGACAGGTTGAAAAATAAGCAACAGAATAAATACAGAGCTATTCCAAATGCTTTGTCTCAGAGAGGTCAGGGTCACGGTCTTGTATTGAAAGCAATATATTTGTGGGGTCCGACAAACCCCAGTCTGATTATTTTGGAGATTTATGATCCATTCATGTCAGAAGGTTCTATATCACTTAGTTGTGATTTTGCCAAACCTATCCCTACTGTAATATTAAGGGACACAAGAGCTTCTCAGAGTCTTTTATTATAAGGTACTTTCCCTTTGTATGAGAAGTCTTCTTTTAGTGAAAGTGTACTTATTATGGAATTAGAGTGCGGTTTTGTAATGTTTTCTCTCCATTGTGTTAATTTAGCATCAGACTCAGTTTCTAGACCTGTGACTGTTGAGAACGTGACTGCTTTACCTATCGAAGGTATCCATTTATTGCTAGGCAATGACCTAGCTAGAGATAAGGTAGTACTTAATCCACTTGTAACTGACAAACCTTGTTGGGATCAATTCTACGTGTAAAGTTACATAAGGTAGTGGTTATTACACTTGTAACTGACAAATCTGGTTACGATCAATCCTATGTGTAAAGTTACATAACCTTTAGTGGTTATTCCACTTGTAACTGACAAACCTTGTTGGGATCAGTCCTATGTGTAAAGTTACATAAGGTAATGATTAATCCACTTGTAACTGACAAGCCTTGTTGGGATCAATCCTATGTGTAAAGTTACATAACCTTTAGTGGTTAATCGACTTGTAACTGACAAACCCTGTTGGGATCAGTCCTATGTGTAAAGTTACATAAGGTAGTGGTTAATCCACTTGCAACTGACAAACCTTGTTGGGATCAGTCCTATGTGTAACGTTACATAAGGTAGTGGTTAATCCACTTGTAAATGACAAGTCTTGTTGGGATCAAGGAGATGATCTTATTAAGATTGAAATCCTTGATTTTTGTATCATACGTGTTAAGTTACCAGAGCTATGGCAAAGCGCTCTTGATACTGAATTTGTTTAGGAAATTATTCCTTTAGCTGACACATTTATTGGTCAGTCTTAATGAGGTCACGTTTTTCATGGTATTGATCGATCAATAGATGTTGATCATAGTGATTCTCTTTATTACAACTCATTCTCTCTATTTTAATCAGGGTGACATAAGACAACTATTCGTTGTCTAACGGTAAAACTCTCTCGAGATGATCTGTTTGTTTCTGTTAGCTATCAAATTGTCATTCTATGGAATCTGTAATAATAGCCTAAACTTTTTAGTCTATGACTGTACTTTAAAATTGTGTCAAATAGTAAGTCGCACTTTAAGTTTGGTTAAGATGTAAACAAGATGTTGACTATATTTAAGTTCAAGATCAGAGTTGCTTATCTTTCTTGAGAATATTTTCATTGGAAAGACGCATTTAGTATTGCATTTGGATAGTTAGATGACACGTTTCCTGTTGTGAAATAGGCCTTTACAAAGTGTATATAAGAACTTGCGGAACGCATTATAAGGATTCCAATTTTAGATCCTGTGTTAAAAACATTCTTCTTTTATGATCAGTCTTTGGAATCATCAGATTCTTTGGAATCATAGTTGTGTTGTAATCTTGTGATCTTGTAGTACTGTAATGCCGTAATGCTGTATTGCTGTATACATAATTCGAAAGGAATTATTTATTTTAGCATTCATTGGAGTTACCTAAAGTGCTCATTAACCTTTGGATTTAAATATAAATGCTTTTGGATACCTGTGGACATTCTCAAAGATGATCTGGATATCATTTTCGTTGGTACAACAGAAAGACATTCGAGACTACCCATTCATTCGGAACATTCATTCCATTGGAACATTCGTTCATTAAGAAGATTCACTGATTCGGAACATTCATTCACTCGGAACATTCATTCATTCAGATCTTTCTATATTTAGGACTTGTAATTAGGACACTTAGAATTATTGAATTATTTGGATTTTAATTCACGTTACTGTTAGTGTCTTTTGAATTTTCACTTTAATTGTCGAGATATAAATTGTTTGTTGTTTTTAAATACCTTGTTGTTTTCGCTATCTTTTCTGTTACATTATTTTAATACCATAGAGTCGTAACAAAGACTAAAATGATATAGAGAATACCCAAAATGATATAGAGAAGACCAAAATAATATAGAGAAGATTAAAAGGATCTAGAGAAGATTAAAATGAAAAACGTACTAGCCTTATATAAGTCGGGTGTTGAGAAGACCAAACTGATATAGAAAAGATTAAAAAGATATAGAGAAGATTAAAATGATATAGAGAAGATTAAAAGGATATAGAGAAGATTAAAATGATATAGAGAAGATTAAAATGATATAGAGAAGATTAAAATTATATAGAGCTGTTTTAAAAATGTACTCTTTCAGACTGAGACAATAATGTATATATTTGTGGACTTTAGACTATTGTAACTGTTCGTACATGTGTATTAACACCAGGTGTCACTAGGATCAAATGAACCGGACCAATATTCTGCCCGTGCAGTATAGTGCACATGATGACTGTATTATCGTCAATACCACAATATCTGGTAGGGCGATGTATATAATCATCATATATATACACCTGTTCTTCAATCTTCATTAACACTAAGTCTATTTCAGCTTGCAAAATCCAGTGATAAGTTTCTCATTACATGAAAAGTCTAATGTAATATATGTAAAGTCTAATGTAATATATATAAAGTTTAATGTAATACATGTAAAGTATAATGTAATACATGTAAAGTCTAATGTAATATATGTAAAGTCTAATGTAATACATGTACAGTCTAATGTAATACATGTAAAGTCTAATGTAATATATGTACAGTCTAATGTAATATATGTAAAGTCTAATGTAATATATGTTCAACGATACGCATGCTGAATTCTTTACTTCTTTCCAATTGTAGCCAGGGACACCAAAGAATCCGTAGCATGCACGGCAGTTTGCATTCGGCCAAAGTCGGGAGAAAAGTAGAAATAATTCAATTAAAACAGGTAAACAATCCCTTTATGCACAAAACTAATCGAGCATTAAAGACTTCGCTTTGCTTGTTAAATAACACGTGTTCCAGTAGATAGGCTTCAGTTTCAGTCCTGTTTTTCTCGCCTGTAAATAATTGTCCCTCATGTATTATATCAATCTTTCTTCGAATTATGATTGATATTATTCGGACTATATTAAAACATATGGTATAGTCTCATAGAAATACAATCAATCTTCCATACACGGTAATTAAAACATATGGTATAGTCTCATAGAAATACAATTAATCTTCTATACACGGTAATTAAAACATATGGTATAGTCTCGTAGAATTACAATCAATCTTGCATACACGGTAAAACCTATAAATATTTAGCACTAAAAAAAATATTTTTTCCTTTTTTTTCTAGCTTTCTATAAATTACGCTTTCTCTGTAATGTTGTTGTTCGGATTTTTTAATTTACCGTAAATGACCGTGACGAGATCTTGAAAATGCACGAAAACCTTATTTTTTTTTTTTGTTATCATGCAAAAAACAAGATAATTATGCCTTTATGTGCCACTGGTAATTCGCAAATGAATAAATAAATAACTAATAGTCCCGAATAGAATGAGGAATGTGTTATTAACATATACTTTAGTGTATTCGATCGGCTTAATACTTGCTGTCATCTTCTCAAAAATACCTTTTCCCATAACTGAATTGTAAGTATTTTGACTATTATTTGTGTAATCAGTTTGTTTCCTCCATACGTTGTTATGGAAGGAAGACAAAAGAGATGGCGGACAGCGATATGAAGGGAAGTAATAATAGTCACATGAAACTGTTGACTGATCTCCCGCTTAATTGACAACTCTGTTTATTCGCTAATTTTAGCTTTTTCTCGAAAATTTTTTTAATAAATTCTATATATTAATTTTAGAAAGGAAGACTAGAGACATCAACGTCAATATCTGTCATTTAACAGGGACCAGCCTTTAGTATCTAATGTCAAAGTTTCATCATGAAATCTTTGCATAGGTCTGCTCGATATCGTTATCTGAATTGTGCACCAAACGTTCTATCTTAAACACGTGTCTAGCATTATTTCCATGTCAACTATCCCATTTGCCGAGGTATAAATTCCCAATAAACTAGCAGATAATCAGTGGTGAACAAGATTGCATTTTGCGAATCAGGATGAGGACTGCAGTGGTTGTCGCTTCTCTGTCCATACTGGCAGGTTTGCAAGTGCTTCGTCTGTGTAACTTTCTTTAAAATTTTGAGATATTTTAATGAAAAGCAGTTATTTCCTAATTTTGTTTTAATTGCTCGCAAAATTGAATTGTAGAATATTTGTATACCTTGGGGAAACTTACTTAGACAAGATTTTACACTTCTGCCTATATTTCAAAATATATTGAAGTCTTAAAGAATTCTCGGGTAGCTATGTTTTTTCCCTAAATCAGACGTCTCCGTACTATATAAGCGAAATATATCAGTATTAAAAGTGATGTATAAATAGTACCCTTTATGAGCATGTGTTCTTTGTGCATAAGTGTCCACTGAGGAAGATTGTACTACATATATGTATTCACAGATACATATTTGCTCATGTACATGAATGCATACACACGTAGGTATATATATATATATATATATATATATATATATATATATATATATATATATATATATATATATATATACCAAACAGAGCGAAAAGTTCTATCCCTGGAGAATGCTTGATAACATAAACAAATTTTTTTTGGGTGGTTTTTTTTGTTTGTTGTTTTTGTTGTTTTAAATACGAAGAAATAATAGTATCATACAGGTTGGAGAATTTTTAATTGGTATCTAGAGTCTCTAATTATACACATCAGTGATCAATTTCATAAACCTTTACTTTGACAGATAATGGAAAATAAAGGATGTTTTAAAATATAACGAATTCATTATTATAGTCATGGTTAGGTGTATAATAAAATGATAAGTATATAGTAATTTGTACATTGAGGGTGTTTTTGTACTGGTCCCTGTTGTGTTGTCCGGTACAACAGTTTTTTAACACAACAATGGATCATATAGTAAAATCCATAATGGTTTCTTTGAGTAAAACGGGTAAAATGGGTAAATGGTCGCATTTTAGGATCTACAATACGTAAAGTGTACCGTGCTTGAATTTAATCTAGGCACGAAATTCGCAGCAAAGGCCTCATGAACCATTGCCACTGGGTCTTCGTTTGAACCTAATTTTCATGCGACTACTCAAGGGCAAAATTAATTGATTACGAAAAGAGATATTTCCCTCGGCCTTGCTATCGAAGCATAACAAAATAAAGATGCAAATGCTAATTACAACTATTCCCAAATGTCTATATCGCCAGAAAACTAGATAGACAGACAGGCACATTGATTGACAGCAAGAAAGAAATACTGAGTGCAAAACTTTTTTTTCCAGGCGTCTGTACATTAGAAAGATTTTTTTAGCTCCTGGATTTGTAGTGATCGCAGTAGCAAATGCATCGTTCCTTGTGGCGACTTGCTTAAGATGAACTGATATTTTTTTCATCCAATTATAGGAATATCAACATAAAGCATTAACTTTCAGACAGAAAATATGATAATTCACAGCAACAAAGAATTTAAAACGGCTTTTACAGGGAAACATTTCTTCCAAGCTACAATTTTTCCCCTCTTAAAGGGGGGAAATATTGGACATACTTCACTCGCACAATTATTGCTACAAAAGTTGACCAAATAATAAGGTATGCACCACTTAATAAGCAAACATTTTATTTAACACATTATTTTCCATCTATTTGTTTGGGCAATTTTATAGAAAATACCATAGATTTTGGAAGATTTGAAAAAACCAAATGTGTTTGAAGTACTTAGAATGTAACTATGCTGCTAAGACCTTTCCCAGTTAAGGCTTCATACGTTAAGGATAAATCATAATATGGATTGCAGGCAAAAGTATTAGTACAAAGTATTTTGTTTTGTGTCGTCACATTCGCCTCTCCGAGTTCAACGGCTGTTTGCCGCTAAGACACGTCCTATATTGCTTACCTTTGATACAAAAGACCGTACCATCTTTTCTATCCAAGGAGTTCTAATCTTGGACAACTCTTTCGCGACTACCTATTATAGGTACATTATTAATGCAGGTCGTTCTGGTTGCACTAAAACTCGTTAAGATTATTCATTGACTATCGATTCCCCTTAAGATCCTGTATTATGTCAAGCTTCATTATATATTTTTCTAGTAAGTCTACCTAATTTTTTTTATTTTTATCATGCACTTTAATCTTTATCAAAGTAAAACTGAAGCAAAACTGTTCAACAAGTCGAAGCAAGAGCGTAAACATTTGTTTCTTCTTTATATATATATATATATATATATATATATATATATATATATATATATATATATATATATATATATATATATATATATATATTTGCGGCTATGCATGTATTTAAGACATAAAGGTTGTTTAAAATCCAAGCTGAGAAACTAAATCAGGAAAACAATAAAACACATCTTCGCTATTTGGTGTCAATTCCATAACCGCTGATCTGTCTACCTGAACCCTCTAATTCACTCAACTATCAATAGTTACACCTTACAAAACAAAATCTACTTACTATTTACGTGGGCGCATGTGCCACACAGAACCTGTGCATTTTATGTCGAATCATCTTTAAATATTTCAGTGTGCGTACTTGGTCAGGATTCCATATCTTGCTGGAGCAACTTACGATGCCATAGTGGTTTCTCGTGCAGCTCTGATCAGGACCCGGCCTGCATTGACCACCACTGCACGTGCTTAACTACTCACAGTAAGAATGCAATTCGTTTTTTTTTTAAAACTAACTACAACATAATACATCTTACTCCATTACTTCTCTATTGCAACAATTTGTCGTCAAATGCTTCTATCCCAAACGATGCAAAAAGTATTAGTAAATAAAATAAACAAACAGCTACAAGGAAATAATCACTATATTCTACTAAAATGTATCCACTGTTTTCTTTTATTTATTTATTATATTGGTTTTTGCTGAGTTTCTTTCTTTTTTTCACTACAATTTATCCTAGTACATTGGCTCATAAAACTAATTGACGTTGAAGGGCCAGGGTACCCGGAAAATGATAGGCAGCATATGTCCCTTTTGTGCAATTGTTCTTCATGGCAAAGTTTTCTTTAGGACAATGCTACACATTTTGGATATGATCAACACATACATTTTAAAGATAGTGTAAGTCTTAAATATTACTGATTCACAAATAGGACCCTTCTCATAAACAAGCAAGTCGACTTGATAATGCAAAGTCGTTTTCATAGATTTGTTTGAAAATAAATAAATAAACCAATCGATCTATCAACCAATAAATAAATAAATAAATGTTGTATGCACAAGACAATTTCACATATCCTATTTAAGACTTGAGTTTAGATCCGATAGATATGAAATATGCTCATCTTATCACACATGCTATTATACATTCAGCGTTAACCCAGATCTGCGTGTCTACCTCATCGTTCCATATGTTCATTATATTTATTATTTGAAACGAACAGACTTAATCCTCATCTGCCGCCTTTAAATGCGACGTCAGATATAGGGTCTACGCTGGATTGTCTTCACTTCTGTAATCATACGTTTTTATAATATTTTGTCTCTCCTTCCACAGCGTGCACACAGTCATCAGAGTGTCGTGATATCACCGCCTGTCAGGGTGGTTTTCGTCATCATGAGGTTTGTCACCAAGGCAAGTGCCACTGCGCCGATATCACTGATGGCATTGGCGGAATCATCGGATAAATAAAAGTGATCACTCGAATAGTAATTGCTCATGTAAACAGAAAAATACACATAAAGAAATTACCATTATGTGCTTTGTAGTCAATCTCACCAGTATCTTCGTCATAATTCTTAACATTGCAATTAGAATGTATGTCCTACAACTATTATGCGGTTGTTTCAATGCCAGATTCTCTCGTGATAAGCTTTTGTTTTAAGATAAAGAACATATACACACACACAAAAAGAGAAAGCTTACCTTGGTTTTATCTATTTTTCTTTTAGGACAGGGGGAAAGCATCATACAAGTCAAATTGACAAACGTATCATGGATTATATACATAATTGTGACACCTAAACGTCGAGAAACAAATTCAAACTTTTATATATTTGTCTCTAATCAGAAAATTAGGAAGAAAGTGCGTAGATGTAAAGTATTTCTGCGACCAGATATATTTCATCTTGATTACTTGTTGATGATTCATATTCTTCATTCTAAAGACTCTCTCGTTTCCTTTTCTTTTCTATACATTATTGTTAAAAGATGTACAAATCATACCCACGCGCCCACCTACCTACATATATATATCCACCAAATAGTATCTACTTGTGTAATGACATAGATACAGTCTAATAGACCTTTTCCCTTTATGTCAACATACTACCAATATGGCTGACGTCATCGGCTGCTATATTGGTAGCCTGCTGCCAAATTTACTCTTGAATTTCAATGCATTTGAAACCATGAACTAAATTCTTGGAATCTCAAGAACATATTACAAAACATGCATAGATAGAACAAGCACAAAACAAGCTTCCTGTAACTTTTTATATTTGTAATTCATGTGCTGAGTTTGCCTCAGTGTGCTTTGTTAAAAATGGCAACGCTTGGTGGCATTATATACAAGAAACATTTTGAGTTGTCCCCGATCTGTGTAAAATGGGCATAAAATCGTCTGCTAGTGACCTTAGTTGGAGATCTCTATATAGGAACATTCATATATATATATATATATATATATATATATATATATATATATATATATATATATATATATATACCTATTTACGTACTGACTGATGAACACAGACAGGCAGGCAGACAGATTGATCGGCTTGACAGTTTGAAGATACGTGTATAAAATAGAGAAAAACAGTCACGTTTTGGTCTCTATTCAATTGCAAAATAGCATTATGTACAGTTCAAATATGTAAGGTGCAATATAATTGACTTATATATAAATAAAGGTAATAATATGTCTGAAACCACCACTACTGACATAAATGTGCAATGTCCATATCGCTGTAACTGTTGTGAAGAATGTCATGTACGTTACAGAATCTCCACAGAGTCAAGCTGTTTACGTACAAGGGGTCCAACTGTTGACGTCATGAATGTGTGTGTATTCAAATGCTCCTTGCATTATTACATTGAGAATATTGGTGTTGCTGTTATATCCCTGAAAGGATATTAGAGAAATTAGTGAAGACATTTTGCTATTTTCATTCGTATTGTCTCTTGCTGCTTTAATCCAAAGATAAAACAAAATACGTATTTAAGGAGACATACAGTTGTATTACTCTTTTGTCCCACTTTCTAGGAAAGGTCACTTCTTATGTGAATGTCATGGTATGTAGCAATATGAAGGGAACCGTTCTACCGCATGAAGACAGATTAGGAAATTAGACAACGATCATGCTCAGAAATTAGACAACGATCATGGTCAGAAATTATACAACGATCATGCTCAGAAAGTTCTATAAACAGTTTCCTTCTGATCTCCTCCACACAAAGGTTCGCTAGGAGTAGGGAAACCAAGTCGAATTGTGGACTCGTGCTTTCATATGTCGTGAATAGTGGTCTTTGTACATTGCAAACTAACGATTTGTATCCAAAGCTAAGACAATAGACGAAACTTCTGGTGTTTTGACAAACCTCTCTCTAGTGTTGTGACAACCCTCTATCTGGTGTTTTGACAACACTCTATCTGGTGTTTTGACAGCACTCAATCTGGTGTCTTGACAACCCTCTATCTGGTGTTCTAAGGCAATGCAGGATCCTCATTGAATAGGCATGGTATAGCATGTAGAATATAGAAAACAAAAAATATATACAGTGTATAAGTTCGAGCAAAAAGTTCCAGCAAAACTATTTCTATCATCAACTTATATATTTATCCCTAAAAGAAAAATCTTTCACTCCCAGTAGCAATGTTTTCATCATCTAATTCAGAATAAACCCAGTTACCCTGAAACGTTTTACGGGCATATCTATCTATCTATCTATCTATCTATTTATCTATCTATCTATCTATCTATCGATCGATCTATCTATCTATCTATCTATCTATCTATCTATCTATCTATCTATCTATCTATCTATCTATCTATCTATCTATCTATCTATCTACTTTTAATAATGGCTACTGCTACGACTAAGGGTTATGTAACAAAAGAAAAGACTCAAACAAGCTTTCAAGATTCAAAATACAAATCTTTAATTTCCAAAAATATTACAATATTTCAACAAACAATTAAAGTGAAAGAATTAAAAATAACTTACAGTATAGAATATCCTTAAAAGTCCTAAATTGTTTTAATGTTCACTGTTCCGGAAGTTAATCCAACTATTCCGAATGAAATAGCCTTCACTGTGCTAATATGTTGATAAGATTAAGTTATATCCAAATAATCCTTGTGAATCTGGAATCTGACAAGTTTTAGAAATGTTTCCGATAATTCCACGGAGCTATATAATAATTCAGATTAAAGATTGTACTGAATCCTAAATGTACTGTATTAATAATAAATAAATCTCCAAATAAGAATATCCCACACACAAATTGAACCAATTTCGTTATATCCTGTCTATTCAAATGTAACTATGAAGAATGTGGAATACCTGCTATACTTCCAATATATATAGCCTTAATGCGCAGAATCGAAACAAAAACCCATACTACGTCTTCAATAAACAACTGGGTATTCGAAATAATTTCCTTCTAGTAAACACGATTCATTCTTCGGATGTGACCTGAAACTATAATTCCTGGTCAATATAATGTTTACTCCTACAAGTACGAGAACTAGGTCAAAAGTTCATTATTCTTTCGCGCGCGGAAAATACGTCACATGACTAAAGCTACAAGCAAATAGTTGAAATATTGATCGAGACTACCGTATGTATACTCATAAGACGACACCTGTTTAGACTAAGAACAGAGATCATAAACTAATAAACTATACCATTATTAAAAGGAAATAAATAAATATATATATATATATATATATATATATATATATATATATATATATATATATAATTCCTTAACACTACTCTGCTACAGCCTCCAAGAATTTCCTTCACCATAGTCCGAGGTTCCACTGTTTGGGGATTTGTTCCTTCATTGTTTATCCATGTTAAAGTATATCTATGTTTTAGCTGCCGGATTCACTACAAAATGAATGCCAAGTCTATACATGCATTAATTTCGAATTCGCACTAGATGGAGTTCGTTGATTCTTCGACCCTAATTGCTTAATAGATCTAAAACCTATACTTATTATTATTATTATTATTATTATTATTATTATTAACGGATAGTTTTTTTTACATATTAAAATTATTTGGAATAAGTACTTGTTTCGTGATTAAGGGTGTAATGAGTACTTCTGTTTCAATTCATCTTAACATGGTATAAAGTAGATTCTCATGTTTTAAGCCGTCATATAATTCAAGCATATAAGTATTGTATCTCATGATTTGAGGATATTAAAAGCGATTTCCTGTTGCAAATAGACATTAACTTCTGCTAATCATTGAGTTTTCAATTGGTTCATGTTTTTAGAAGTTTTGAGTATACCTTTCATTTTAGCTGTATGGTACTAACGGGGGCGGAGGGGGCGGTTGCCCCGGGCGCTAGAGGTCTTGGGTCGCCAAAGCAACTAATTAAAATTCGGACCTCGTATTCTGGCCCTTTGGGCCACCATCGTCGCCCCGTGCGCCATTTACCGATAGTAAGCCACTATATTTTAGTAAGCATATCGCTTTTAAAGCGCGTTTAAAGTTATTTTAAAGTCATTTTAAAGTCATTTTTCTAAGACTGCAGTTACTAAATGTCTAATACTAGGAATTACTCCCCAAATCTGAAGCTGTCTAGTGAAATGTCTCAGCCTTCCTTCATTCTGCTTTCATAGAAAGAAAGAAACAAATTAATGAAACATGTGTATTTGTTCTACCACATGTCCACAGTTTAATTATTTTCAATTAATTTTCACACAAAAGTTCAATTCAATCAAAAACGTACTAGCCTTATATAGGTTCGATATGAGCTTTCTGTTAAGTACACAGTTGTAAAGTGTATCATAGCTAAGATCGGGTGTTGAGAAGCCCAAGCTGATATAAAGAAAACCAAAATGATATAAAAAAAGACTAAAATGATATAGAAAATATTAAAATGATATAGAAAATATAAAAATGATATAGAAAATATTAATATGATCTAGAGAAGACCAAAATGATAGAGAGAAGACCAAAATGATATAGAAAATATTAAAATGATATAGAGAAAACCAAAATGATATAGAAAATATTAAAATGATATAGAGAAGACCAAAATGATATAGAAAATATTAAAATGATATGGAGAAGACAAAAATGATATGGAGAAGACCAAAATGATATAGAAAATATTAACATGATATAGAGAAGACCAAAATGATATGGAGAAGACCAAAATGATATAGAAAATATTAAAATGATATAGAGAAGACCAAAATGATATGGAGAAGACCAAAATGATATGAAAAGACCAAAATGATATAGAAAATATTAAAATGATATAGAGAAGACCAAAATGATATGGAGAAGACCAAAATGATATAGAAAATATTAACATGATATAGAAAAAACCAAAATGATATGGAGAAGACCAAAATAATATAGAAAATATTAAAATGATATAGAGAAAACCAAAATGATATGGAGAAGACCAAAATGATATAGAAAATATTAACATGATATAGAGAAAACCAAAATGATATGGAGAAGACCAAAATGATATAGAAAATATTAACATGATATAGAAAAGACCAAAATGATACGGAGAAGACCAAAATGATATAGAAAATATTAAAATGATATAGAGAAGACCAAATTGATATGGAGAAGACCAAAATGATATAGAAAATATTAAAATGATATAGAGAAGACAAAAATGATATGGAGAAGACAAAAATGATATAGAAAATATTAAAATGATATAGAGAAGACCAAAATGATATAGAGAAGACCAAAATGTTATAGAGAAGACCAAAATGATATAGAAAATATTAACATGATATAGAGAAAACCAAAATGATATGGAGAAGACCAAAATGATATAGAAAATATTAAAATGATATAGAGAAGACCAAAATGATATGGAGAAGACCAAAATTATATAGAAAATATTAAAATGATATAGAGAAGACCAAATGATATGGAGAAGACCAAAATGATATAGAAAATATAAAAATGATATAGAGAAGACCAAAATGATATGGAGAAGACCAAAATGATATAGAAAATATTTAAATGATATAGAGAAGACCAAATTGATATAGAGAAGACCAAAATGATATAGAAAATATTAAAATGATATAGAGAAGACCAAAATGATATAGAGAAGACCAAAATGATATAGAAAATATTAAAATGATATATAGAAAACCAAAATGATATGGAGAAGACCAAAATGATATGGAGAAGACCAAAATGATATAGAAAATATTAAAATGATATAGAGAAGACCAAAATGATATAGAGAAGACCAAAATGATATAGAAAATAATAAAATGATATAGAGAAAACCAAAATGATGTAGAAAATATAAAAATGATATAGAGAAGACCAAAATGATATCGAAAATATTAAAATGATATAGAGAAGACCAAAATGATATGGAGAAGACCAAAATGATACAGAAAATATTAAAATGATATAGAGAAAACCAAAATGATATAGAGAAGACCAAAATGATATAGAAAATATTAAAATGATATAGAGAAGACCAAAATGATATAGAGAAGACTAAAATTATACAGAAAAGATTAAATGATATGTGGTACATTAAACTGACATAGAGAGTTTGAAAAGATCTAGAGAATATTAACAAGATAGAGAGACGGTTAAAAATATAGAGAGAAGTTTGCAAAATGTACTCTTTGAGACTGAAACAATAATCTATATTTTTGTCGACCTTAAACGATTGTAACTGTTGATACATGCGTATTAGCTCCGAGGTCACTAGGAAATAAATGAACCAGACCAATATTCAGCACGTGCAGCCTTGACATCGATTAGGTTGAGCATTTACCTGTATAATGTACATGATGACTGTATTATCGTCAATATCACAATACCAGGTATGGCAATGTATACGATGATCGTGTTATGTACACCTGTTAATTAAATACACATTAAACTAAGTCTATTTCAGCTTGCAAAGTCCATTCATACGATTACGATTACCAGTAAAGGCAGTGTAATATATTTTCAAGGATACACATGCTGATTTGTTTATTTCCGTCCAATTGCATCCAGAAACACCAAAGAACCCGGAGCACGCATTAAAGTTTGTATTCGGCCTAATTCGGGAGAAAAGAAGGTTGAACTTTTCATCTTAACTTGTAATTCTGATACAAATCACTTCACAAATTTGTAACTAATAAACGGCTCATAATTTGTAACTACTAAACGGCTCATAATATGTAACTAATAAACGGCTTATAATTTGTAACTAATAAACAGCTTATAATTTGTAACTAATAAACAGCTTATAATTTGTAACTAATAAACGGCTTATAATTTGTAACTAATAAACAGCTCATAATATGTAACTAATAAACAGCTCATAATTTGTAACTAATAAACAGCTTATAATTTGTAACTAATAAACAGCTTATAATTTGTAACTAATAAACGGCTCATAATTTGTTACTAATAAACGGCTTATAATTTGTAACTAATAAACAGCTTATAATTTGTAACTAATAAACGGCTTATAATTTGTAACTAATAAACAGCTTATAATTTGTAACTAATAAACAGCTCATAATTTGTAACTAATAAACAGCTTATAATTTGTAACTAATAAAAAGCCTATAATTTGTAACTAATAAACGGCTCATAATATGTAACTAATAAACAGCTTATAATTTGTAACTAATAAGCGTTTCATAATTTGTAACTAATAAACAGCTTATAATTTGTAACTAATAAACGGCTTATAATTTGTAACTAATAAACAGTTCATAATTTGTAACTAATAAACAGCTTATAATTTGTAACTAATAAACAGCTTATAGTTTGTAACTAATAAACGGCTCATAATATGTAACTAATAAACAGCTTATAATATGTAACTAATAAACAGTTTATAATTTGTAACTAATACTTACTAATAATTACTCAATACATAAATAAATAAATACCTACTCAATACATAAATAAGTAAATACTTACTCGTCCCCAATATCATAAGTAATGAGTTTAGTGCATCTATCGGCTTAATACTTGCTGTCATCTTGTCAAACGTACATATTTCCATAACTGTATTGTAAGTAAGTTGGCTATTATTTATGTAATCAGTTTTCCCCATACATTTATTATTGAAGGATGACCAAACTATCTAGTCTCGCTGCTGTCCTATCTCCAGCTTACATGACCAGTCTGTTTATTCGCTGATGTTAACATTTCCACGAGAAAAAAAAATCAAATATTTATGTAATCAGTTTTCACCATACATTTGTTATGGAAGGAAGACCAAAGTGATGGCGGGCAGTGATTTCAAGGGAAGTAATAATGGTCATGTGAAACACTCTAGTCTACATATCCATTTGAAAACAAAGACATAAAACATCGGTGTCAATATCTGGCATTTACCGGTGACCAGTCTTCAGTCGCTGTCACAGGTTCATCATGAAATCTTGCTTAGGTCAGTTCCCATATCGTTATCTGAATCGTGCAACATGCGTTCTGTCCTCAAGACATGTCTAGCATTACTTGCAGGTCAACCATCCTATTTGCCAAGGTATAAAACTCCAGTAAGCCAGGAGATAATCAGTGATGAGCAAGACTGAATTCTGCCAATCAGGATGAGGACTGCAGTAGTTGTCGCTTCTCTGTCCATACTAGCAGGTTTGCAAGTGTCTCCTTTTTGTAACTTTCTTTTTAATTTTGGAGATATTTTTAATGAAAGCAGTTATTTCCTATTTTTTTATTCTTCGCAAATTGAATCGTTGTATATTTTTATAATATAAAATATTTACTTTAGCACGATTTTGCACTTCTTCCTATATCTCAAAATACATTGAGGTCTTGAACAACTACCAGGGCGCCATGTGTTTGCCCCTTAAGCAGATGTGTCTTTTCTATACTGGTGAAATATATAAGTATTTAAAGGGTATAAGTAGTATAATTAGTTCTCTTTATGAGCAGATGTTCTTTGTATGTGTGTCCACAAAGGAAGTTTGCACTACATAGATGCACACATGTATACATACTTACTTACATACATTAATGCATACGAACATACATAAATATATACATACATTCATACCAACATACGTACTTAGGTATATACACACATATGTACTTACATAAATGCATACACAATTACATACGTACACATGCAGAGTGATCAACTTTCTTTGGGCATAAATAACTCTGATTAAACACTACTCCAGGACCAGCGATCTTCAGGAATACGAGGATAGTGGTGCTTCGTTTACTATAATGTCTCAATTAAAAGCAACAAAACCTGTTATCTCAAAGACAGAAATAAACCTGTAATATAAAAGACAGAAAGCAAATATATTTGACCAAATTTTAAGTATACATTTTTAAAGGGCAGAGTCAATAATGGAAAACGTTCAACTTTTTGCGTTCGCTAACATTTAGAATCGAAACAGAGGATATGGTCAGTTTGTGTTTGACAGTGTAGCCACATAAAACACTGACTCTGGAGACTTTGTATGATAATTGATTTTAATTGAATGATAACTGATTTTAATTGAATGATAATTGATTTTAATTGATCTAGGTCTCATTGGTCTTTAAAGTATTGCAACAAAAATACCATAAGGGATATGCATGTACAATGTAACGCGACGAGCACAGAATTTATCTTGAATAACAGCGAGAATTAATAATCTGATGCAATTTTTGTGTTTGAGATTTGATATAGTTCAGCCGTCATTTCTAGTTGGACTTTTCACAAGAATATTTCTTAGGGCCAAGTCCACTTGTAATATAGGTCAGTGCTGTGTCTTTATTTGTTGTTGTTGCTTGTGTAGTAGTTTATGCATATCGATATGTGTGTTTCTGTATATATATATATATATATATATATATATATATATATATATATATATATATATATATATATATATATATATATATATATATATATATATGACCAAAATCAGATAGCAAATTACAGTCCTTTCAAGTACACTGAATCAT
Source organism: Margaritifera margaritifera (assembly GCA_029931535.1). Lineage (NCBI taxonomy): Eukaryota > Metazoa > Mollusca > Bivalvia > Unionida > Margaritiferidae > Margaritifera > Margaritifera margaritifera. The sequence goes on from JAQPZY010001019.1 coordinate 153,611, forward strand.
GCAAGGGATCGCGTATGTCAGGGATTAATAATTGTAAAATCTGACAACGAACGGTGCAAAACTAGTTTTAAGTAGCCTTGGTGCTTTCCACTCTCATTTAGTCGTTGACAAAGGCAATTATAAAACTCAGACAAAGAAAACAAACGATAAACACCAAAGAATATGTTAAATTTACAAAACTTTACATGAATATGGATGTAATTGAAGTATGATTTTAAAATTATGGATGTTGTGCTTTATTGGTTTGAACTCCAACGGTAAAGTGGCAATCTAGTTGTTAATGACCTACCGAAGGAGCATATGTATGTATAAAACAGCCAAGTTTGACTATTATAATTTCATATTCTACATATTCTAAACCTATTATACATGCATAGGTTATAGTGTATGCCATAAATCTATATTTAATCGTTAAAACCTGTATAGTACAGAAGGGACGTATAAATCCACTTGATTTCTTTAGTTATTTTTCTTTTTAACACATTCTTACACGGCTAGGTTCTCTACCTCTTTGTTACATTAATAATTTGATTTTCATTTTTATATTTTTAAAAAAAATCCAACCACCCTGCACTCTTAAATCTCAACACAACGGTTCTTTCTGAAACATATTTCGTTTAGTCTGTTTTTTTTTTCCACAAATGGAATTTTTATCCATTAACAAACAATGTATGTAAATGCAACAAGTATTTATAATAAATTTCAATAGTTGCATAGTGTATTTTTCAGAATTTGAAATCTTATTTAAGAATAAATATGTTTTTTTTATTAAAGTGTCATTATTCCTTTCTTGTTCAGGAGAGATGATGAAATCAAAGTAGGAAATAAGAACGATTATAGTAAGAGTTTGACAATTATAATAACAACAACAGCAGCAACAACGACTACTACTACTACTACCACCATACAAGAACTTAAACAAGAGCAAATAATGATAATAATAATAACAACAACAAAATGAAAAGCTTATTAACATCAGCAACATCATCATCATCATAGTCTCAGGTTAGAAACGTTGTTTATTTTATTTTAAACGCTATGTGGTATTTTACATTTACTTACGTCTGATCTTAATTTTCTCATAACCTTTGACAGAAATTATTGTTCTGAAGCTGTCGTACAGAAACCTATTCCTGCATACCTAAGAGTCCCTGATTATACACAACAGTGATAAATTTCATTAACCTCTACTTTTACAGATTATGGAAATAAAGAGTGTTTTGAAATATAACGAATTCATTATTAGAGTCAAGGTTAGGTGTATAACAAAAATATAATTATGCAGTGATATATTGAGAATTGTTATTGTACTCGACCTTTTGTGTTTTTCAGCACAGTTTTCTTTTTTTAACACAACTTTGATTCATACAGTAAAATCACTGTATAACAATAACCTTCTTTAATATATATATATATATATATATATATATATATATATATATATTGGCCTCTTTGTGCTAAATGGGTAAAATGGGTAAATGGTCACGTTGTATGATTTACTATGTACAGCGTAATGTGCTTGAATTTAATTTCGGCATGACATTCGGAGGAAAGGCCACACGAACCACTATCGGTGGATCTTCGTTTGAACCTGGTTTTCATGCGACTACTCGTGGGCAAAATTCCTTGAATACAAACTGAGCTATTTTCCTCAGCCTTCGTATGGAAGCATAACATATTTCAGTTTCAAGTGCTGATTACAAATAGTCCCAAATATCTATATCACCAGCAAACCAGACAGACAGATAGGCACATTTATTGACAGCAAGAAAGAAACACTGAGTGCAAATCTTTTTTTTTCCTGGCGTTTTTACATATTGTTAGCTCCTTGATTTGTAGTGATTTTAGTACCAAATGCATTGCTCCTTACTATGAAGTGATTGCAGTACCAAGTGCATTGATCCTTGATTTGTAGTGATTGCAGTACCAAGCGCATTGATCCTTGATTTGTAGTGATTGCAGTACCAAGTGCATTGCTCCTTGATTTGTAGTGATTGCAGTACCAAATGCGTTGCTACTAATAGTGACTTCCTTAAGATGAACAAGAATACCAACATATGGAATTAACTTTCAAACAGAACATGGGATAATTTACAGAAACGAATACTTTTAAACGGCTCTTACCTGGAAACATTTATTACAAACAAATACTTTTTCCCTACATAAAAAGGGAAAATATTGCACAAAATTCGCTGACACGATTATCACTACAAAAGTTAACCAAATAATAAGGTATGCGCCACTAAATAAGCTAACATTTATTTGACAAATTTTGTTCCATGTATTTTTGGGACAATTTTATTTAGAAAACATCGTAAAGTTTGGAAAATTTGAATAAAATTGTGCTTGAAGCACTAGAAATGTAATTATCGTGTTAGGACCCTTCACAATGAAAGCTATACGCCAGTGATAAGTGAAAACCTAATAAAGTCATACGGATTCCGGGCAAAAGTATAAGGAAATAGTATTTTGTTTTGTGTCATGGCATTAGCCTCTCGGAATTCAACGGCTCTTTGCCGCTACTGACACGCCCAGTATTGGTTAACTTCGATACAGTAGACCGTACCAGTTTTTATATCCAAATGGTTCTAATGTTGCACAACTCTTTCGAGACTACTTATTATTGGAGCATAATTAATGCAGGTCGTTCGGCTTGCACTAAAGCTCGTTAAAATTAATCATTGACTATTGATTGCCCTTAAGATCCTGTATTATGTCAAGCTTAATTTGATTTTTTCTAGTCAGTATATTTAATGTTTGTATTGTTATCATCGACGTTAATGTTTATCAAAGTAAAATTGAAGTAAAACTGTTAAGCAAGTTGAAGCAAGACAAGATTGTTCTTCAGCTTGTTTGTTTTTATTTGTGTGTTTTCTTTGTTTGTTTGTTTAATGTTTTTATTTTTCATCTGTGGGCACGCATGTCTTAAAGACATAGAGACTCTTGTTGTTGCTGTTGTTGTTGTTGATGATGTTGTTAATGATGACCATAGAATTCGATCTTTTTAAAATAAAAAAGGGAAATCAAACCAGGGAAAATGTAAAACCCATCTAGTGTCGAATCCATAACCGCTGATCTGTTTCCCTTAACCCTCTAATCCACTCAGCCATCAATGGTTACTCATTACAAGACAGAATATATTTACTACTTACGTGGCAGCAGGTGCCACACAGAGTCTGTGCATCTTATGTCGGATCATCATTAAATATTTCAGTGTGCGTACTTGGCCAGGACACTTCTTGTTGGACCAACTTACGATGCCATAGTGGTTTCTCGTGCAGCGCTGATCAGGATCCGGCCTGCATTGACCGCCATTGCACGTGCATAACTACTCACTGTAAGAATCCAATTAATATTTTAATAATGCATAATACATCTTATCCAATTTCTTTGTAACAATTTGTCTTCACTGACTTGTATCTTAAGCGATGCAAAAGTACTAGTAAATAAAGTAAACTAAAAGCTGCTTCTACCAGGAAATCTTCACTATACGCTACTGAAAAGATTCCACAATAACATTTTTGACAAAATTTGGCAAGGGACACACATTCTTCGTCCAAACTATTTATGATTTACAAACTTATATTTCCGGAATTAATTTCTTTCTTTCTGACTGCTCTCTTTTAATATTTATTATTATTTTTTTTTTTTGCTGAGTTTTTTTTTTTTCTTCCCACACAATTTACCCTAGTACCTTGGTTCACAAAACTAATTAACGATGTAGGGTCACGGCACCTATAATTCAGGACAAAGTTTCCTTTAGGACAAGCTACAAATGTTGGATCAACTTAGAAATGTAAAAGATAGTATTAGTCTTAAGATATTACTTATTCACAAATAGGATCCTCGTTATAAACATGCAAGTCCAATTGATAATGCACAGTCGTTTTCATAGCTTGTTGTGAAAATAAATAAACTTATCAATCAATCAACCAATAAATAAATAAGTTTTGTATGCACAAGGCAATTTGACTTATCCTATTTAAAACTTGGGTTTAGATCCGATAAATATCATATATGCTCATTAGATGACGTATATCATTATACGAGCAGCGTAAACCAGATCTGCTGTCATGTATGGCGTGTCTACCCCCTGGTTCCAGCTTTTCAATATATTTATTATTCCATGTATGGCGTGTGTACCCCATGGTTCCAGCTATTCAATATATTTAGTCATGTATGCGTGTGTACCCCATGGTTCCAGCTGTTCAATATATTTAGTCATATATGCGTGTGTACTCCATGGTTCCAGCTATTCAATATATTTAGTCATATATGCGTGTGTACTCCATGGTTCCAGCTATTCAATATATTTAGTCATGTATGGCGTGTGTACCCCATGGTTCCAGCTATTCAATATATTTAGTCATGTATGCGTGTGTACCCCATGGTTCCAGCTGTTCAATATATTTAGTCATGTATGGCGTGTGTACCCCATGGTTCCAGCTGTTCAATATATTTAGTCATGTATGGCGTGTGTACCTCATGGTTCCAGCTGTTCATTATATTTAGTCATGTATGGCGTGTGTACCCCATGGTTCCAGCTATTCAATATATTTAGTCATATATGCGTATGTACTCCATGGTTCCAGCTGTTCAATATATTTAGTCATGTATGGAGTGTGTACCCCATGGTTCCAGCTGTTCAATATATTTAGTCATATATGCGTGTGTACTCCATGGTTCCAGCTGTTCAATATATTTAGTCATGTATGGCGTGTGTACCCCATGGTTCCAGCTGTTCATTATATTTAGTCATGTATGGCGTGTGTACCCCATTTCCAGCTGTTCAATATATTTATTATTCCATGTATGGAGTGTGTACCCCATGGTTCCAGCTATTCAATATATTTAGTCATATATGCGTGTGTACTCCATGGTTCCAGCTATTCAATATATTTAGTCATGTATGGCGTGTGTACCCCATGGTTCCAGCTATTCAATATATTTAGTCATGTATGCGTGTGTACCCCATGGTTCCAGCTGTTCAATATATTTAGTAATGTATGGCGTGTGTACCCCCATGGTTCCAGCTGTTAAATATATTTAGTCATGTATGGCGTGTGTACCCCATGGTTCCAGCTGTTCATTATATTTAGTCATGTATGGCGTGTGTACCCCATGGTTCCAGCTATTCAATATATTTAGTCATATATGCGTGTGTACTCCATGGTTCCAGCTGTTCAATATATTTAGTCATGTATGGAGTGTGTACCCCATGGTTCCAGCTGTTCAATATATTTAGTCATATATGCGTGTGTACTCCATGGTTCCAGCTGTTCAATATATTTAGTCATGTATGGCGTGTGTACCCCATGGTTCCATCTGTTCATTATATTTAGTCATGTATGGCGTGTGTACCCCATGGTTCCAGCTGTTCAATATATTTATTATTCCATGTATGGAGTGTGTACCCCATGGTTCCAGCTATTCAATATATTTAGTCATATATGCGTGTGTACTCCATGGTTCCAGCTGTTCAATATATTTAGTCATGTATGGCGTGTGTACCCCATGGTTCCAGCTGTTCAACATATTTAGTCATGTATGGCGCGCGCATGGTGGTTCCAGCTGTTCATTATATTTAGTCATGTATGGCGTGTGTACCCGATGGTTCCAGCTGTTCAATATATTTATTATTCCATGTATGGAGTGTGTACCCCATGGTTCCAGCTGTTCATTATATTTAGTCATGTATGGCGTGTCTAGCCCATTGTTCCAGCTGTTCAATATATTTATTATTTCAAACGAACAGCATTAATCCTCATAAGCAGCCTTAAAATGCTACGTCAGATCTGGGTCTACGTTGGGTTATCTTCACTACTGTCATCGCACATATTTGATAATATTTGTCTCTCCTTCCTCAGCTTGCACAACTACATCAGAGTGCCGTGATATCAGCGCCTGTCAGGGTGGTATTCGTCACCATGAGGTTTGTCACCAAGGCAAGTGCCACTGTGCTGATATTACTGATGGTGGATTTATTGGATAAGTAAAGAGGATCAATCCAATATTAACTGCCCAGATAAAATTGAAAACACGCAGAGAGAAATCACCATCATATTTTTATCATCAAATTCACCTTATCTTCATCGTAGCCCATAACAATGCAATTGGAATGTGTGTCCTATACATATCCTGAAGTTGTTTCAGAGTCAATTTCTCTCGTAATAAAGCTTCTTGTTTAAATTAAAAAAGTTCTTTTTTTAATTACCCTGGTTTTATCTAATTCTCTTTCGGAACACAGAGAAAATAAGTATACAAGTAAAATAAAGCGTCAAAATGAGAAACCTACTGGGTGATCATGGATTATATAATTGGTATGCATAATTTTGGCACCAAACTAGCGAGAAAAATTTAGACTTTTATACCTTTGTGTCTCTTCAGAAAATGTAGCAAACTTAAGAAGAAAGTGCGTAGATGTAAAGTATTTAGGGGACAAGATATATTTCATCTTGATTACTCATTGATGATTTCTATTAGGTGACCAGATATGTTTCATCTTGATTACGCATTGATGATTTCTATTAGGTGACCAGATATGTTTCATCTTGATTACGCATTGATGATTTCTATTCTTCATACTAAAGGGTCCCTCGTTTCTTTTTATTTTCTATATATTATTGTCAAATATAGTACATATCAAATTAACCCATCCACCTACCTACATACGTATCTAATTGATCCTATTTTGTGAAATGACCTTGGTACAGCCTTAGAGGTCATTCATGCTACCAGTCTGGCGGTCTACATGCTGCCAGTATGGCTGTCTACATGCTACCAGTATGGCTGCCGATGGCCTCACCGGGTTGTATGCTTACAAATTTTTACTCTTGAATTTTTAAGTAGTGTTCAGAAGATGATCAAAATTCTTTGAATCTCAAGAAAATATTACAAAGCATGCATAAATAGATGAAACACAAAACAGGCTTACTCTCATTTTGTATCTTTGTAATTTATGTGCTGATTTTACCTTAGTATGCTTTGTTGAAAATGCAAAGCTTGGTAGCATTACATAGAAGAAACATGCTACGTTGTCCACCATCTGGATAAAATGGGCAGAAAATCGGCTGCTAGTGACCTTAATTGGATGGGTCTATATCGGTACGTTCTTATATATCGCCCTGTGTACGTACTAAGCGATAAACACAGACAGACAGACAGATTGATTGACTTGTCAGCTTGAAGATACGCTTAAAAATAGAAAAAGCAGTCACGTTCCGGCCTCTGTTCAAGTATTAAATAACATGTACAGTTAAAATGTGTAAGGTGCAGTTTAATTAAGTTAGCCATAAAGACACATAGTAATCAGTCTGGAATCATCACTACTGACAAAAATTAACAATATTCATATCGCTGTATGTATCATGAAGCTTACCTTACATAATCTCCACAGAGTCAAGCTATTCACGTACAATTGGTTCAACTGTATACGTTGTGCATGTAAATGAGATTTAGACCAGAAGTACGCTATTTACTTTGGCTACAGGTGCGAGAATCTCACCAAATGAAATATATCAATGTGCGTAACTCTGTAACCACTGAGTATGTCGAAGTGCATCTTTTTTCCTTCTTTTTCTTGGGGGGGGGGGGGGGGAAGGAGGATACATTTTACGTCGTTTTAAATGTACTATCAAATAATTTTAGGTTGACTTTTTCATCCATATTATTCTTAAGATAAAGAAATTTTTATATCGTTTCAGTCACATTAATCAAATACAGTTTCATGTATTTTCCTAATATTGTTTTTACGATACTAATATCCTCACACATATGAATTACATATTCATATATTCGCTCAATTGACTGACGTAGTGATTAACATCGATCATGATCAAATGTAGATTTAGTATATTTTGCTTTTCGTCCCGTGGATGGATTTATACTGCTACAAGTTTGTAAGGGCTGATTCGATGGTGGGAATGGAACCTGCACTCACTATTGTACACACAACCCATCCTGCTCAACAGTTCTATCACACGTTCATTGTATCAACCATGTTCTCCTTTGTTGCAATTGTGCTGTGTATGCAACATAAAGTAACGACTCGTAGTGTCTCGTTGACACTACTGGAGCCTGCTTATAGCATTTTCTATCCTACCTAGCTACCTAATAGCATGAATGCCTTCATATCTGCCTGCAGTATATATCTCTCTACCAGCCTACCTAGCTACCTAATTGCATGCATGCCTTCATATCTGCATGCAGTATATATCTCTCTACCAGCCTACCTAGCTACCTAATAGCATGAATGCCTTCATATCTGCATGCAGTATATATCTCTCTACCAGCCTACCTAGCTACCTAATTGCATGCATGCCTTCATATCTGCATGCAGTATATATCTCTCTACCAACCTAACTAGCTACCTAATTGCATGCATGCCTTCATATCTGCATGCAGTATATATCTCTCTACCAGCCTACCTAGCTACCTAATTGTATGCATGCCTTCATATCTGCATGCAGTATATATCTCTCTACCAGCCTACCTAGCTACCTAATTGCATGCATGCCTTCATATCTGCATGCAGTATATATCTCTCTACCAACCTAACTAGCTACCTAATTGCATGCATGCCTTCATATCTGCATGCAGTATATATCTCTCTACCAGCCTACCTAGCTACCTAATTGCATGCATGCCTTCATATCTGCATGCAGTATATATCTCTCTACCAGCCTACCTAGCTACCTAATTGCATGCATGCCTTCATATCTGCATGCAGTATATATCTCTCTACCAGCCTACCTAGCTACCTAATTGCATGCATGCCTTCATATCTGCATGCAGTATATATCTCTCTACCTGCCTACCTGGCTACCTACCTACGTTCCTACCTACATTCATACATTCATATACGCTTTACGGCACTGCAACTGCAACATATGAATTTTTTTCTAAACTGGTGGGAATCGAACCGGCACTCTTCTGGTAACAAATCCAAATCTGTAACCATATCACCACGCAGGCTGCGTGGTAAGGCAGTGAACAGATATTTTTAATTTAGTATAGAAAAAAGAAAAAAAAAACATATTGACAGTTGTGCTTAGATAATGACCCTATATCGAATGCGATTCATGATTGTAATTGTTGCACTTTCTCCAAATAGAAGGATTGATTATTTACTTTACCTGAAACCATCACGTTTACTTGAAACACAATCTTAATCAAGACACTAGAGTTTCAATCAAACATGCATGGGAAAATCTCAACTAAAGTACCAGTCAATCTGATAGAAACTAGAGTACCAGTCAATCTGATAGAAACAAGAGTACCAGTCAATCTGATAGAAACTAAAGTACCAGTCAATCTGATAGAAACTAGAGTAACAGTCAAACTGGTAGAAACTAGAGGACTAGTCAATCTGATAGAAACTAGAGTACCAGTCAATCTGATAGAAACTAGAGTACCAGTCAATCTGATAGAAACTAGAGTACTAGTCAATCTGATAGAAACTAGAGTACCAGTCAATCTGATAGAAACAAGAGTACCAGTCAATCTGATAGAAACTAAAGTACCAGTCAATCTGATAGAAACTAGAGTACCAGTCAATCTGATAGAAACTAAAGTACCAGTCAATCTGATAGAAGCATTTCTCTCGGACGAGTACTCCAATGCTCCTTGCAGTATACAATGAAGATATTCTTGTTGTTATATCCCTCAAGGGCTATCTGAGAAATTAGCGAAGACAGAGCTATTTTCCTTCGTTTTGTCTCTTGCTGCTTTAATCCAAAGATAAAAATAGTACGTATTTAAGGAGACATACACTTGTATTACTCTTTTGTCCCACTTTCTAAGAAAGATCACTGCTTATTTGAATGTCATGACATTTAGCAATATGACGGGAACCGTTCTACTACATGAAGGCTGATTAGGAAATTAGACAATGATAATGTCAGAAAGTTCTATCAATAGTTTACTATTTATCCACACAGTAGTGAAACCATGTCGAATTGTGGACTTGTATTTTGATATGTCGCGAATAGTGGTCTTTGTACACTTCAGGCCTACGACTTGTATCCAATCAAAGCTAAGAGAAGAGAATTAGGTAAGAGCTCAACTCTTGGTGTTTAGGAAACCGTCTATATGATCTTTTAAAGTGATGAAGGATCCTCATTTCATATCCATCCATGGCTTAGCATGTACAATGAATAAACATTTTATATATATATATATATATATATATATATATATATATATACAATGTAAAAGTCAGAACAAACAACATTTCAACATAACCATTCCATCATCAATTTATGTACTTATCCCTCATCAACATCTTAGTAGCAATGTTTTCATCACCTAATTCAGAATAAACTCAGTTACCTTCACAAGTTTTATGGGCATATCTATCTATCCTCATCAACATCTTAGTAGCAATGTTTTCATCACCTAATTCAGAATAAACTCAGTTACCTTCACAAGTTTTATGGTCATATCTATCTATATATCTATAATATATATTAATATAGACTACTATACTATAGCCTCGAAGGTTTCCTCCACAATTGGAGGGGGGTGGGGGTGTACAGGGTGATCAATTGGTCTACGGCGCTCGACTTTTACAGTTCACTGACATCTCACGTCTGTCCACGTGGGTTCAAGTCTCGTCTTGCCCAACGTGGGTATGTGGGAAAGCTTGCCAGTAGGCCTCAAACCACACTTATCCCCCCCCCTTGAGGTTGACCAAAATCAGGAAGATATTCCGAAGAAATTGTGCCTTGTTTGCATGGTCTGTTTGCCAGTGACTTAGCCGGTGAAGTTACTAATTGTAATGATTATGAAAGGGTAGACCTGAAACTGCATGAAATTGTATAGAAAGTTTTGCATTTGCTTGCTGTTTAATGAAGCAGTAGAATGTAAAATGTCCTACTTTATGGGTCATGCAGACGCTTTTTGGTTACTTCCTCCACGTCAGTTTATTTACATTAGTAATACACAAAATGGAGCTGGTCAACCTATGATGAAACCTTGCAGTATTTATTGAACTAATGTGTAGAGTTCTATCAGTTATGGTAAAAGTGGCATAGTGTTGAATGCTTATGCATAAAATAGAAGAAAAATAATTTTGGTCTGATGCTATAAGCTTCCCGTGGGTCGGTGGTTCTTCCCAGGGTTTTCCCTTGTTCTTCCTATACCAAATATACTGGGCGCAATGTATAGCCTGCTTCAGTTTCAGTCCTTGTTTTCTCGCCTGGAAATAATTGTCCCTCATGTATAATATTGACCTTGTTTATAATTATGATTGATATTACTAAGACTTTATTAAAACATATGATATAGCCTCATACAAATACATACACAGTTAAACCTATAACAAAAATTGAGGACTAAAACATACAATTTTCCTGTTGCTTTTTATCAATTACCCTTTCTCAATAATTTTGTTGTTCGAATTTTTTAATTTACCGTAAATGACCGTAACGAGATCTCAAAAATGCACGAAAAAGTATGCATATAAAAACGAGACACTTATGCGCATGTGTTCTCCTGGTAATTCCTAAATAAATAAATAAATAAATAAATAAATAAATAAATAAATAAAAAAATAAATAAATTAAATAAATAAATAAATAAATAAATAACCCCTTGTTCCGGATAGCATAAGTAATGAGTTACATATGCTTTTAGTTTATCTATCGGTTTAATACTTGCTGTCATCTCTTTAAACATATCTATTTCCATAAACGTGTTGCAAGTAATATGGCTACTATTGATGTAATCATTTCTCCCCATACATTTGTTTTTTTAAGGAAGACCAAAGAGATGGCGGACAGTAATATCAAGAGAAGTAATAATGGTCATGTGAAACTGTCTAGCCTAGCTGCTGACTTATCTACCGCTTGCTTGCCCACTCGATTTATTCGCTCATGTTAACTTTTGCGAGAGAGAAAAACATCAATTCTATATATTCATTTAAATACAAACACGATATAGGGTCATGTCAATATAGGTCATATGTAAAAGGTTAAATTATGAAATCTTTACAATGGTCTGTTCCCATATCGTTATCTGAATCGTGCAACAAAAGTGTAAGGCATGTCTAGCATTATGTACAGGTCAACCATCCCATTTATCGAAGTATAAAATTCCAACAAGCAAGAGATAATCAGTGGTCATAAATTGAATCGTGGAATAATTTTATAATTTAGGGAAATTTACATGAGCAAGATTTTACACTTCTACCTATATTTCAAAATACATTTAAGTCTTGAAGTACTCTAGGGTTGCCATGTTTTTTCCCCTTAAGCAGTCGTGTTTGTTCTATACGGGTGAAATATATAAGTATTAAAAGGGTTGTATAATAGTCCTCATTGTGAGCAGGTGTTTTTTATATACAGGTGTCCACAAAGGAAGAGTGTACAATATACATATATACTTAAGTACATGAATGCATACACACGTACATGCATACAGAAGGAGAGAGATAAACCGTATTTGGTCATTAATAATTCTGATCAAACTCTGCTACAGGACCAGAGATTCTGACGGATGCGAAGATAGTAGTGCTATAGTTCTCATTTAAATGCGACAAAACATGGTATCTCCAACCTCAGAAAGCAAATATATTTAGCCAAATTTGAAATATAAATATTTAAAGGGCAGAATCAAAATGGAATAGATTCAACTTTTTTGCGTGCACGAAAATTTAGAAGAAAAGTGATATATATGGTCAATTTGTGTTTGACGTAGTATTCACTGGAAAAACTGACTCTGAGACTTTGTAGGATATGTTTTTATTAATCTTGGTGGTATTGGTCTTTAAAATATTAGAAGAAAAAGAACATAATTGACACATATATACAAAATGAGCATAATGGATACATATATACCAAATGAGCATAATGGACACATATATTCAAAATGAGCATGATGGACACATATGTACAAAATGAGCATAATGGACACATATATACAAAATGAGCATAATGGACACATATATACAAAATGAGCATAATGGACACATATATACAAAATGAGCATAATGGACACATATATACAAAATGAGCATAATGACACATATATACAAAATGAGCATAATGGACACATATATACAAAATGAGCATAATGGACACATATATACAAAATGAGCATAATGGACACATATATACAAAATAAACACAGACATCATCTTGAACAAAAGGAAGTAAACTAATCTGATGCAGTTTTTATGCTTGCGATTCGATCTTGTTCAGCCGCCATCTTTAGTTGGATAGATATAAGCATAATATCCAGCATCCAAAGTTAATGCAAGTCACTATAGCTGCATTGAAAGTGGATTAGATCCTAATAAAAATCTGTATACACACACACACACACACACACACACATATATATATATATATATATATATATATATATATATATATATATATATATATATATATATATATTATATATCATCACCATCATGAGTGCCAGCCCAAATATTTACAGTATGTTTCAATTGGAATTTCTGCTGAACCTTAGTACCATTTTTCGAATGTAAGTGAAAAACCTCCTTTACGGAATACAGCAATTCGTGCTTTTCCAAGATTAACTGATAGTTTCTATAAAAAGCAATACTCTCTCGATATATTTACCATTTTCTGGGGCTGAAATACTGTGCATGCGAATAGTATTAAATCAGCAGCATTCAACAATATAAAAACTTCTATTGTTCCTAGTGATATCCCCTAAATCATCTGCCATAGTACTTTGAAAATTGTTCAGAAATGAAGCAAAAAGTAATGGAAATAAAACACATCATTGCCGTAATCAAGTTGGACAATCAAAATCATTGTTCGAGCAATTATTGAATTTAACAAAAGGTTATGATATAACAAATTTTTCTCTACTCGATCAAAATTTTTTTCAAAATCTATGAAAACGGCATAAAATCTCACTCGTTCTTCACTCAGATATTTGCTTATTAATGTGTATCGTATGAATATATTATCAAGTGTTAAGTATCCAGACCTGAAGCCAGTCTTTTCTTCTTCCAGAAATTAATTTTGTGCAACCCAGTCATGTAATCTGTTATTCCCAACATTTGTACATATCTTACTTAAGACTGGCTTATTTCTCTTTAGTTGGATGGGTTACTAGTATCACTCTTTAGTTGGATGGGTTACTTGTATCACTCTTTAGTTGGATGGGTTACTTGTATCACTCTTTAGTTGGATGGGTTACTTGTATCACTCTTTAGTTGGATGGGTTACTTGTATCACTCTTTAGTTGGATGGGTTACTTGTATCACCATTTTGATAATTGGAGTTAATATGGCTGTTGACCAGTTTTGCGGAAAATAACCAGCATCAAATAATTTATTAAATAACTGAGCAGTATTGGAGTAATATCATGGCTATCAGGTTTTGACAGTGCCATTGTCACCTCTTCTTCTGATATTATAGTGTCCAAGAATTCCTGTTGGATAATCAGATCTCCATTATCTTTGAAATGTTCAGTTTCGTGTGTTATGTTGAAAAGCTCAGAATAATATCTAGATCAAGCTAAATGGGGGGGGGGTGCTAGTATTTACAGAAGTCGCTGGACGCTTGAGTAACCGCCAACATTGTTTTGTATCATTGCCATACAATGCATGTATGAGTATATCTTTTCACTTATTTTTATCTTGTTGTATTTTGTTTTTCCTTATGCAAATTGCTTTCTAAGCATTACAATGAAACTTATATTCTTCAAGTGATTCAGCTATTTTATTAAACCGAAACGGTCGGTGCGTCCTTGAAGCAGTATAATCCCTATCAAACCATGACTGGGATTTCAATTTCTATCAAACCATGGCAGGGATTTCAATTTCTATCAAACCATGGCTGAGATTTCAGTTTCTATCAAACCATGGCTGGGATTTCGGTTTCTATCAAACCATGGCTGGGATTTCAATCTCTATCAAACCATGGCTGGGATTTCAATTTCTATCAAACCATGGCTGGGATTTCAATTTCTATCAAACCATGGCTGGGATTCTATCGTCAAATTCAAAAGAGGTAAGTAATTAAAAATTGGTTGATCAGGTAAAACATAATCAATTGTAGTAGCCGAATTATCTTGAATAACGTACATTTTCCAATTCCTTTATCTGCCTGCTATTAAAAATTCTAAATCCATTAAATTCTGCACAAGTTAACAAAAAAAATTTCATAATGTATTATCTCCCTTTGATCTTGGTTTGCACGGTCATCTACTTCCTTGTCTTAAGTATAAATAAAATCAAGAAGTGGGTCAATAGTACTATCATACCTAATCACCTGCAAGAATACATGTATGATCTGTGTATTTCTCTTTTAATTTGGCCATATCATTTTCTATAATTGCAAATGTACACGTATCCAAAAATTAGGTTAAAAATATAGTATAATTAAAAGTGATGACTAACCAAATACTGTTTTTAGAAATGCTATGTTCTTCACAATTTTACCAATTTATAAAAAGTGACTCACGTACATATGCATGACCTTCAATAACCAGTTCATCATATTTGTAAAATGCTTTCTTTCCTTTTCGATTACTTTCGATAGTGTCGGATATAGATTTGTCGGCGCACGACGTACACGAATAGAAAAATCTTCCGCAATACGAACCTCTGGTTCTGTATTGAATTATTCCCTGGGAGCAGGATTCGCTTCCTCATCAGCCACTGCAGCAAGAAGGGATCTTTGCTTTCGTACATCGCCATACATGCGTAAAATGTTCTTATTATGTTTGTATTTCATAAAGTTAATGACGGCTGGACATGGTTGTTCGTTTGATTTGAGTCTGTATATATATTGCTTATTGTGAATTCTGTGTCTTCCCACTTCTTTCCTCGTTTCTCTGTCAGACCATACAATACAAGGTTATTCTGTTTTTATTGTGTTTCTTGGTATTCTATGTTTTCTTCATTTTGGTGTGTCCAATTTACTAAGTCTATGGTCACACTTTAATACCAAATAATGTCACTCATTCCTGAAGATTGTGACTATGCATTCTCATTTTAGCTTAATAATAATAATAATAATAATAATAATAATAATAATAATAATAATAATAATAGCTACAACAAGACAAAAGGAGTATTATCATCATCAACAACAACAACAAATTCATCATTCCAGATTAAACTCGTATTTATATTTTATTTTCAATGGTATGTGGTATTTTGCATTTACTTACACCTCATCTTAATTTCGAACAACTATAGACAGAAAATTATTGTTCTGAAGACATATATACTAGGGACTTATATATGCGTATCTATGAGTCTCTGACATCGTACTAGGGACTTATATATGCGTATCTATGAGTCTCTAATTATACACATCAGTGATCAATTTCATAAACCTCTACTTTGACAGATAATGGAAAATAAAGGATGTTCTGAAATATAATGAATTCATTATAAGAATCAAGGTTAAGTGTATAATAAAAACACCTTTACAATGAGGACGATCATCACTATAAAAGTCGGCCAAATAATAATATATACAACACCTAATAAGACAACATTTATTTAACAAATTTTGTTTTATTTATATTTTTTTGTTTTCACTTTTTTATAGAAAATAGCATAGATTTTAGAAGATGTGAAAAAATTGTGCTTAAAGCACTAGGAATGTAATTATCGTGCTGAGACACTTCACAATGAAAGATATGTAGGTTAGTGATATATATATATATATATATATATATATATATATATATATATATATATATATATATATATATATATATATATATATATACATTTTAAAAATCATACGGTTTTCAGTCAAAATTTTAAGTAATTCTATGGTTGTTTGCCTGTACTGACACGTACTGTGTTGTTTGCTTTCGATGGAGTAGATAGTACCGGTTTTTCTAAACAAAGAGTTCTGACGTTGGACAACTCTTACGCTACTGTCTATAATTGGGACATAATTAATGATGCTTTTCACTATTATCCACGACTATCGATTCTAATTAAAATTTTGCATTATATCTACATTCATTAGATTTTTTCTTTTTGCATCAAACTGTTTCATTTTGTATTGCTATCATACGGTGTAATGTTTATGAAAGCAATACTGAAGTAAAACTGTTGAACATTTGGAAGCAAGATATTGAACTTTATTTTATTTTATATTTCTTCGGGGGTTTTTTTTGTCTTCATCTGCGGCAACAACCTAAGAGTTGTTATTGTTGTTGTGTTGCTGATGATGATGATGAATCAACTAATCGCTCAATGAATCAACCAATAAATAAATTTAAAGGTTCTGTACGAAATATGACTTGTCCTATTTTCAACTTGAGTCTAGATCTGTTAGATATCATGTATGATCATGTTATGACGAGTGCTATTGATCATGTTATGACGAGTGCTATTGATCATGTTATGACGAGTTCTATTGATCATGTTATGACGAGTGCTATTGATCATGTTATGACCAGTGCTAGATCTGTTAGATATCATGTATGATCATGTTATGACGAGTGCTATTGATCATGTTATGACGAGTGCTATTGATCATGTTATGACGAGTGCTATTGATCATGTTATGACGAGTGCTATTGATCATGTTATGACGAGTGCTATTATGTAATCAGTGAAAACCCAGATCTACCGTCATGAAAGGTGCCTCTAACTGGTAAATGCGGGTCATCTTTATTACTGTCATCGTTCAGTCCTTATACTATTTGTCTCTCCTTCCTCGGTCACCATGAGGTTTGTCACAAAAGGCAAGTACCATGTCACAAAGGCAAGTACGATATCACTGATAGCATTGGTACAATCATGGGATAAATAAAAGGGATCACCCCAATATTAATTGCTCATATAAAACAGAAAACACAGAGAGAAATTACCATCATGACTTACATCATCAAATTCACCAGTATAATCCTTTACAATGCAGTTTGAATGTATAAATATCCTGATTTTGTTTTAAGGCCAAATTCTCTAGTAATAAAGCTTTAAAGATAAAATAAAAAGTTCATTTAAAACAACATACCCTGGTTCTATCGAGTTTACTTTCGGGACACAGAGAAAAAATTATACAAGTCAGAAAGAGCATAAAAATGACAAACGTACTGGGTGATCACGGTTAATACGAATGGTACACAACTCGCGTAATTTTGGCGCCAAAACGTCGAGTCAAATTTCAACTTTTATACATTTGTTTCGAATCAGTAAATCTAGGAAACTTAAGAAAAAATGCAGAGAAGTTAAGTATTTCTCTGACCAGATATATTTCATCTTGATTACTTGTTAATTATTTATATTCTTCATACTAAAGTCTCCCTCGTTTCTTTCTCTTTTCTATAAATTATTGTCAAAAGTAATACACATCATACCCACCCATCCAACATACATATCTACCTAACTGTACATATTTTCTGCCATGACAAAGGTACAGTCTTAAAATCTTTTCCCCACATGTCTACAAGCTGCCAATATGGCTGCCGATGACCTCACTGGCAGCCATATTGGTAGTATACTGTCAAATTTACTATTGAATTATAAATAGTGCTTGGAGAATTACATGAATTCTTTGAATCTCAAGACAATTTTACAAACCATACACAAATAGAAAGAACACAAAACAGGCCTTCTGTCATGTTGTATATTTGTAATGTATGTGTTGCTATTACCTCAGCTCTGTTGAAAATGGTAAAGTTTGGTTGTCTTGTATAGGAGGAACTGTTATGTTGTCTACCATCCGAGTAAAATGGGCAGAAATCGCCTATCACTGACTTTAATTGGATTGGTTTATTTACGTACTCACCTATATATCTACTTATTTACTTACTGACTGAAAGACATAGACAGGCCAGCAGGTATGTGTCGATCTCTATTATAGCTTTTAAATAACCTTTTGTTAAAATGTGAGTAGTATAGGGGGAGTGTTGAGGTACGGGGGGACCCTTGCGGTATCAACGGGAATTTAACATAGGGGGAGACACTTGGGGTATCAACGTGAATTTAACATAGGGGGAGACACTTGGGGTATCAACGGGAATTTAACATGGCGGGGACCCTTGGGGTACCAACGGGAATTTAACATTGGGGACCCTTGGGGTACCAACGGAAATTTAACATGGCGGGGGCATTTGGGGTACCAACGGAAAAAAAAATAGAGAGAAGTAGGGCAATCATTGGAAAATTAATCTTTTCTTGAAAAATGGGTGGCCCTGAAAAAGGCCATTGGAGGAGGATTACTTTTTCCTCCAACATTGAGTGAAGAAGCCTAGGAAGGTGGTGTGAGATTTTTTCTTCTTCTGGAGTGGTGGTGGATTGGGCAGCCAGTCGGGATGTTCTATACGTCTGAACTTATCCTGGATTTTCATCCAGTTTAAATTCAGGCGTTGAAATTCCTTTTCTTTCCTGGCTTGCTCCTTTTGACTTCGTTCCAGAGCCCACAAGATCTTAATGTGGGCTACTTCTTGCTCCAAAACTTTTTTTAATAATAATTTTGTCGTGTGAAGATTTATCTCTTCACGCCTGACGCTACTGGCGGGTGGATAGATCCAACAATCTTCCTTCACTTGGTGTAGGAAGTATTCCACCCCATCCAGTAAGTCGAGGGCCGACTTGATAAAACCCACACGACAAGGAGCCGAAGAAGTCTTTTGCGATTCCTCCACCAAGACATCCTTCATCAGCCTCCTCGCTGAAGTGAGAGCCGCTAGTTGGTTGGTGACGTCTGGCTTGGTGGCAGGATATCTCCACCAACACTCCAACCTTACCACCAAAGACTCCACACCCACCATGATATCCCAGGCTTCCTCAATAGCTCTATCGTGTTCATTGTATCGGAGTGAAAGTATGAATGGTGCGACTGCGGAAGGCGCCGCTTTATATCCTCGAAGCGCGGACGTGAAGGAAAACATCCCTTTTTCCAAAACATAATTTTTTTTATCAAACATACAAACAAAACACACACCACACCATCCTTTTTTATTTTTTTCTTTTTTAATCAAACACACTCTATACAAACACACTCTACAAACACATGCCAGGGAATGTGACTGATTTTGTTTTATAGTGGGGAAAAAACAAACACACTCTATACAAACACACAAACATACAAACACCTATGGCAATTATGAAAATTAATCTTTTCTTGATTAATGAGTGGCCCTGAAAAGGGCCGTTTTGTTTTGTTTAGAGTTCATCTGGAGGTGCGGGCACCTCCCTGGCTTGGCCCGACAAGCGGGACAGCACCCCCTTCATGTGGCTGCACTCATGCAGCGCTTGGAGCTGTTATCCAGGATAAACGGAGGATGGGTCGCTTCAGACTCCCAATTTTCCTCCATCATCAGGTGGGGTCTGATGGCTACTTTCTTCTCCTGTTCCTCCTTCTCCCTCTTCTCCACTTCATGGAGGAGGTGCCACGCCACCTCTAAATGTACTTTAATTTGCCGAATGATTTCGATCTTGTTCATTTTGACAAGTGAACGGGGTAGCTCTATCGGGGAAGGTGTTGTTTTAATATACTAGAAGCGGGGACGTGAAGGAAAACATCCCTTTCCAAACAAAAAAACATTACTCACACTACCCGCGTCTGACGTCATCCCTATGACGTCATTCTAGGCTTCGCGGATTTTGCACTCCATCACCCCTTACCCCCAAAACACAGACTCAGTGCGCATACCTAAAATAAACTGCTTTTGATAAAAAACACATACACACACCCTACATACAAATTTTTTATTTTTTATTTTTTTTTATCAAACACACACCACACCACACTTTTTTTTTTTTTTTTTTTTTATCAAACGCAAAAACACAATCCTTTTTTTATTTTTTATTTTATTTTTATCAAACACCCACCACACTATCCTTTTTTTTATTTTTTATCAAACACACACCACACTATCTATACAAACATTATTTTTTGGGGAAAGGGATTTTTGTTTGGTGGGTAAAACACAAACATTCACACATACAAACACAAATGGACAAGCTCTCTTTCTGGTAAAAGAGAAGGCAAACTCATCGCAATCTATCTTACAGCTGACTTCTCCGTCGGGTACTTTCATCGACTGCAAGAGTTGGAGCTGCTGCTGTTGTTGTTGTTGTTATTGTTGTTGTTGTCTTTGCTGCTGCTGCAGTCTTTGTCTCTCCTCCCATTCCGTTCTGTCCCTGATGATTTCTTCTCTTAGGACTTCTTCCACCAGACCATGAGCCATTTGTAGGAAGATCATTGTCTTTCTCTCTGAGTTGGTCTCCATCAAATGATGCTTCACCGTCTGCATATTCACCATAGCGTCGTTCAGTTTCCTTATCTTGGCTGCTGCCATCTTCTTGAAGTGTTGTTGAGATCTTGACGAGTCAACGAGAGTGACTACACTGACCAACGCACCGCTTTATATGCTATTAGCGCGGACGCGATGGAAAACATGGGGTTCAGATCGAGAGTGAGAAATGGATAGAGGTGGTGACTTCAGATCGATAGAAAGAGATAGATAGAGCATATACATTTTGTTTTTCAAATTCAATAAAAAAAAACCGCACAACACGATTTTTTTTCAAAAAATCAACATTTTTTAATGAACAACAAGAAGCTTCTTTAAACATAAAAATGCAAACTAACAACGAACAAGATATTAAACAGGAACGTATTTACAGGGTTGACAACGTTGGGAAGGTAAACTGAACTTCCACTTTTCTACATCTACATCATTCTGATGCATACTACGTTTCTGAGCTAAAGACAAGAGATAACCATAACGTTCACAAAACCATCGTTCTACTTTAGCATCGTTTCGAGCATAGTCTCTATCAAAACAAGTCACTAAATGTTCTAAGGAATATCCGAGACTGCGTTGATGAAGAAAATGTACACAATATTGTCCACACACCATAGAATCCGATCCTTGTAATCGAACATTATTGAATCGAGTAGAGATGGCATTTCTTCTCATAAAGTCGATGATGTCGTCTTCCAGAGGAGGTAATCCATAAGAATCAAAATATTCCACACCACCACTGTGATCGTTGGGAAAGTACACAGCTACCCAATGGGTTCCTGATCGATGACTGTCGTCGGTATTGATGACATAGGCATGAACGTCTTTAGGTTTGCGATGAGGTAGTTCATCTTTAGCACACACCACAGGATTCCAAGAAGAAGTGTAGGAACTGCGAGTCAAGAGGTAATGAAGTTCCCTGGTATCCATTTTTTTCTGGTTTCACAGGTAACGAAAAGTCATCAATTCACACTTGACTTTATGCTTGAATTGGTCTCTCAAGTAAGTCGATGAATCACGGACAGTCTCTATAGCCTTTTGTAAATGAGCTTCGATGCGTCGGATCTCCAGAGGAGTGGAGGTGAAGAAGAATGCTGCAAGTCTTTATACCATTGTCTCAACACCTTTTCTTCCGAGATCTGAGACCAGGCGTCCTCCATATATTCGTCCATTTTTTCTTCAGCCGTCATCATCAAACATTTGTCGTGTTGTTTCTGACTGGGATGATTGATTTGACATCCATGACAATCTTTCATAGACAGTTCTGTAATTTTGGAACCCATTGCCGTAGCAAAACAAGAGACTAAATTTTGTTCGTGTTCTGGCCATCTTGATGGCATACAAGGAATAAATCCAGCAAACTTGGGAAAAATATTATTCTCTTCTTCTTTTGGAAGTTCTGGATGAATCAACCCGTCATCATCAGTGATTTGTGACTGTTGTGCATCACAAAATCCCTCATCATTATCTATCTCCATAGGTTCTTCTTCTACGTGTTGCATCTTTTTTTTCTTTTCTAATAGTCTAGAATCACTTCTCTTAAGCTGTTGATCTCTAGAGTATTATCAAATTCTGCATACAAGATGACGTTCAGCGTATAGTCGAGAGCGGCTGTCAACTGAATTTCCACACGAAGTGGCCTGATTTTATAGGGTGGAAATGTCCTTCGTCGCTGCCTTGGTCAGGAGTGAAATCAAATCCCCACAAAGCATACCCTCCTACATAATCCTCGTACGAAATACCGTGGCTGGTGTTGGTGCCTAACTGTCCTGTGGCTTCAAACAGACTCAGGTAAGATCGTAAGTAATTTTTCTGGACACCAAAGTTAGGTTCAAAAGGTCTGGTACACAATGCCTTGCCATCTCGACTGACTTCTATCTTTTTGACATTAAAGTGATCAAACTGGAACGGATTTTCACCAATGGCTCCGTTGAAGGCTAAATTTCTGACCATGCCAATCAACAAACGTTTGGGAAGCTGTCCTTGGAAAACGTGATCTTCGACTATGGATTGGACTCTACTACCAATGGTAAATGTTTTCACTTCCACGCGTCGCACAGGATACTTGGCGGTGGTTCTGCTCAACGTTTGACTGATGTCGTTGGCTACTTTTGGTAAGACTTCAACACGGCGCACGTAAAGTCTGGCTTCTTGGATGATGGTTTTGTACGGGTTGGCGGCATCGTTATCACCGGCCATCAAATGGCAGGTGTCACTACTTCGATTCAGTCTCAGGCGTACATCTATTCCGTTCAACAAATACTTGTCTTGCAACCACATGTCCAAATGCAAACGATCCATCAGTTCTAAACTGCGCCCTCCTAAGATTTTCTTTTGACGCTCGTCAAATCCCACATTGTGCGGGATTTCTGGAATTATAGGTTTTTCACCATTAACACCATCCTCAGTAGACTTCGCCGGTTCTGTCAGCGCTGTGTCTTCAAACTTTTCCGAGGTGTCAGGTTTCCAGACCACCGAAGCATCCAGATGAGTGTTCTTGGCTTCTTTTCCATACGTCAAGAGATTTTCCAAGTAAGCACGGTAAGGGTAAGTATCCAAACTGCTGCTGACCAGTTTGTTATTCAAGTACAAATCTATTCCGCTGAACAAGGAATGCATGAAATTATTGACGGGTGCCACTCTGGCAGTGGGGGCTGGAGGGTTTCCGTCATTTTTGTTCACTTTGAGTTTCAAGTACAAATAGCTGTTATTCAGATCGATGTAAATCTTCGGTTTGTCGTTTGATTTCAAATTCGATAGGAGCTGAATCCGTCAAAGACGATACAGGATGAAATTCCACCCATTGGGATTCTTGCATCGTCATCATGGTGGGAGGCATGGTAAACATATCCAGTTCTGACTTGGTACATTCGCAAGAATCTCGGTGCATCATTTTCAATGGCTTTTAGTAATCAAACACGTCTAATTCTCTGACGGTTCTTCTTTTCTTATTCTTTTTTGAACTGCCGTGTGTTTTTTATGAGCTCTGAAGGGATTTCGACGTCGTCTCTTTCTACCTTGTCCTTGCTGTGGAGTGGAGGAAGAAGTAATGCCAGGGTCAGAAGCGTGAAGTGAATTTATAGGACTCTCTCGAAGACCTAAAAGATCTTTGCCAGTGTGCATCAACACATTTTTGCCTGCTCTCATAAAGGCTTCTTTGGGATTTTGTTTGTCGATGAGGACGTTTTGCAAAAATTCTTTTCCTTGCGTCAAAGCGGCATCTTTTAAGGCATGGAATCCTCGAGTCACCATCGGTTTCAAAATAGGGGCTACCGTCCGAAAAGCCGATTTTAACATATCTTCTAAACCATGTCCTCGTTGTCGAGCCACTCCTCGGTACACTGGATACATTTTTGGTTACAATGCGTTAGAGAACTTTTTTCGAAAATGTAGTTTCACCGTGACTTTTCCTTGGTCAATGAATGGCACATCTTGTCCCAAATCTCCTTTTATACTAATGTTGACACTGTCAAAATATGATTTACTGACTGGAAGATAATGAGGATGTACAAATTCACGGTGAACGTGATATGTGTTTCCACCTTCTTCGTACGCACCAGCAGCAGTATCCACTTTGAAAGGAAGGACTCTCAGTAAAGGAGCAGATGTGTGTCCCACCACGTTGTACTCTACCACATCGGAGTACACAAACATTAAATTCAGTCCAACGTTCAATTCGATAGGGTGCCAAAAAGCATCTCGGAATTCTCTGTTGGTTTTGAATTTTTTTAGTAGTTACCGTTTTATTTCCACCCAAAAGAGTAAACAATCCAGGAGAAAAAGTGATGGCTAAGAAAATGTCTTCTTTTTCTTTTCCCCTCTCCCTCCAATCAGAAGAAAATTGTATCAAGAGACGGCGTGCCACATCATGGTAACTGATCTTTACCCCTTTTTTGTATTTTTCTAAGGCTTGGCCAAATTGGGCTTCGGAGATGGTTGCAATCGTGTCCACCAAATGTTTAGCACTAAAATGATACCCCACAGGAATTTTCATGTCATAATAGTACTTAGGATTGGTACCAAGTTTACCAGGTACAGTTACTTTGGCAAAAATCAAATCTTTATAATTAGTGTCCAACTAGGTTTGCACTTGCTGGTCCAAGATTTCCACTTTGAAACCGGTTTGATGTGCGTAGATGTTTTGGATTTGTGTAGGATGAATGATTTCTAACAAAGCTACTTCCCAATGAGCGTCGTGATCTAATTGGATGGCCTGAGGTAATTTGGCCGTGAAACAACATAATTTGTTCTTGGGAAACACATCCATGGAACTGTCACTGGGTAAATTTAAATAAAATTGGTCATTCATAGTAGGTCCAAAGTTGTTTTGGTCTCCGAGGAGTCACTCTAGTTCAAATGATGTTCAAAGGGTTCCAAAAGAGGAGTGGTATTATGGTGACTGGAAGAAGGTGGTGGACTGGCGTTGGTCGTACTACCGTGGTGTTGGCTGCTGTTGTTGTGGTGACTGTTGTCCGTCGTGGTAAATTTCAAAGAGGGACTTGGTAGAAGATAACCGATGCAACTGCTAAGTAAAATGGTCCACAATTGTTTGTCCCCTTGTTGCAAACTCAAATTGGCAATAGCTGCTCCGATGACACAATACACTACAAAAATTTGGCAGAAAAAGACGATTTGATTTTTAGGCACGCGTTCTCCGCACCACACCCAGAGCGGTTGTTTTTGTAATTCTTGAAGAGAAGAACTCGAACTCTGCGAAGGAGTTGAGGTCGTGGTTGTGTTGAATGGCATGTTAGGTTACTTCCTTTTCTTTTTATAGTCGACGACTTGGGAAGCGGCAATCCAAGAATCAAAACTAGGAGGATATCCTTTCCAACGTACTTTGACTTCTTCTACTCGACGTTTGCCTACTTTGCGTCTTCTTTGTTCGAGAATGCTTTCGATGTCGTACAAGGCGTCTTCTTTTTTGCTCACTCGTTGTAACTCAGGCAAGTAAAATGTTCCTTTGAGCACTTCACCGTGCATGTCTTCCAATTTATAGACGGGAGGATCGCGTCCACGCACGGGTGTAGTGACACGAAACAATTCGGTGGTCCAGTTGGGTAAATAACCTTTGTCAAAAGTGCGTTTGGTTTTTCCGATGCGAACCCAATCTCCCGTCTTCAACTCCAGCAAGGTTTTTTTCTGAGGTGGTCTCCTCTGGGGTGTACCAAACAATCGATCAAACACGGTCACTTCGTTTTCAGGGCTGACCTCTTCGGGGGCACATCCGATGCTTCGATGGTATGATTGATTGTACGCTTTGACCAAACGGGGTAACACGTTGATGTACTTGAGAGTATGTTGATGTGGTAAAATATTTCCACATGCGTTCTTTCAAAGTTCTTTGAAAACGTTCCACGATACTGGCTTTGGTTTCAGGATTTTCGGTGGTAAAAAAATGAATGTGTCTTTGTTTCAATTCTTTTTGAAAAGCTTGGTTTAGAAATTCGGTGACTTTGTCGGTTTGCCATCGTAAAGGGTGACGACCACTTTGTTTCAAGACAAATTTTAAGGCACGTACCAATTCGGTACTGCTTTTAGAAGTCAAAGGCACGACCCAAGCAAATTTGGAAAACACGTCGATGACACAAAACAAATATTTGTGACCACGATTGTAGGTTGCCAAATGAGAGACGTCGGCTAAATCGGCTTGCCATTGATGATCGATGCCTTCCACTTGGGTTGGACTTCTAGAAAATTTTCGTCGAATGGGTTTGTGTATCGTGTACGTCGATTGTTCTTGTAACCATTGTCGTACTTCGGGCAAACGTACACTTTTCAATTTACTTTTAGCAGCTCGATATAATTTTTGAACTCCTCCGTAACCAGCAGCATGGCCAGGATTGTAATAAAGGCTGGCTAACAGTTTCTCCATGATTCCTCAATAAGTCAACCAAGTACCAATGCTCTTTTCTTCGTGGGGTATCTTTTTGTATTGCAATACTTTACGTGTCCGACGAGCCACTGGTGTAAAGGAGGATGTTTGAACGGGGGTCATCGGTTCTGTTTTGACTTCTGTCTTCACTTCTTCCTTTTCTCTTCTGATGGCAAAGGGGTAGACATCATCTTTTTCATCCAACCCGGTGTGGCTAACTTTCGTAATTTTTTAAGGGGTGGAGTTTGTGACTCTTCTTCTTCTTCTTCTTTTACTGTCATCCCACTGGTGGTGGTAACTTTAGGTTCGCTTTTCATCAGGGTTTTGAATTCTCTCAGAGTGGGTGGAGCTGTCTCGTCGACAGCTTTTTGGTGAAAGAGTTGCAGACGTTGTAAGAGTTGACCGTACCGTTGCGATTTTTCTGTTTCTGACAAATCGGTTCGTTCCATCAGCGTTTGCAATTCTTGTTGTAACTGTGACATCTCGTTGAGATTAGGATTGGGTGGTAAATGAGGTATCCGTTGTTCGTTCCAACGATGGAATTCCATCCATCGTTTGTAAAGTACTAAAGTCAGTTTTCGTCCTTTCATTTCATCCAAAGGTACAAAAATGTGTGGTCTTTCCAGAGAAGGGTGTCCATTTTATCTTCTTTTTTTATCGCATTACACCTCCTAAAAGCGGTCCAGCAATTGTTCCTAACAAAGGAGCCGCTATTTTTAACAACGGTCCTAACAGCATAGGTAGAAATCCTCCTCGTTGCATCAACATTTTTTTCTTTTGCTGGAGAGGTATTTTCTTTTTCACCATTTGGCGAAGAACGTTCCGATGTTTGCCTAATTTTTGTTTCTGCATCTTGTACAATGGTATCGTTCCTTTCAAGTCGTTCAAACAACATTCACACACGGTATCGATGATTTCTTTTGGGGCTGTTTGAATGAGTTGTTTTCGCATGGGAGGATTGGATTTGGTCAGGACAGACAAGACGTCCCAATGTTTCGCCAGACGAGGTGGAAGTCCTTTTTTGGTTTTCATCTTTTTTTGGTGGTGGTGTGCACGTTTGGGAGCCATCTTAGAGGTTAGGAGTAAGTCTGAAGTCTCTGGCAGGTCACCCTTCTATTTTATACTGGAACACGTCTCCACTGATTGTCTGCACGACGTACCATCTTTATGACAGGCCTCACTCGACGTTGAGGTGTTTTCAATGGACTAAATCGTCTCAATTCTTCTTTGGATAAATCCACTAAACTTTGTAACACGCCGGTTCTTTCTTGGACTTTGGTGTTAGGGGACGGTACTTTGTTCGCGGCCGCTGCCATGGCTAGATCAGCCGAAGTGGAGGGTCCCGAAGTGGTGACTTTCGAAATGGGTTTCCATTTTTGCATCAAATTAGGAAACACTTGTCTTAAGTCTGGTTTGTCAGGCATCATCATGAAGGGTGGTGAAGAAGACGAAGAAGTGGACGCAAGAGGAGACCTCGTCACTGCTGGCTGTTGTGGTGGTGTCTTGCGGATGTACGTTTGCGTCCTGGCAGCAGTACCTCTCTTGCGGGTGCCAGTGGTGGTGGTGGTGGTGGTGGTGGTGGGTGTTTTCTTCTTCTTGGCAGAACTTTTCTTTTTCTTGGGGGCTTTCTTCTTTTTAGGGCTTTTCTTTTTTGTGGCTTTCTTTTTGGGACTTTTCTTTTTTTTTATTGTTTTGGGTTTCTTGGCTTGGGCATTAGGATCCTATTTCAAAAGGGAACGAATCATGACCCCTCCTAAAGAACCGCTCCCTCCAGGGGTTAAAATGATTTGTTTTTTAGTCTGTGGATCGATTCTAGGATCGGCTAGTTGTGACAACGCCCCTTTATGTTTTTGAAAAAAACGTTGAGTTTGATGAGTGATGTGAATGATGCCTTGCAGTAATTGACGTGCCGTCAAAGTAAACCATCGTAACACTTCTTTAAGACTAGCTTCTAACAAATGAGCACGGACTTGTGCATTTTTTTCGCGACTGATGCCATACAAGGCACGAATCAATTTAGCCGAAGGATGAGTTTGAAAGGAAGTCATCTCGAAGATTATGAGACAGAAATGACGCGGTAGATGTTTTTATAGTTCTTTTTTCAGAGAGTGGCTGAAGGGGAAACAATTGGGCACGAAATCTCAAATAGTCGGGAGTGGTCGGTTTTAAGTCAATGAGTAAATACGCATGAGGTGTTTGAGTGGCATCGTCGTACGCGTAATTCAACCAAGGAGTGCCTAACTGTTTGGCTAACACTTGCACTTGATATTTGTCTCTGGGGCTTTTAAATAACACCACGTAATGAGCATTGAGACTGATGGTCCGATGAGCTTTACTTTGTTGAAATAAATTTTGTGTAATGTAAATGATGCTGGCATTTCGATGGTGTCCTTTTCGTGTAAACCAAAGTTTAATTTCTTCTTCGTCTTCTCCTAACATGCCTTCGAAGATGACCAGATGTGTTTGACTCACGTCAGACACGATCCCATCGTCTTCGCGAGGGATGCCTTCCACAAATGAAATGGCTTCTCCTTGACTTTCACAAAGTAAGGTGTAAGACGATTGCCACTCTTTGTAACTCTTTGTAACACCACACGATGCGTTGAGGTGGACGATCGAACAGATGAGATTTGTGTTCGATCAAACGTTTGACAAATTCGGTTTTGCCTGAACCACTGGGTCCAGCAATCAACATGTTAAAAGGATGGCGCAGATACAAAAGCTTCCCAAATGGGACGATCTAACTTTTCGTCAATCACTTTGACCACAGAGGAAGAAGAGGTAGAGGAAGATGTAGCCATGACTGAGATAGGAAGATTTTTGAGAAGAAGACAAAAGACCCAAGACATTTTATACGTTTCATACACGTTTATTTTTTTTTTGTAAAACAAACAACAAACAAAAACATATTTTACAAGTCATGAAGGACAAAAATGCATACCGCAAAAATGGTCAGGTACAAGATTAAGGCTATCACTAAAAGAATTAAAGTTCTGTATAAACAAGTCAATGTACAACAAGAACAAAACACTGTCCTAGGAATGGAAGGCACAGGCACTGGTGGTAGTGTTCTTCTGCTCGTCTTTGTTCTGGTGGTGGTGGTAGAAGAATGAAATGTCTCTGACGGTAAGGAGGGGGTGTGTTCCTCAGGGGGTTATATTTGGACGACGACGACGGTGTGGTCTTTCTCTGCTGTGTCAGATCTTTGGCAAACTGGGCCATTACTTGTAGCCAAGCATAGAAACCAATTTTTCTCCAGTCACGTACATCTTTCCAAGCGTAAAGTTGTTGGTGTAACTCACTAGCAATACACAATTCTTGAAGGGTAGATAAAGTTTGACTAATGTCTTCTTCCCACGCAGGTACACCACTCGTCTTCATCACCACTCTCAACACTTTGAGTACAATTTGTCTTTCGTGTACCGATAAAGCATGAATGGTCATTTTTTTTTTGATGGTTCATCAAAATAGTCCAAAACAACCACGGGTCCTCCAAAATAATCCAAGACAAACACTGATCCTCAAAAATACTCCACAACGAATGTCCTGGAAAACGAAATCCAAGAAAGGCAGTCACTAACACACACACCGCATAGAGTCCAAAATTCAATGGAAACAGTTCTTGTATCAAGTCTTTATAATCCTCTAAGGTCTGAACACGATCGTTGACTTCCTTCCACGGAATACGTTTCACGAGTGAAGACCAGAGTCCTGACATGGTGAGATTTTATATGGTGAGATTCCCAAGGTGGGTATCTTTTGTAGTGGGTTTTTATATCCAGGTTCCCAAGGTTGGTATCTTTTGTGAAAGTCTTCTCCAAGGTGCCAGCGATAGAATCTTCCCAGAATCAGTCTTCTCAATCTTTGGAAGTAAGCATAGTTTACAAAACGAGGAATGACTTTGAGTTTGCGTTTCACTTGTATCTGGACAAACTCTTGGTAAATACGTTCTCGCAGCTCCAAAGGCAAACCACGAATGTACTCTGGTAAGGTATTCGACTTGGAAAGAAGTAACTCTCTTTTGTTTTCTTCACAATAGCTGTGATAGTTTCTCTTCCGAATCAGGCTTATGATACGGTGGAAGTCGCGGTAGTGCGCAAATCGAGGAATGAATTTGAGTTTGCGTTTCACTTGGATCTGGACAAACTCTCTGTAAATGCGCACTCGCAGCTTCGAAGGCAAATCACTAATGCGCTCTTCAAGGCTAGTCTTCTTGGTGACAAAATAGTCATACACTTGCCAAATGCCATCGGTGGGTAAAGGTTTTCCAAGATGTTCAGTGAGGACCCTACAACACGTCAGACGACGTAAAGGCATTTCATCCTGAAGTGACACTTCTTGTAAACGTTTTTGGTATTCCTGTAAGTTGGTTGTTTCCTCCACTTCGTTCCATGGAATTTTGTGTATCACTCCCACATGGTAGGTGGTGCCATCCAATTCCTTACGAGACCAATTTTTTATTTGATCAATGTCTGACCATTTGAATATTTTCAAAGCAATTAAACTTCTTATAGCATTCAGATACCACTGGTTAAATTGTTTGTGTCGTAAAGGATGTAACTGTTCTATACGTTTCACTTGGAGCTGAATCCATTCTCTGTAAATGCGTTCTCGCAACTCCCAAGGCAAACCACGAATATACCATTGTAAAGTATCATCCGACATGTTACTTCTTCTTGTCATCCGGCTCATCGTACCCGTACTCTTCTAAGGCCACTAAAGGTAAGTACTGACAGTGCGGAGACCATCTAGCATGTTCAATGTAAGCTGAGTCGGTAGTCTCCCATTGGTGAAGTCTCACACCGCAACTGAAACACTGAACTTTATCTCCTTCTCCCAAGTAGATAAATCCAGATCTGGCTAAAGCTTTGGGAGTAGTTGCTTGTAGTAGATATTTAGGCCACTTGTCTTGGAACGTCTGGAGTCGCTTTTCAAACTTGGAATAACCAGGCAAAGCCACAGGTATCGTCAATTCTTTACTCCTGTAGGTATGACATTCATGTACGTTTAATAAAGAGTAAAGGTCGTCCTGCATCATAAAAGGGACGGTGAGGCACACGCACAGCATCGCTGACGTCAAAGCGTACGGAATCCGTCTCATCGTGTGAATCGCTGATGCCAAAGCGTACGGAATCCATCTCCTCGCATGGCACTGCATCGAACTCTAAGTCGTGATGGCACTTGGAGTTCACACTAGATTTCTCCATTGGTGGGTGGGTGGTATGAGTATTCTTATTCATCTTTCTAGGTTGACGTCTGTATTTGCAATGAATGGTTTGGCTTGGAAGTGGTCTCTTTTTTATACTGCAGATCGGCGTGTCCGTAAGGCAAAGTGGTGTGGTCTGGAAGTGCCAGATTTCGTACACTTTCAACAAACGGTATCCACGATCCAGAGCCCGAAACAATTCGGCACTGACCCACGTTCCTGTCAAAGCGCGTTCTTCCTTCGTGTGGTGACAGGGATGATCTTGGTTGCATGTTTCGGCACACGTACGGCATAAAGGAAACATCAGTTTTCCTTGGCAATGGTGAGGTAAGATAGGATGGTACAAGTTTGTCGGGGGTAAGACTTTACATTTGATCAATCCTTCGTATTGACGAATGTGTTCCACGTCGATGTGTTCTGTCAAGATTTCAGGGTGTCCGGTTGGAAATCGAGCATATTTGCACACCCAAGGATACAACGAACACACGTCGATGTACTTGATTTTTTCTCCTTTGGATTCGTCTACGTCGTACAGCAAGCGAGTGGCATTGGTTCGTCCTCCAAATAAACTGTGGCGTGGATCCAAAGGTTCGATGTCGGTCACGTCGTAACTTTCGGTGATGCTCTTAAATTCAGGATCGGTTTTCAAACGTCGATCGTACTCGTGCTCCCACATTTCAACCACTTGGTATCCTTGACTTTCTAACTTGAGTCGTCGTTGGTAAGTCTGTTCGTACAAGGCTTCCATGCTGACTCCCGTGAAAGGATTTTTCAGGTCTCCGTCAGGAAAACAGGTCGGGCATCCGTGAAACAAGCAACCCTGAAATTCGTACACCGAATGCAGGTCTTCTAAATCCCAACCATCCACGGAATAAGATCCAATCTTCTTTTCTCCTCCTCCGTTTCTGGCATGTTGTATCCATTTGTCTTCTTTTTGGCACAAGTAATGGAGCCAACGCAAAGCTTTGGCCGAATATTGACGACTGGCAAAGTGAGACGTGTTGGAGTCGATGATGGCTAGTTCGTTCTCGGGCATGAAATTTTGGGTGTACACTAAGGAACAGGCTTTCGGTAGGGTGCACGCATCTTTCAAAGGATCGACGTCTCCGTGATCTAGAAATAACTGTCGAAACTTTCCACAGCAACGCCGTAAAATGTCCACATCGGATCGACAGTACTTGAGCATTTCCTCTTGAAAGTCAAATGGATCGGACTGGTGAGCGCGGTACCAAGCGTGAAAGGCTTCTCGCTGTTCGGGGCTCATTCCGTCGGGGTCGTAATAATGGAGGTCAGGCAAATAAGGTAGGACGGCGTGTTGATTAGCTTCCGTGTTGAAGAAGTGAGGAAAATAGCCTTTGGCCATTTCTGTCATGCCAAATGTTTTAGGCATTCGACTCAAAGGCATGGCCAAATAACTCATGGAATCTTTGAATTTGACTTGACCCACTTTCATGTAGATGAGCTTGTTTCCGTTCATGGTGACTTCAGGGCGTTCGGTACCTTGTTGCGAATAATATTTTAACAAACACTGTCTATCGTATCCCGAGAAATTGTGAGCCATGACGGTCGCATAGCGATGACAGTCTCCGTAACGTTGAATGTCCTCTTCGCTCCAAGTGTCGTCGATAGGGTCTAAAATCCATTCAGCAAACTCGGACAAAGTGTTAGGACCTCGAAAGATTTTTTCACGTCCTATAGGAATCCGACTACAATGAGGACAGTGAAAATGGATCGTTTCTAGGATGCACTTCTCACAAGCCCGATGAGCCAAGCAAAAATTGGGAATGTGAATTCCTGTTTCTTGCATGCATTCAAAATAATAAAAGATGAAATCCACTTTGTTCTTGTTCTTCGTTAATTCTTTCTGCTCTGTCTTGTCGTACTTTTGAATAAAACATTGATGATCAAAGTTCACCATTTGATAACAAATAGGACATCTTTTCTTTCCAGCACAAACGTGTCTCTTGGGGTCGTTGGTGCGAATCAGGTTTCCACACGTGGAGCACAATTTCAATAAGTCGCAAGCACATTTTTGTTGGTGTCCTTGTGTCTTGTGATGCTGTTGGTAACAAGAGGGACTGACAAAAGTGCGTCGACACGTCTCACAATGGACGTGGTGTTGTTCAGGAAGGCATGGTTTGTCCGCTAAACAGCCCCGACATCGCTCACCGCAATGAATGTGTCGCTCCCGACTGCTGAATCCTTGGTCGCATTTCTCGCAGTAGTATCCGTATCCTAGAAATCCTGTGATACTGGTGATGGCATCGAAATGTTCTTGGTGGTAATACACGTGAATGTATTTTCCTTCGGGGAAATCGGGGCCTCGAAACAACATATCTCCGCGCACTTCTTGAGGGTATACTTTCAAAGTGTAGCCAGGAGCCAAGACGTCTTGAAGTTGTTGCATTTGAGAAATGCCACACACGGTGTCTTTGGGGATGCCTGCTTGTCGTAACAGGAGTTCTGCTTCTTTTCGTTGTTTGTTAGATTTGTTAGATCGTCGAATGTTATTCCAGGCTCTTTTCCACTCTCTGCTCTCGTTCTTGTCGGCAAACGTTCGCCCCACCACGATGGCTCGAGCCAAACACATCTGGTCTTGAGTATTGTCGATTTGGACGACACTGGGTTTGGTACTTCGAAGATCGTCCACCAGTAACGCTTTCCTACTTCGTCCACTCCCTCGAGGAGGAGCAACGTGAGTCATGTAAAGTGTGGCCTTTCCATCGGTGATGGTAAACTTGTCGTTGGATTGTTGAACGTGTTCGATTTTGGACATGACTTTGTCTGGTGTTAATTCTGCCGGGGTGCTGAACTCGATCCAGACAGGCGACTTCAAATTGTCGTGAAGGATGGCCAGTCTCAATCGATCGTCCTCTTTGGCTCCGCATTGTCGTTTCAAGTTTTGTAACACAGATCCCCACAAATCGCTAATGAACCCCGCCGCTTTCTCGGGAGGTACTTCGGACTTGAAGTCTTTGAAGTGAACCGTGTGAGTGTAGGCTGTGGTTTTAAATTTTCGAGACGTTATTTTTTGCGTCTCTCGAATGCGATAGTAATTTTCAGGAGCCACGGTAGGACTTTCTTGGTCAGAGGTGTTGGTGATGGTGGTGGTTTTTGTTTTGGGTGGGTTAGAAGGTGGTTAGGTTTCAGGTTCACTCATCTCTTCTTCGAAATCGCTAGCATGGACTTGAGCTAGCAGTTCAGCCAGCGGTGTTTCAGGCGGCACGGACCGTCTTCGTCGTGGCCTCTTTGTTTCTTCTTCTGTTTTCTCATAGATTTGGCGTGATCTTTTCATCTTGAAGTTTTACTTTGAAACTTATTCAGTTTCACACAGGAGAATATATATAGAGAGACCTTCTTACCCTCAGAATCAGTCTTTGTGATTGAACTTTCAAACTGTAAAGATGGAAGAGAAGAAGTCAGAAAACCTTGCCCTTCTGCTCAAAATTTCAGCACAACAGACGGCTGTGGCTATCAAAATTTTACAGAGTCCTTGGAAAGTATACAGATAAGACAAAGGACTACTTCTCCTCTACCTCTCGAGATAAAAGTCAAGATACTTGTTATATCTGCCAAGAGAAAGGACATTGGGCTCCAGAATGTCCACAACGTGAAAACCAAAACAGAGATAAAGGGAAAGATACCTGTTATCATTGTAAAGGAAAAGGACATTGGTCTTCGGAGTGTCCTCAAAAACAAGAAAACCTACCAGAGAGAGAGGAAGCCGAAGGATCTTCAAACCTAGAAGAAGAAGAAGAACATATCGTCAAGAAAAGCAAGAAAGCTAGACGGTTGGAAGACAGTGAGAATGAAGAAGAAGAACCCTTGATCCCTGTGAAGAAATTCAAGAAGAACAAGAGAGACAGACAGTGAATAATGAACTTTTTTTGGAGTGTTATGTGATGTTCATGGTGAATTATTTTGTAAAAAAAAAATGAGAATAGACCAGAATGGAAAAAAGTAAGTGTTTTTTGTGTTATTTTGTTTTAGAGTATGGATGCACGCACGCACGCAAGCACTCACTCACTCTTACACAAAACCAAGGAATGGGATTTTTTAAGTTTTACTTGATTTGGCAAAATTGATTTCTTTTCTAGAGATCTGGCTGGCCCTGAAAAGGACCGTTGGGGTGTTTGTTTCTTTGTTTTTGTTAAAACAAACTTATGGGCTCGACATGATTAACTTCAACTGTCGCAATCCTTTTCCACGACCCAGTCCAATTCCTGCTGTTGCTGCTGCTGCTTTGGTGGTAGTAGTAGTAGTAGTAGTGAATTGTGGTGGTGGTGGGGGGGGGGTGGTGGTGGAGTAGCATCTCACTAGTAGTTGTGATGGGTTTCGCATGTTTAGCCCGTGATGGTCTTTTTCTCTTGGGTTGAGTTAAAGAATATTCATATAACTTTCTTAGATGCTTTAACTCACGTAAAATATCCTGGAGTAGTAGACTCACAGTTTTATCTTCATCGCTCTCTTCTTTCTTTGCTTCAATCTTCTCTTCTTCTAACTTTCTTATTTCTTCTTCTCGCTTTCTCCTTTCCTCTTCTTGTTGAAGAAACACTTCTTCCGCTTCTCTCTGTCGCTGTAAAAAATTTTCCATTTCTTCTTGCTGTCTCTTTTTAAATTCCTCCATGACCAGCAGAAAAGAGGTTTGTGGTAGAGTAGCAGCGACAGCCGTAGTCGTTTCAGGTACAAATTCTTCAGACAGAAAATCCCCGAAATCTAAATTAAACTCTTCCGGCTGGAAGTTTAACAAAGCAGCATTGGTCGTCGTTGTAGGCACACTCAAATACATAGTGGTCTTGGTAGTCTCCATTTAGGCTGTCCAAAAAGTAAAAACCCTACGAACGCTGTGATGCCTTTATACCCAAAATGACGTCACACCCCCGCTCTCTTCCCATTGGAAGAAAAACCGACCCGCTTGTAACGCGTGTTTGGATTGGTAGTTGATTTCGATTCATTTCAATCCGATCGTAGGGTATATATACGACCGCTTGTCTCATAAAGCTTCACCGGTTTTTCTTCAAGACCACTCCAGAAGAAGAAACAAAATGTGGACTAGCGTTGAGTCATCCAGTATCATCTCGGGGATGTTGTTCGACCCAGCATTCCCCATGTATGTAAAAGCCTCATGGGCTATTACTAAAATCACAGAGACCGCCATCTGGAAACGTCGCATCTATATTGAACGACAAGGATGTTTAAAGCGTGTCTTGATGTACGGTCCGGAAGTTCGTAGAAGTCTTAGAAGAAGAAGACCTTCCAAGAGATGTGTATGTTAAACCAAAAAAAAAAAAAAAACAACGGCCCTTTTCAGGGTCACCCATTTTTAAAGAAAAGATTAATTTTCCAATGATTGCCCTACTTCTCTCTATTTTTTTTCCGTTGGTACCCCAAGTGCCCCCGCCATGTTAAATTTCCGTTGGTACCCCAAGGGTCCCCGCCATGTTAAATTCCCGTTCATACCCCAAGTGTCTCCCCCTATGTTAAATTCCCGTTGATACCCCAAGTGTCTCCCCCTATGTTAAATTCCCGTTGATACCGCAAGGGTCCCCCGTACCTCAACACTCCCCCTATACTACTAATGTGTAAGGTGCAAAATAGCTGACTTCTACTTAAAAAACTAATAATGAGTGTTCGGTGTCTGTAAAAGCATGTTTGTTGGAATACACACAAATCTGTACTGCCTCATCATATCTTCATCATCTGCCCGATTGGAGTTTAACATATGACCCAAATAAGTATAACTGTTGACATACGCAAGAGCATGGCCGTTACAGAAGGATGAGATGGTAATTTAAAAGAAGTTGACTGAAAAACTATGAATACCGATTTTTGTGTATTATCTATGATATCATTCTCAAGTGTGTAATGTAGACATATATTTAACAATTTCATTACACCTGCGACAGAAGGACTTATCAGTGACATATCATCAGCAAAACTAAAATTGTTAAGAAATGACACATTTAGTGTCAAATGTATCCCCACGTGACACTGACCCAGCTTATGATTTAAATCGTCTATGTATATATTAAATAACAAAGACGAAAGAACACCTTCCTGCCTCACCCCATTGGTTACAAGGAAGGAATTGGATACTGCACTTCACCAACGCACATAGTACAACTGTTTGCCATACCATTTAACTAGAGTATGAACTATATAGACTAGTATTTGATTGTCGAGCAATTTTTTTAACAGTGTCCAATGACTGACCTATCAAATGCCTTACTAGCGTCTAAAAACATGCAAACACAGGGCTACCATGTTCTAAATAATAGTTGAAAGCTTCCATTTGCTTACAGATGCGAAAAAAATCACTAATTCAAATAACGTAATATGCTTAATTCGGTAACCAATGAACAAATCAATGTGCATCTTCTTCTTTTTTTTTTTTTTTTTTTTGGAGGAGGAGGGGGGACCATTTTGTACTTAATTTTAAATTTGTACTTCATTTTAAATTGTACATGCAAGAAAACCCAGGGTTAAAAGTTTTATTCATATAGCCTTTAAGGTAAAGAGATTTTTATATTGTTTCAGTCCACTTAATCGTATACACATATTTTGACAATACCAATACCAGTATTCTCAAAATAATGAAGTAATTATCACTCCATATATTTGATCAACTGACTGGCATAGTAAATAACATCCTGCTCAATTGCGCTGCCCAGCCATGTACTCCTTTGTTGCAATTGTGCTATTTAATCCAACAGAAACAAGTAACAGCACATACGGTGTCATTCACAACTGACACTCAAGCTATCAAAAGAATACACTGCCTTGAGGGAAAAAAAAGTGGTACAAAGAAAAACTGGTTTACCAGCCAAAAGAAGCAAAGTATCAAGTAATTATACGCAAGTTCATTTTACAATACTGCTGAACCATGAACAAGCAATGAACATACATATGGCATAAACCCAACAGAATATTTATCTGATAGGATACGTTTGGCTACATACCACTATGTACAACACATTCTCCACTTATTTTACAGCTTTTCCTCTTTGATAATTGACCCTGAAAATTTCGAGATAGATGCATAACATTGAAACAGTTCTTATTCTTTGATGTCAACTTTACAGTTGAGTCATGAAGGTAGAAAGTAAGTCGGTGTGCTAAAACTTGTATTCTTTTCCTCCGAAATATGGCTGGCAAAATGCAATATGCATCATTATTTGCATGACTGTTCCATTGGTGGCATTCACCATTCATAACAGTGTGTTTATTTATGATTTCTCTGAAGTCTATCTGCTACTGTGGAATTAAATTATCTTGAAGAATGTGTGACGATATGTTATGCAATGTTTTGTGTGTATGTACTGAAATATGAATAATATTCATTAAAATAGGGGTCCAGAGCTTGACACCTACAGAAAATGCAAGAAAATACATTATAATCTCCATTATTTTCCCATATCTAGTAAGTTAAACCCAAAATATTCTACTTTGTCCTGATGCAAATAGTTCTTACTTAGAAGTGCAAGAAGCGGTTACCTCCGCTACAATGAGTCTTCCATACAGCAAAGAGGGGTCTGAGGAAAGAGAAAGGTAGTATAATGAGGGTAATGCATACTATTTACATACATTCAAGGAGAGGGTAATGCATACTATTTACATACATACAGAAAGAGGTTAATGCATACTATTTACATACATACAAAGATAGGGTAATGCATCCTATATATAGATATATATATATATATATATATATATATATATATATATATATATATATATATATATATATGCAACGAATCAGAAATTATAAAATATGTGGTTGATTGCAGCAATAAATAAATGGCAGTTTCTCTATATACCAACCTATCTCTCTACCTAGAAAACTGCATGCTTGTGTGCATGCCTTCATACTTACCTACAGTATATATATATATATATATATATATATATATATATATATATATATATATATATATATATATATATATATATATTGTTACGGAATTATGTATCATTTTGTTTTTAAATAATGGTATAGTTTTATGATCTCTGCATAATAGTCAAACAGCTGTCATCTTGCAGAAAGTACATATACGGTACATGTGACCCAATACATTGGCCACTGGGAAAATCAATATTTTGCTTGAAGCGTTAGTCATGTCACGTAGCGTGAGGGTTTGAACTTTTGAACTTCTGAGCTGGATTTCGTAATCCAAAGAATGATTCATTTTGTTGACCACAAATTAGAGTTTAAGATCACAATTCTGATGTATTTGTTTGAGACGTAGAATAATTGGGTTTTTATTTGATTTGCGCAGTCAGAGACTATAAATAAGATGTAATCGGAGCGTTCGTCATTCTTCTATAGTAGGCTCAGCCTGAGAGGTCATAAACGAGATTGGTTCATTTTGTGTGGTATTCTGCCTCAGAGATATACAGTACATTTTGGATTTAGTACTGCTACTTTAACTTTAAGAATTATTCAGCTCCGTTGGAATTAGCGGAAACATTTATAGAACTTGTTTGATATTCCATATTTACAAGGATTACTTGGAGTTAATAATATTTGGATAGACTGATTCTTGTTTGCACTCCAGTACATTAGAGGTTTCATTCGGAATACTCTTCATTCGGAATAATTTGGATAAATTTCCGGATCAGTGAACGTTAGAACAATTTAGGACTTTTAAGGATATTCTATGCTGTAAGTTAATTTTAATTCTTTCACTTTGATTGTTTGTTGAAATATTATTATATTTTAGGAAATTAAATATTTGTATTTTAAATCTTGAAAGATTGTTTGAGTCTTTTCTTTTGTTACATAATCCCTAGTCGTAACACCACCTTGTACTCGACCACATCGTAGTACACAAACAATAAATTGAGTCCTTCGTTCAATTCAATAGGGTAGCGAAAATGCTTGTAAAATCGATTGTTGTTGTAAACGTCTTTCATAGGAGCCAGAGCAGTGCATCCACCCAAAATATCAA
Source organism: Margaritifera margaritifera (assembly GCA_029931535.1). Lineage (NCBI taxonomy): Eukaryota > Metazoa > Mollusca > Bivalvia > Unionida > Margaritiferidae > Margaritifera > Margaritifera margaritifera. Next base: position 194,850 of record JAQPZY010001019.1, read on the forward strand.
ACAAACTAGGACAAAAAGTAATGGATACTATTTTACCATCCGAAAAATACATTTTAAGACGTTGAGGAATTTTATGGTACTCGATCAGTACACCTTTTCGAGCTTTTGCCAAGGCTTTGCCAAACTGGTCATTGAACTGGTCATTTTGGGATTCGTAAAATCCGGAATCATTTTTGTCCAAGTGTTATTGTACTTGTTCGTTCAGGATATCCACGATGAAAGTATCTTTACCTTTGTTGATATTGAGGGCTTGCATACGATGGATGAATGCTTTCTACCAAAGCCACTTGCCAATGAGCTTCGTGATCCAATCGTATGGCTTGGGCTAATTTAGATGTGAAACAACATAAGGTGTTGTTGGGAAACACATCCATAAAACTGTCTCTCGGTAAGGTTAAATCAAATTGGTTATTCGTAGTTCGATGGTTCTGGTGTTTGAGGAGTCACTCGATGTCAAAGGAGAATGAATTTTCCAAATGTTCCAAAACAGGGCGGCGGTTGCTGTTGTTGTTACTGGAAGAATGGTGGCTGGCATCGACAGTGAAGCTACCGTTGTTGTTGTTACTGTTAGTCGCATATTTCAAGGAAGGATTTGGGAGAAGATAACCAATACAACTGCTGAGTAACATGGTCCACAATTGTTTGTCTCCTTTTTGCAAACTCAAATAGGTAATCGCTGCTCCGATTACACAATACACCACAAAGATTTGGCAAAAAAAGACGATTTGAGTTTTAGGCACACGTTCTACACACCACACCCATTAATGTTGTTTTTGTAATTCTTGAACAGAGGAACTCTGAGAAAGAAAGGTAGCTGCTGTGTTTAACGGTATAATGGCTACTTCTTCTTCTTTTTATAGTCGATGACTTGTGAAGCAGCAATCCAAAAATCAAAACTAGGTGGATATTCTTTCCAATGCACTTTGACTTCTTCAAGTCGACACTTGCCCACTTTACGTATTCTTCGATTAAAAATGCTTTCGATATCGTAAACGTCTTCTTTTCTGGTTGTAACTCAGGCAAGTAAAATGTTCCTTTCAACACTTCTCTGTGCATGTCTTACAATTTATAGACAGGAGGATCACGGACAATCGGTGGTCCAGTTAGGTAAATAGCCTTTGTCAAAAGTATGTTTTGGTTGTTCCAATGCAAACCCAATCTCCAGTCTTTAACACCACTTCTTTCTTTTGTCCAATCTTTGACGTTCGAAACAATTGAACAAACACCATCACTTCGTTTTCAGGGGTTACTTCTTCGGGGGCACATCCGATGCTACGATGGTACGATTGATTGTAAGTTATGAACAGACGTGGTAACACGTTGATGTACTTGAGAGTGTGTTGATGTGTAAAATATTTCCACACGCGTTCTTTCAAAGTTCTTTGAAAATGTTCTACGACACTAGCTTTGGTTTCAGGATTTTCAGTGGTAAAAACATGAATGTGTCGTTGTTTCAATTCTCTTTGAAAAGTGTAGTTCAGAAATTCGGTTCATTTGTCTATTTGCCATAGTAAAGGGTGACGACCACTTTGTTTCCAAACCAATTTTAAAGCTCGTACTAACTCAGTACTGGTTTTAGAAGTCAAAGGAACGACCCAAACTGATTTTGAAAATACGTCAATGACAGAAAACAAATATTTGGAACCACGATTGTACGCTGCCAAATAAGAGACATCAGCTAAATCTGCTTGCCATTGATGATCAATGCCAGCCACTTCGGTTTGACTTCTGGAAAATTTTCGCCAACGGGTGTGTGTAACGTGTACGTCGATTGTTCTTGTTACCATTGTTGTACCTCTGGCAAATGTGCACTTTCAGTTTGGTTTTGGCAGCACGATAAGATTTTTCAACTCCTCTATAACCAACAGCTAGCTAAAAGCATCTCGATGATGATGGGGTTGACTGTGTCGCTCCTCAGTAAGTCACCCACTGTTCGATACTGCTTTTGGATTCGTGTGGTATTGGTGGTTTGGACGAGGCTTGACGTCTCAGACGATCAACAGGAGTAGACTATGATGTCACTATGTGACTTTTTTCTTGATGTCTTTTTCACTTCTGTCATGCCTTCTTTCGTTTTCTCTTCTGCTGAAGAAGGTGTCGATATAATCTTTTTGGCCCAAGCTTTTATTTTTTCCTGTTGGGGCGAAGGGGAGGGTGTCAACAAGGAAGCTACAGTCTTACTAGATATTGGAGCAGACAGAGTTCGAAACACTTCTCATTTGTCTTCGTCTTCTGTCATCCCCGTGGCGGTGTCTGTCTTCTTGGTGCCTTTGGGTTCACTTTTCATGATCGCCTTGAAATCTCTCAGTGTCAGTTTAGCTGTTTCGTCTGAAGCTATCAGGTGAAATAGTTGAAGACATTGCAATACTTTTCCGTACCGTTGCGATTTTTCTGCTTCTGACAAATCGCTTCGATCCATCAATAATTGTAATTCTTGTTGTAACTGTGGGATTATGATTCGGAGGTAAATGAGGTGTCCGTTGTTCGTACCAACGATGGAGTTCCATCCATTTGTTTGAAGGGAACTAAAGTAAGTTTTCGTCCTTCCATTAGATCCAAAGGTACAAGTGTGCTGTCTTACCAGATTAAGGTGTCCTTTTTATCTTCGCTTTCTTCCCCTCCTTGTTTCAAGACTCCTCCTAAAATGGGTCAAGCAATCGATCCTAACAAAGGACCAGCCACCTATAACAACGTTCCTATCAGCGTGGGTGAAAATCCTCCTCGTTGAACTAGCATTTTTCTTTTCTTTTGACTGAGGGGTATTTTCATTTTCACCATTGACGATTTCTTCAGGGGCTGTTTGGATGAGTTGTTTTCGCATCGAGGATTAGATTTAGTCAGGACTGACAAATCATCCCAATGTTTAGCTAAACAAGATGGGAATCCAATTTTTTTTTTTTTCCTTTCTTGGGACGATGAGAAGAATGGTGTGCATTTCTTGGTGCCATCTTTTGTGTCAGGAGTAAAAAATAAACATTGATGTAAATCTGATCACACACTTCCTCCTTATACTGGAATTCGTCTCCACTGACGGTCAGCACGATGTATCAACATCATGGTGGGCACCACTCGACGATGAGGTATTATCAATGGACTCACACGTGTCAGTTCTAGTTTGGATAAATCCAATAAACTTTGTAACACTCCTATTCTCTCTTGGACTTTTGTCATAGGTGAGGCCAATTATTTAGCGGCAGCAGCAGTGGTTAAAGCGGCAGAAGTAGGCGCCACCGGAGAAGTTCCTTTCGAAATGGGTTTCCATTTGTTCATCAAATTAGCAAACACAGGTCTTAAATCATGTTTGGCAGGCATCATCATGAACGGCGAAGAAGTAGTGGCAGGAGGAGACACCGTCACTGCGCTGCGTAGTTTTCTGGAATACGTACGCGTCGTAGCTGCTGTACCCCTCTTCCCGGATGGAGGAGATGTTGTTTTTTTTTCTTGGAGGAGCTTTTCTTCTTAAGACTTTTCTTTTTCTTGTGTGTTGTTGCATGCTGCCGTCTTTTGAGAGATTCGTTTTTTTTCTTTCTTCTTCTTCGTTTTCGCTTCGGCAATAGGATCCCATTTCAAAAGAGAACGAAGAATGACACCTCATAAGGAACCATTTTCACCAGGTTTCAAAATGATTTGAGTTTTGGTTTGAGTATCGATTCTTGGATCTGCCAGTTGTGACAACGCGACTTTATGTTTTTCAAAAAAGCGTTTGGTTTGATGGGATATGTGAATGATGCCTTCAAGTAATTGACGTGCTGTCAAAGTAAACCATCGAAAGACTTCTTTGAGACTGGCTTCACACAAACAAACGGACGTGTGCATTTTTTTCGCGCCTGATGATATACAGGGCACGAATCAATTTGGCAGGAGGATGAGATTGAAAGGAAGTCAGGTTGAATACTGTTGGAAAGTACCGACGTGTAGGATGTTTTATAGTTTTGTTTTTTCCACAGGAGATGTCAAAGAGATGTGTAACTGACAGGACCTCTTTCTTGGCACCAATGGTGAAACAAATTAGTACGAAATCTTAAATAATTGGGAGTGTTAGGCTTTAAATCGATGAGTAAATACGCATGAGGTGTTTGAGTGACATAGTTGTACGAATAATTCAGCCAAGGGATTCCTAACTGTTTCGCTAACACTTGCACATGAGATTTGTCTCTTGAACTTTTACAGAAGACCACCTAATGGGCATTGAGACTGAGGGTACGATGTGCTTTACTTTGTTGAAATAAATTTTGAGTAATGTAAATAATACTGGCATTACGATGATGTCCTTTTCGTGTACACAAAGGTTTAATTTCTTCTTCGTCTTCTCCTAGCATATGATCGAAGATGGCAAGACGTGTTTGGCTCAAGTCAGACACAATTCCTTGTCTTTCTTGGAGTAATGTGTAAGCCGATTGCCACTCTTTGTAACACCACACGATACGTTGAGGTGGACGATCAAACAAATGCGATTTGTCTTCGATCACAGGTTTCAAAAATACGGTTTTGCCTGAACAACTGGATCCATCAATCAACATAAATGCGAAGATACAAAGCCTTCCAACTTTGACGATCTAACTTTTCGTCAATCACTTTGAGAACAGAAGAAGAAGAGGATGAAGAGGAATATGCTGCCATAACTATGGTATTGAGAATTCTGAGATGTCGATGAAAGACACAAGACATTTTATAAACGCGATACACGCTTTTTGTTTCTTCAAAACGTTTCACCACAAACATATTTACATGTCCAGAATTAAAACACGAAAATACATAAGAGATAAATGGCTACGTACATCAATGTGGTACAAAATAAAATCACTGCAGAGGCATATAAATAAGAAAGTGTACAACACTATTTTCGATCTATGTGTGCTCCATGAAATCAACGTACACGCGTTGGCGTTCTTCTCTTTGTCTTTGTGGAATTCAGTGCCTCTAATTTCTCCGGGAGGCTTCTTTCTTCCTCAAGCGTTTCGATTTGCACGACGGTACTTTAGTTGACTTGTACTATGTCTTCCTCTGTGTCAGGTTGTTCTACCACTGTTTATAACATTGTCTTTAATGTCATGTTCACTTCTGGTATTGGTTCGAAGTGAACTTCTTTTCTTGGATTAGTGACACGCGATGTCTTTGGCATAATTAGCCACTTCTTGTATCCAAGCATGGAAGCCAAGTCTTTTTCAGTCACGTACATTCTTCTAGCAGTAAATTTGTTGGTGTAACCCACTAGCTATACACACTTCTTGGTAAGTATGAAGCCTGGATAAAGTTTGACAAATGTCTTCTTCACACGGAGGTACACAACCTTTTTCGTCACTATTCTCAACACTTTTAACACAATTTGTCTTTTGTGCACCGATAAAGTTTGGATGGTCATGTCTTTGTTGCATGTACTGTTCATAAATAGTCCACAAAGAATTTCCTGGGAAACGAAATCCGAGAAAAGTAGTCAATAACACACACTGCACGATGTCCAAAACTCAATGGAATCGTAGAAGGTGGAAACAGTTCTTGTAAAAGTGTATGGTAATCCTCTAAGTCCTGAACACTGTCAATGACTTACTTCCACGGAATTGATTGCAACACTGAAGACAACAGTCGCGCATGGTCAACATTTATATCCATGAAGCGTTTTGTGCCTGTGATAGTCTTTTCCAAGAATCAGTCTTCTTGTACTGTGGAAATATAGCAATAGTTTAAATACAGAGAAATTATTATGAGTTTGTATTTCACTTGTATCGTGACAAACTCTCTGTAAATGCGTTCTCGCAGCTCGAAAGGTAGATTTTGAATGTCCTCTTCTAAACTAGTCATTCACAGCAACGTCTTTCTTTTTGCTGAAATATTCATACAAATGCCAGATGGAATCTGGTGGTAAAGGATATCGAAGATGTTCAGTGATTACCTCACCACACCACACGTCGTGAAGGAGTTTCGTCTTGATGTGACACTTCTTTTAAACGTTTTCTGTATTCCTGTAAGTTTTTAACCTTTTCCTGGACTTGGTTCAGCGTTCTTATATTATTAAAATACCAATCGTTAAAACGTCTATGCCGCAAAGGATGCAATTGTTCTTTGGGTTTGACTTGAATCTTGACAAACGCTTTGTAAATACGTTCTCTTAGCTCAAGAGGCAAACTACGAATGTACTTTTCAAAAGTGTCCGACATATTACTTTGGACCAACCAAACAACGTCCAATATTACCCAAGACGGAATACCTGCTACATCCATCGTCGAGATAGCCAACACATAACGCCTTTGATGGTTGGGTGTTGGCTATCTCGACGATGGATGTAGATACAACTGTCGTTGTCAAAGTACAGGACTCGATCTCCTAAAAGTGCTAAGGTCTCAACATACAATTTTAAACGGGCATTGGCTGTCACGTATGCTGCAATAATGGCATTGCCATACGCGTCGAGGGTGCAAACTCTGTCGCTTCTTCGTAATTCACCAAAATCAAATCTTCACGAATGATTCCCACATGTTTCATCAGTTTTCCTTTGTCATCCACCAGTTGAAAGTAGCGGCTTGGATCTGGCAAGTATTCCGTCTTGGGTAATATCGGATATTGTGCCAATCACTGTGACAAACAATCGTCTTCCTTCGTTCTTTTCCACGTGTTCAAAAGTAATGCCTTCTAATGAGCAGTACCGTTCTTTGAATGTCTCTTTGCCTTCTGGAGTCTGACTCCAATAGCGATCTTCACTCGCTTCTTGTTGCAGTTTGAGAAATTCACTGACGTAGCCTGAGAAAATCCCTGGACTCTGTGGTAGGAAAGTGCCAAATTTCGTATACTTTTAAAAAGCGGTATCCACGATCCAGAGCACGAAACAATTCGACACTCACTCACGTTCCTGTCAAAGCGCATTATCATGCTTCCTCTTTGTCGTTGCAAGGTTGGTCTTGATTACTTGTTTCAGCACACGTACTACATAAAGAAAACATCAGTTTTCCTTGGAATGATGTGGTAAGACCGGATGGTACAAGTGAATGGGATGTAAGACTTTGCATTTGATCAAGCCTTCATATTGACGAACACACATCGATGTATTTGATTTCTTCTCCTTGAGCTTCGTCTACGTCGCATAGCAACCGTGTCGCATAGGTTCGTCATCCAAAAAGACTGTCATGTGAATTCAATGGTACGATGTCTACAACGTCGTAACATTCGGCAATGCGTCTCAATTTAGGATCGGTTTTGAAAGGTCGATCGTACTCGTGCTCCTACATTTCTGTCACTTGGTATCCTCGTCTTTCTAATCTCAGACGTCGTTTGTATGTTTGCTCGTACAACTCTTCCATGGTGAACTCTGGGAAAGGACTTTTCAGGTTTCGTTGAGGGAAAAAGGTGGGGATTTCGTGAAATAAACATTCCTGGAATTCGTAGACAATCTGGGGTTTTTCTAAATCCCAACCATGCACAGAAAGGATTCCAATTTTCTTTTCTCGCCCGCTTCTCGCATGTTGTATCCATTTGTCTTCACATTCATACAAGTAATGCAGCCAACGTAAAGATTTGACGGAATATCGTCGGCTGAATGACAGGTAAGATTGAGGGGGTATGATGGCTAGTTTGTTCTCAGCCATGAACTTCTGTTGGTAGACTAATCTACAGGCTTTTAGTAAAGGTATAAGCTTTCTTCAAAGGATCAGTACCTCCGCGATCTAGAAATAATTGTCGCAAATTTCCACAGCAACGGCATAAAATGTCTACATCCGATCGGCAATATTTCAACATTTCTCCTTGAAAGTCGAACGGGTCTGTAGCGTGAGTGTGGTACCAAGCGTAGAATGCTACTCGTTGTTCTGTGTGCATACCGTCAGGGTCGTACGTCAGGCAAATGCTGGAGCACTGAATGTTGATTAGCTTCGGTATTGAAAAGGTGTGGAAAATAACATTTGGCTATTTCTGTCATTCCAAACGTTTTAGGCATTCTACTCAAAGGCATAGCTAAATAACTCATGCAATCTTTAAACTGTACTTGGACTTCAGCATAAATTGCCTATCGTATCCTGAGAAATTGCGAGCCATGACGGTAGCTTATCTATGACATTCCTCGTAACGCTGGATGTCTTCTTCGCTCCAAGTGTCGTCGGTAAGATCTAAAATCCATTCGGCAAAATCGGCACGAGTGCGGGATCCTCGAAACATTTTTTCACGTCCTCCTGGAATCTTACTACATTGGGGACAGTGACAAAATATAGGTTCTTGTACACACTTCTAACATGCCGATGAGCTACACAGAAATTAGGGATGTTAATACCCGTCTCCTGCGTACATTCAAAGGTCATAACCTTTTAAATGCACTTGTTTTTTTTTTCTTCTTGTGCTGATCTTCCTCGATGTCTTCCTCCAGTTCATTGTCATATTTTTGAATGTAACATTGGTGTTCAAAGTCCACGATTTGTTCACAAAAAGGCATCTTTTGTTCCCGGGACAAAAGTGTTTCTTTGAGTTATTGGTTCGAATAAGATATCCACAAGTAGAGCACAATCTCAATGATTCGCAAGCACTTTTCTGTTCGTTAGCTTGTTTCATGCGTTGTTGTTCGTAATAAGTGGGGCTGACAAAGGCTTGCTTGCAAGAAGAGCAATGAATGCTTCAGGAATGCATGGTTTAGAGTCTAAACAGCCCCGACATCTCTCTTCAGTTTGAATGTGTTACTCCCGACTGGCAAATCCTCGGTCACATTTCTCTCAATAATAAATATATCCAAGAAATCCTGTGATACTTGGAATGGCATCGAAATGCTCTTGATGGTGGTACATCTGATTGTATTTTCCATCCAGAAAATCGGGTCCTCGATAGACCAGAGCTCCACAAACCAATTGAGGGTATACTTACAACGTATAATGAGGAGGCAGGACGTCTTAAAATTTTTGCATGCCAGGAATGCCACACACGGTCTCTTTGAAAATGCCTGCCTGTTGCAACAGGAGTTCTGTTTCTCTATGTTGTTTGTTTCTGTCCGATTTTCGAATGCTCTTTAATACTGTTTTCCATTTTACGGTCTCATTCTTCTCGCCCGACGACGATGGCCCGGGCTAAGCACATCTGGTCTTGAGAGTTACTAATTTGGACGATACTATGTTTGGTACTGCGAATGTCGTCCACCAATAGCACTTTGCGTCGTCCGTTGCCTCTTGGTGGTGCAACGTGCGTCATGTGAAGTGTGGCTTTTCTATTAGTCATGTTAACTTTGTCATTGGATTGTTGAGCGTGTTCAATTTTGTCGATGCCTTTGGAAGGTGTTAATTCTGCCGGTGTACTAAACTCGACCCACACAGAGACTTCAAACTGTCGTGATGTATAGAGAGTCTCAAACGAGCGTCGTCTATAGCTTTTCATTGTCGCTTCACTGTCTGTAACAAGGAATCCCACAAATCGGTAATGAAACCTGCGGCTTTAGTGGGTGGCACTTCAGACTTGAATACTTTAAATTTCACCGTGTAGGTGTAAGCCGTGGTTCTAAACTTTCTCGAAGTGAGTTTTTGTGTCTCTCGAATGTGATAATACTTTTCGGAAGCTACTGAACGACTTTCGTTCTTAGTGGCTCTGGACTCTCTTATCATTATGGTAGAGGATCACTGGCATGTACTTGGGCTAACACTTCAGTTTGTGTATGAGGCGATACCGAAAGTCGTCGCCTCTTGGTTTCTTTTTCTTGTTTCTTCTCAGCAAAGTATGATCGTTTCATCTTGATTGCAAACTTTGATTTGACTCCGTTTTACACAATTGCTCCCTATATATGGAGAAAGCTTGGTATAAGAGAATATAATTCATTCAGCTTTCAAACTTTGAAGATGGAAGAGTCGAAACAGATCGCTTTTCTCGTCAGAGATTTACAACAACAGACCGCTTCTGTCATCAGAGATTCAGTGAAAAATGGACTTTGGTGATGTGTTATCAAATTTTCATTGTAATTCAAAAGACAATATACCAAAAAGAACACGTAAGTGTCTCTTTGTTTTGATTTTTTATAATATGGAAAAGAAACACACACACACACTCATACAAGCACACACCACTCATACAAGCACACACCATCAAATGATGAGGAAAAAGAGCTTTACGTCTTACTTGATTTGGCAATCAATGAGTAGTATCTCTTTTCTAAGAGATGTGGATGGCCCCGAAAAGGACCGTTTGGTGTTTGTTTTTGACAAACTCATGGACTTGACATGGTGAGCTTTAATCTGTCACTATCCCTTTCCGCGGCCAAGTCAAACTCCTCCTCCTGTTGTTGTTGCTGCTTTGGTAGTAGTTGTAGAAATCACTGCTGGCATCTCAGTGGTAGTGAGAGTAGGTGGAGTGATGGGTTTAGAAAGTTTAGCCCGTGAAGGTCTCCTTCTCTTGAGTTGAGGTAAAGAAGTCTGATACATTTGTCTCAGATACTTTAAGTCCGCCAAAATATCTTGTAGCACACACAACGTTTTGTTTTCACTGTCCTTCACACTTCAAAGTTTTCCTCTTCTCTTCTTCTTGTTCTTGTTTTCTTCTTTTCTCATCTTGTTGTTGTTGCCGTTGAAGAAATGCTTCTTTTGCTTCTCTCTGACGTTGCAAAAAGCCTCCAGTTCTTCCTTCCGCCTCTTTCTAAAATCATCCGAAGAAGGATAAAATGGAGAAGGTGATAAAGGCGGTACTATCGTTGCAGGCAAAATTGTTTGAGAAAATCCACAAAATCCAAATTAAAGTGATCCTCTTATGGAAGAATACTAGTTATCGCTGCATTCCTAGTCGTAGTACTATCACTCCCAGTATACGAAGTCTCCGTACCAGGCGCACCCCAATACACTGTCTTCATTGTTTCAGTCATACTCAAACTGTGCTGTAATCGTAAACCGTACGAACGCTGTTGCTTCTATATACTGAATGTGAAGTCACGCGTCCGCTCTCTTCTGATTTACATAGAAACCATATCTTTTGGTGGAACATTTCAATCCATTTCGATCTGATCTTTGCTATATATACTAGTGCATTCTCCTATGATTTTACCTGTTCTCAAGACAAGATGTATACCATGCAGACTACAGTAGAATCATCAACGATCGTTTCGGGGATGCTGTTTAACCCGGACTACCCTATGTCTGTGAAAGCTTCACGGGCTATTACAAGGATCACAGAGACAGCGATGTGGAAGAGAAGAATTTATGTGGAGAGACAAGGCTGTCTTAAGAGGGTCTTACTCTACGGACCTGCCTTGCGCAGAAATATAAGGAGAAGAAGACCAGTGAAGAGGTGTGATATGTGTTAATTCACTTTGGTTAACAACCCCAACGGTCCTTTTTAGGGTCACCTACATCTCTAGAAAAAAGATATACTCATTATTATTGCCTACAATATTTGTGTTTATATATTTGTGTGTTTGTTTGTCTATGTGTATGTGTAACCATACATTCCCATTAGTCCCTATAAACCCTTTAGTTCCTATAAACTCTTTAGTCCCAATAAACTCTTTAGTCCCTATAAACTCTTTAGTCCCTATTGTTATGTATGATGTTTATATAATATTATAAATATTTTAGGAAATTATAAATGTTTCTTCACTTTAATATTTGCTTAAATCTTAATGTTATCAGGAAAAACATGTTTAACTAGTGTCCTTGAATTAGGTTGTTTTGATCAATATGTTTTCTCAATTTGAAGGTCAAGGTTGAATTTTGTTTACAGTTAGAATTCCATTAAGATGACTAATATTCTAGAACATTCTGTCATGTGACCAATCTATATATATACCATGTTTGGTGGACATTTATTCAGTTTTGACATTACCATCAGTCTTGTAAAGAGCTATTACAGTTGTGAAAATTCATTCCAAATTCTAAGAGAGGAATTATTTTAAATATTCATTGGATTATAACAGTGCTCATAAACTTTTGGATTTTGGATTTTTAATTGATGATTTTGGAATTTATGTGAACTTATTCAGAGATTTTGGAATACTTCATTTTGACATCAGCACATCAAAGATTTCTAGTACATCAGGACTTTTAAGACCATTATCACATCATAACATTCAAGGACACAGCCGTGAATTCGGAACATTCTATATTTAGGACTTGTGATTAGAACAATCATTCTTATTGGATTATTAGGATTTCAAAACACATTACTGTAAGTGATTTTTTGATTTTTCATTTTAATTATCTAGTAATATATTGCTTGTTGATTTTTTACTTGATTTGTTGGCTTCACTTTCTTTCTGTTACATTTTTCTTAGACCATAGAGTCGTAACAGAAATTGGGGGCTCGTCCTCTGGGATCTGAATTTCATTAAAGCATATTAGAGATATTAAATTTATCTTTGAAATTCATATTGATTTTGTCTTGGAATTTTTTTTGTTTTTGTCTTTGGCAAAGATTTTTTTTATATAGAGAAATTTTTTTGTGTGAAACCAACAAGCATTTACAATGGCATCTAATGTTCAGAATTTCATTTCAAAACCTACCCAGGAGGGGTTAGAGTGCATGAGAAAGGATGAGTTGCTCGAGCTTGCCAGAAAATACAGTCTATCTGAGGCAAAAGTATCATTGACAAAACAGGAGATAAAGATTATTTTAATTCTGTACTTATTAGGAAAGGGAATTTTTGATAGCAGTGCTTTAAGTTTGAAGAGAAAGCCTGTATCTGGTTCTGACAGGAAATTAAGGGAATTAGAGTTAAAGAACCAGATTGATTTAGAATTGGCAAAGCTTCAGATTCAGAGAGAGAGAGAGAAAGAAGAGAGCCAGATACAGATGGAGAGAGAGAAGGAAGAGAGGCAGATACAAATGCAGAAAGAAGAGAGGCAGATACATATGGAGAGAGAGAAAGAAGATAGGCGGATACAGATGGAGAGAGAGAAAGAATAGAGGCAGATATAAATGCAGAAAGAAGAGAGGCAGATACAAATGCAGAAGGAAGAGAGGCAAATGCAGATGGAGAGAGAGAAAGAAGAGAGGCAGATGCAAAGAGAAGAAAGGGAAATGCAATTTAAGTTAAGAGAATTAGAACTGGCAAACAGAGCACACTCCACTCCTTTAAATACAAGTTCAGGTTTTGATGTTACTAGATATATTAGGTTAGTACCCCCTTTTCAGGAAAAAGAAGTAGATAAATACTTTCTTCATTTCGAGAAAATAGCTGAAAACTTGAAATGGCCCAGAGAGCATTGGACTTTGTTATTACAAAGTGTACTTATTGGCAAAGCTCGTGAAGTCTACACTTCACTGTCAGTACAACAAAGCACTGATTATGATGTGGTTAAGGAGTACATCTTGAAAGCTTATGAGTTGGTACCAGAGGCATATCGACAAAGGTTTAGGAATTGTAGAAAAGAAACTGGACAAACTCATGTCGAATTTGCAAGGGATAAAGAACAACTATTTGATAGGTGGTGCTCAGCCAAGAAAGTTGATCAAGGTTATGATAACCTCAGACAGCTCGTATTAATTGAAGAGTTCAAGAGGTGCATCCATAGTGATGTTAAAACCTATCTTGACGAGCAGAATGTGGAAACTTTGGAAAATGCTGCTCGTATGGCTGATGATTATTCCTTGACTCACAAAATTTCATTTGGTAATAAGTCGTCCTCTCAGCAGTTTTCTGGTAAAACAACCATTTCAATCTCATTCGAGTACTTCCAAATTTCACAACAGCACAACTGTTAGGAATCAAACATCTGATAAGACTGATCAGAAATCCTTATCTATTCCTACGTGCACTTATTGTAAAACGAAAGGGCACGTTATTTCTGATTGCTTCAAGTTGAAAAATAAGCAACAGAGTAAAGACAGAGCTTTTCCAAATGCTCTTATTTCTACGAGGTCAAGGTCACGGTCTTGCATTGAAAGCAATACATTTGTTGGGTCAAACAAACCCCAGTCTGATTCTATTTTGGAGGCTTATGAACCATTCATGTCAGAAGGTTCTATATCACTTATTGGTGATTCTGCCAAATCTATCCCAATTAAAATATTAAGGGACACTGGAGCTTCTCAGAGTCTTTTATTATCAGGTACTTTGCCTTTGTCTGAGGAGTCTTCTTCAAGTGAAAGTGTTCTTGTTCAGAGAGGTGAGTGCGGCTTTGTAAATGTTCCTCTCCATTGTGTAAATTTGGCATCAGACTTAGTTTCTGGACCTGTGACTGTTGGGGCAGTGACTTCTTTACCCATAGAGGGTGTTCATTTATTACTAGGCAATGACCTAGCTGGAGATAAGGTTGTGGTTAATCCACTTGTAACTGACAAGCCTTGTTTGGATCAGAAAGTTGATCCTGTCGAAACTGAAATCCCTGATTTGTACCCTGCTTGTGCAGTTACTAGAGCTATGGCAAAAAGAGCTCTTGAGAGTGATGTTGATCAGGATATTATTCCTTTAGCTGACACATGTATTGGTCAATTTTTTGATGAGGTCACTTTTTCCTCAGGTATTGATCAATCAAACGGTATGGATCACAGTGATCCTCTTTTGGCAACTCATTCTCTTTGTCCTACTCAGGGTGACAAACGACAATCTCTTGTCGTTGAACAGGAGCAAGATCCCGAGATATCTTGTTTGTTTCAGAGGGCTATTAGTGAAACTGAAGCCACACAAGTTCCAGTGTGTTACTTTGTGAAAAATGGGGTCCTTATGAGGAAATGGAGACCACCTGATGTACCTGCTGGTGACGAGTGGTCAGTGAGCTATCAAATTGTTGTTCCTAAGTCATATCGACAGGAAATTCTTAATTTAGCCCATGAAACTCCTTTGGCTGGTCATTTAGGAGTCCGTAAGACTTATCACAAGATCTTGAATCATTTTTATTGGCCGAAACTCAAAAGTGATGTTTCTAAATACTGCAGATCTTGTCACACTTGTCAAATGGTAGGAAAACCCAATCAGAAGATACCTAAGGCTCATTTACAATCTATTCCTGCATTTGATGAACCATTTAGTAGAATAATGGTAGACTGTGTTGGTCCTTTACCTAAAACCAAGTTAGGCAACCAATACTTGTTGACCATCATGTGTACATCTACAAGATTTCCAGAAGCAATTCCTCTGAGAAATATAAAAACTAAAACTATTGTGAAAGCTTTGGTGAAGTTTTTTACACTTGTTGGCCTTCCCAAATCTGTCCAGTCGGATCAAGGGTCAAATTTTATGTCTGGAATTTTCCAACAAGTTATGCATGAATTAGGCATCCAACAGTTTAAATCTTCTGCCTATCACCCTGATTGTCAAGGTGCTTTGGAAAGATTTCATCAAACTTTGAAGAATATGATTCGATCATATTGCTTTGATACAGAAAAGGGTTGGGATGAGGATGTTCATTTGTTGTTGTTTGCTGTTAGGGAATCAGTTCAAGAGTCGTTGGGTTTTAGTCCCTTTGAACTAGTTTTTGGTCATACTGTCCGTGGACCATTGAAATTATTGAAAGAGAAACTTCTTTCAAATGAAGATTCGAAGATTAATCTTCTTGATTATGTCTCTGATTTCAAATACAAGTTGTCAAAGGCCTGTGAAGTAGCAAGAACTAATCTTCACACTACTCAGTCAAAAAGGAAATTAAGGTATGACAGAAATACACAGGAAAGGAGTTTTAAACCTGGTGACAAAGTTCTGGCTCTCTTTCCCATACTTCAGAATCCTCTTCAGGCTAAATTTTATGGTCCTTATACCGTTGAAAAGAAAGTAAATGACTTAAATTATATCATTAACACTCCTGGGAGACGGAAACAGAAACAACTTTGTCATATAAATATGTTAAAGGAATATTTTGACAGAGATAGCCCAGCTAATTATTCAGTTAATTTAGTTGTACCTGTCCCACACAGTGAAGATATCAGACTATAGTGACTCTGGTATAACCAATCTTCGGAATTCAGAAATATTGAACAACCTAGACCAGAAACTTTCACATCTACAACAACAGGAAGGAAATGAACTAAAACAGCTATTACATGACTATGAGCACTTGTTTCCTGATGTTCCAACACGAACAAGTAAAATTTATCATGACGTTGACATTGTAGATTCTGCGCCTGTGAAGCAGCATCCTTATAGGATGAATCCTCTCAAACAGAACTATCTGAAGAAAGAAATTCAGTATTTACTGGAGAATGATTTCATAGAACCAAGTAAAAGTAACTGGAGTTCACCATGTATTCTTGTTCCCAAGCCAGATAATACATTCCGTATGTGTACTGACTATAGAAAAGTCAACAGTGTCACCAAAACTGATTCATTTCCAATCCCAAGAATGGACGATTGCATTGATAAAATTGGAAATGCGGAATATGTCACCAAGTTTGACCTTTTAAAAGGATTCTGGCAAATTCCACTGACGGAAGGGGCAAAAGAAATTTCAGCATTTGCAACTCCAGATGGACTTTATCAATATAAAGTCATGCCGTTTGGAATGAAAAATTCGCCTGCAACGTTTCAACGTCTGATGAACATGATAACATTTGGTCTTGATAATTGTGACGCTTATATCGATGACGTCATTATCTACAACAACACCTGGGAAGATCATTTGGAAACCATTCGAAAATTCTTCGATCGACTCAGTGATGCGAATCTGACAATTAATTTGAGCAAAAGTGAGTTTTGCCATGCTTGTGTCACATTTTTAGGACATATTGTGGGACAAGGTCAAGTTAAACCTATAGAAGCTAAGGTCAAAGCTATCTCTGAATTTCAAGTTCCAATTTGTAAAAAGCAACTGATGCGATTTCTAGGTATGGCTGGATATTATCGGAAATTTTGTTCCAATTTTTCCAAAATTGCTGAACCTTTGACAAGTTTATTGAGTAAGAAAGCCAAATTTTATTGGTCTGACAAGTGTCAGGAATCTTTTGACAAGTTAAAGGCCATGCTTAAGAATGCACCAGTTCTTTCTGCACCAAATTTTAGCCAATCATTTAAATTATCTGTTGATGCAAGTGATGTAGGGGTTGGTGGAGTATTGATTCAGGAAGACAAAAGTGGTGTGGATCACCCTGTGTGTTATTTTTCTAAAAAACTAAACAAGCACCAGAAAAATTATTCCACAATTGAGAAGGAATGTTTGGCTTTGATATTGGCTTTACAGCATTTTGAAGTGTATGTTACCTCAGCTCTTTCTCCAATTATTGTGTACAGTGATCACAATCCCCTTACTTTCATCAACAAAATGAAAGATAAAAATCGGAGATTGTTGAGATGGAGTTTGATATTGCAAGAATATAACATTGACATCAAACACATCAGGGGAAAAGACAATGTGATTGCAGATGCACTCTCACGTGCATAGAAATATAATATTGCTTGATGTAATTAAGTCCAGTATCATAAAACATGTTCTTGTGTAATTTTGGTTATTATAGTATTAGATGTATATTCAAAAGAAAGCTTTATTATATAAATCTTTCTTTTTCTTTATGAGGGGAGGTGTTATGTATGATGTTTATATAATATTATAAATATTTTAGGAAATTATAAATGTTTCTTCGCTTTAATATTTGCTTAAATCTTAATGTTATCAGGAAAAACATGTTTAACTAGTGTCCTTGAATAAGGTTGTTTTGATCAATATGTTTTCTCAATTTGAAGGTCAAGGTTGAATTTTGTTTACAGTTAGAATTCCATTAAAATGACTCATATTCTAGAACATTCTGTCATGTGACCAATCTATATATATACCATGTTTGGTGGACATTTATTCAGCTTTGACATTACCATCAGTCTTGTAAAGAGCTATTACAGTTGTGAAAATTCATTCCAAATTCTAAGAGAGGAATTATTTTAAATATTCATTGGATTATAACAGTGCTCATAAACTTTTGGATTTTGGATTTTTAATTGATGATTTTGGAATTTATGTGAACTTATTCAGAGATTTTGGAATACTTCATTTTGACATCAGCACATCAAAGATTTCTAGTACATCAGGACTTTTAAGACCATTATCACATCATAACATTCAAGGACACAGCCGTGAATTCGGAACATTCTATATTTAGGACTTGTGATTAGAACAATCATTCTTATTGGATTATTAGGATTTCAAAACACATTACTGTAAGTGATTTTTTGATTTTTCATTTTAATTATCTAGTAATAAATTGCTTGTTAATTTTTTACTTGATTTGTTGGTTTCACTTTCTTTCTGTTACATTTTTCTTAGACCATAGACTCGTAACACTATAAACTCTTTAGTCCCTATAAACTCTTTAGTCCCTATAAACCCTTTAGTCCCTATAAACTCTTTAGTCCTTCCCTATAAACCCTTTAGTCCCTATAAACTCTTTTGTCCCTATAAACTCTTTTCTCCTTATAAACTCTTTTGTCCCTATAAACCCATTCCCATGTTAAGTCCATGGACCAATTTAACATAGGATTTCCCTTTTGCCCCATTGTGTCACACCAATGTAAAGCTATGGACCAATTTAACATAGGATTTCACTTGTGCCCCATAGTGTCACACCAATGTAAAGCTATGGATCAATTTGACATAGGATTTCACTTGTGCCCCATAGTGTCACACCAATGTAAGGCTATGGACCAATTTGACATAGGATTTTCCTTGTGCCCCATAGTGTCACACCAATGTAAAGCTATGGACCAATTTGACATAGGATTTCCCTTGTGCCCCATAGTGTCACACCAATGTAAAGCTATGGACCAATTTGACACAGGATTTCCCTTGTGCCCTCAAGTAGCATTTCCATGTAACCCTATTGTGTAATGCTATTTCCCATTAGTGCCCCCCAATATCCACATATAACTACTCTCCGTTCACAAAAACATTAAATCTGGAATCACTATACTCAGCAAGACCTGTAGTCTAGATTTAGTACAATTTCTGCATCCATTAATCAGTCCTTCACATGAATATCCAACAACTGGAATGGTGCTTTTTCTGTCATATTCAATACTGCATCTGTGGAGAATGTCTATAGTGGAATAGACACTTTTCGTTGGAAACGTTGTAAACAGTCTCATCGAAATCCATGTATATGATGCGTCAAGAGATCTATTTGACATTACAAAGGAATTTTCATCGGAGATCTGGTCTTTGAAAAATGATGTTGATTTGGAAGGACAGTTGCTCTTTGAATTATAATTTGTAAACATATTCTACTTTTAATTGTTACTGGTTATTGAATTGTACATTATTGATTCAACTCGCGTTTGGAACTATTTTTTAGCGCAAGAATTGAAAAGTGCAGCGTCTGAGCCAGAATTAAATGAAATGCCGAAAATCTCGGACTCGCAAAAACTGGAATTTATTTAACTCGTTTCATAAATTCGATATTAAATCATTACCCGTTTGAGATTCTCTATTTATGCATACTTGCCAACATTCTGGAGACAGAAAGGCGTAAGCAGACTGAGATGCAGAAAATGTGTGCGCGAAGTCACAAAACACGCCGAAGGCGCATCGGGAAGGGTATTGGAGGGGAGTACACTCCCACAGGCGGGAGTGGGAGGGGGAGGGGATGCTGACTAAGCCGCCTCCACCAGATAAAAATTGTATGAGATAATTTGTATCCAATAAGCGGTCAGAAAATATCGCGAGCTTTTAAAGGTCGCCCAAAGCATTACAAATTGAGTTTTGCATTGATGCAAGTGGGTTGATAAATCAGCTAAATATCAGATCTATTGCTTGCTGAGCTACCGCAAACATCAGCTCAGTAAAATATTTCAAACCATTTTTAAAAACGGTATGATAAGTTTACAAAATCGGTATGCTGTTAAAGTAAGTAAAAGTTGGTGTGTTATAGAAGTATCCAAAAATTGGCAACCTGCCTCAAGAATCGGTTGTCTTGTTAGGCCTGTTCACGAGTTCCCTAAGGCACAACTGAACTTCCACATGCTTGTGTATTCGTGTTTTCCATTGCTCAGTGCATATTGTATGTTAAATATTCCTATTTGGGGTAGGAATACTGATCCACAATATAGTTTGAGGCGATACCTGTACATTTTACCTATTACGAAACGAAGCTTATTAAAGGGAAATAAAATATAAGTACACAATGTACACAAAGTGTGATTTTATACAAAAGTGCCCTGGACTGTGTGTAATACGTAAAAGTTAAGTATTTTCTAAAAATAAAAACCACAGATCACGTTTAGTATAAGAAAATGTATCAGTACTCTTGACCTATTCCAAAATGACGACGACTGCGATGACAAAGATAAGGACGATGATGCTACAACCAACGATGATGATGATGATGTTATCGCGATGGTAACAAAAGTAGTGATTTATACGTCTTTGTTAAGGACACTGATAAGAGATCGTTTAATTAATTTTAACATCACAATCATGTGTTTATTTGCCGGGATAACAGAGCTGAATTAAATAGAGAGAGATTCATTAACACACTCACACATACACACACATCTATCTATCTATCTATATATATATATATATATATATATATATATATATATATATATATTTGCGGATGTATGTATATATGTATATGTATGTAATCGAAAGGAGGATGTAAATGCATTGTGTCTAGATGACAACATGTAAATAGTTCCGCTACAACAAATTGTAAACTTTCATTAATATATAATTCCAATGAATCAGTGGTGTTAATATATAATTCCAATGAATCAGTGGTGTTAATATATAATTCCAATGAATCAGTGGTGTTAATATATAATTCCAATGAATCAGTGGTGTTAATATATAATTCCAATGAATCAGTGGTGTTAATATATAATTCCAATGAATCAGTGGTGTTAATATATAATTCCAATGAATCAGTGGTGTTAATATATAATTCCAATGAATCAGTGGTGTTAATATATAATTCCAATGAATCAGTGGTGTTAATATATAATTCCAATGAATCAGTGGTGTTAATATATAATTCCAATGAATCAGTGGTGTTAATATATAATTCCAATGAATCAGTGGTGTTAATATATAATTCCAATGAATCAGTGGTGTTAATATATAATTCCAATGAATCAGTGGTGTTAATATATAATTCCAATGAATCAGTGGTGTTAATATATAATTCCAATGAATCAGTGGTGTTAATATATAATTCCAATGAATCAGTGGTGTTAATATATAATTCCAATGAATCAGTGGTGTTTGGCAAAATGTTTAGCAATATTGTCCATCAATTTTGTAATACATAATTCAGGAAAAGTTTGCTATAAATATTTCTTGAGACAAATGCCTTGGTACCACAATACTATAATATAATTACCTTTGAATAGTGGAGATATTGTCTCTCGTGTTCTTGAGACACATGCCTTGGTACCACAATAATATAATATAATTACCTTTGAATAGTGGAGATATTGTCTCTTGTGTTCTTGAGATACATGCCTTGGTACTAAAATAATATAACATAATTACCTTTGAATACTGGAGATATTGTCTCTCGTGTTCTTGAGACACATGCCTTGGTACTAAAATAATATAACATAATTACCTTTGAATAGTGGAGATAATGTCTCTCGTGTTCTTGAGACACATGCCTTGGTACTAAGATAATATAACATAATTACCTTTGAGTAGTGGAGATAATGTCTCTCGTGATTTTAACTACTTAAATACCTAGCAGATTGGACAGTTAAAGCCAAAGGTGGAAATGTAAATTTATTATATACTAAACCAAATCTTCCACGAAAGTTGGACCCACACTCAGTTCATGTTTGTTTGTGTGAGAAAAAAAAAAACCTTTACGTGATAACATTAACGTTGACTAGAATAAAACAAATAATATAATCAGTGATATTATAGTGTTTTATTTTAGTCTTAAAAAATGTGTAAATGAAAATGAATATCGGGGAAGTTCTAATTTTCCATACCCATAGGCAGTAATTACATATCAAAAAGAAGCCGTAATAATATAGTTGTATCCTATTCCCGCATTATGATTACGAACGTAGCCTTTGATTCAAGAAACGACCACGAGTATTTACTACGACAGGTCATTTTGTTATGATATCATCACTCTTGAAAGTCTAGTCCTCTAACACTGAGCGTTCTTTATGTACTTGGAGCCTCGTCAAGACCGAAAGCATTCAGAGAGGAATTGCATCTGCATTCCAACATGCCTGGAACTTGGAAGCAAGCGCCGCCTGAATCACTACATTTGCCCCTTATATCTCCCCTGTCTACACAACGGCTGAACCTGTAAAAACACTGCCATCCATGCGTTCCATTCAGTGTCACAAGAAGGAGATAGACAGCCACAAAAGTTGACCTCATATTCATTACGATCTGAAATTGATATTTTTAATTAATAAATCCGTAACTTTATTTTCTTCAGAGCGATGAATGTCGCTTTAGCCTAAAAGCCTGCTAAAGATCACACGGTTTAAAAATTACCCCGCTAAAATGATCAAAACTTCAAAGACTCTAACATTTTCAAAGACTCTAACATTTTCAAAGACTCTAACATTTTCAAAGACTCTAACATTTTCATAGACTCTAACATTTTCAAAGACTCTAACATTTTCAAAGACTCTAACATTTTCATAGACTCTAACATTTTCATTCGATGTTCAGTCGACTTCAGTACTAAGACTATGCGGGTTACAACTTTTGTCTCTAGACAGAGTTTCAACTTTGGTGGTCAGCTTTTTAGTATTGGCCTATTTCTATTTTAGTATTGACCTATTTCTATTTTAGTATTGACAAATATCTATTTTAGTATTGGCCTATTTCTATTTTAGTATTGGCCTATTTCTATTTTAGTATTGGCCTATTTCTAACCAATACAGTATGATTGTCACAGGATGAAGCCGGGTTGGGACTGGATTAGTGAAGACACCGAAAGCAACTGCGTTAATAAGCTGTTTATTTATAAACGCAATTTAAAGATGAACAAATCTGACACCATTATAACAAAAAGATAAGGAAAATTATAAAGTTCCTAACATGGAACTATCAACAACAAGTAACTCAACGAGAAAAATCAAAGATGAATTTAACGAATGGAATTTTAAACAAACGTGAATAACATCCTATCACCAATCAACAAATAAGAGTATATGATCTACACCCTAATATAAACAAGGTCTTATTAAGTACCAAGGGTGACCAAAGCATGTGATTTATGCACTTATCAATATGATACTCATCAATTTATCAATTCATCAAGCGATATTGGAATATGTATGAATTTATGAATATATCGTTCATATAACGAAAATGAAATGGGAATGCATGAAATTATGAATCTATCACACATATAGCGATATTGAAATGTGAATACATGTAATTTTGCACAGATAGCAATATTGAAAATAACAATAAAATGGAACACGTAATATGTATAACTATCGTGGCGCCCGTTTTGCGACCAAGATGTATCTCCGGTTCCACCCGCTCTAGTCAATGGTCAAGGAGCCACCACGCATGGTCTACCCCTCCCAGTCTGTTGAAGGATCCCTCGAGAGCCTTCACATTTAACACAGACCCGCTGGTCGAGAAGCCTTGGTCCCTCGCATCGAGAAAACCAGTACACTCTTCCGAACCAACGTCACCAGACACAGCGTACACGTCACACGAAACCACACAGAGTTCTGTGACTTCACATCACCAAACCATACAATAGGACAGCTCTACAGCTGAAGATTTGCTCCCGTAAAGAGGTAAGGTTTCTGACAAGACTCGTCGTAGTGTAATTAGTTTATAGAGAATTCGCTCTATATGTACTCTAGCTGTGACAGATATGCGCAGCAGCTAGGTACGTAAGTTTTCACTGTAGGCAATTTGCACGTGCAGCATGGGGTGAATCGCGCTCAGTATTTCAAAATAACTAGAGCCGAAAAAATAAACAACCCCCGAGTAACGCTCTAGTCGGAAACGAAACCCGAATACATTTTTGATCACATATACATATTGATATAAACCATACAATTCCGTGACAATGATACATATAACTCATGTGCGGAATTTGCAAACGGATTGCTAGCGTTTTAGATTGGATAAGTTTTGCTTACTTTAAGAAGTCAGATATCATATGCATAATTAGCTTTGGCACCTATTTAACTTCTAGACAGCTATAAAACATGTATATATTCATTGCATCCATTTCACTTCCAGACAGCTATAACACACGTATATATTCATTGCATCCATTTCACTTCCAGACAGCTATAAAACATGTATATATTAATTGCATCCATTTCACTTCCAGACAGCTGTAAACCACGTATATATTGATTGCATCTATTTCACTTCCAGACAGCTAGCTATAAAACACGTATATATTCATTGCATCCATTTCACTTCCAGAAAGCTGTAAAACACGTATATATTAATTGCATCCATTTCACTTCCAGACAGCTATAAAACACGTATATATTAATTGCATCCATTTCACTTCCAGAAAGCTGTAAAACACGTATATATTAATTGCATCCATTTCACTTCCAGACAGCTATAAAACACGTATATATTCATGGCATCAATTTCATTTCCAGACAGCTATAAAACACGTATATATTCATGACATCCATTTCACTTCCAGACTGCTATAAAACACACACACACACACACACACACACACACACACACACACACACACACACACACACATGCGTCTGATCAGTGGAACACGACGGATACTGATAACGGTTATAGTATGGGTTAGATTGAAAATGTTGCTTAAAGAACGGGACTAAAAAAAAATACGAAATTGAGACAAAAATTGACTCTTGGTTAAAATGATATCTCTCTAGAAGTGTGCAAGGGTACAAAACTAAACATGGATGTGATATTTGGTTCTTAAATTGAGTTAAGCGTTTGAAAACTCTTGTGTTCAAAAACTCTGTCAAACCTCTTTTGCCACTGTTAACGGTTTCTGCACAAGATTTGTATAGCTGAAAGAATGACGGACACTTTATCTACTATATCTCGCCATTGGCGACATTGTTCTCGAGGAGGACCTGGCAAGCATTTAATGATCATTCACTCATAGAAAACAAAAGTAAAGTTCACAAGACTTTAAACAATATAAGCAACACATTTAAAATAATGTATCCCGTAACCTTAGCCATTCACCGTTAAATCCGTCATCTGATGACAATTTATTAATGGAAATGGGAGAATACTGGATCTCTGTGACTCTGAACTTTAAACTTTTGCACTGGAATCTCTAGATTCATCTGTATTCCGTGTTTCGTTGTATACGCCTATGTCATGTCTGGTGAAAATGTCCCAAATCCCATATAACTCAGAATACAAAAAAGAAGTCCAAATCAACGTCACTTATGCTTTACCTAGAGTTATATCGTCATGCGTCAGAGAGACACCGGGCGTAATTTTGAATATACAGTGTCGAGATACTGGAATCAGAGCTAGATCAAAAAAAAAATAAATTAAAAAAATAAAAAAATATAGCCAATGATTCTCTTTCAAACCTCCACGTTCCACTACCCTGCAACTCCGGCCCACTTTTACTTTGCTCTTCGAAGAACATTAGGATCCAAACTGTGGAAGTGGGGTATGTGTTTCCAAACTGTGGAATTGGGGTTTGTGTCTCCAAATGTAGTTGTAAGTGAAGTTTTTATGAGCCACTCATATGAACAGAATGGATGGATGGATTGATGGACGGACGGTAAGATGCAGACCTAAATACATACACAGATACATGCACACATGAGTATCTGACATAATTACATGCATATACGCACATACATGCATACAGGCACGCATAGTCATACAGACATACATAAACATACACACACACACACACACATGTATATATATATATATATATATATATATATATATATATATATATATATATACATATATACATTATGAATAACATAATGCATATACAGGACTTCAAAGAACAGAACAAATCGTTCTTTATGACAAATCTCCTCAGCCAGGCGCAGGTGGTATATGAGACCACCACAATTGCTTACTTAATTTAAATGTGACATTACAGGAAACATTGTGAAATACAACTTGAAATGACAGTGTTGATCCGAATATAAATAATGGTTAAAATATCATAATTATAAAAAAGAGAATATATATGACAATGTTTGGATCAGTGGTTTTGATATAGATATGAAAAAGGTAAAAAACACTATCTGTACATATTTAGGATTCATATAGATATTATTAGTGTACAAAACTAACTGTCGTGGAAAGCAGAAAAGTATTTGAAAATAGCACTGGTAATGTATATAACGTAAATTCAAACCTATAACTAGTTGAATTATATTTTAAGTATTGTTTTCATTATAAAAGACACGTTATTTGATAGATTATGGGAACTGTGCAATTGTATGTAGAAAATAGATTTTGCAATATTGCATTATTAGATCTACTGTAGCAAAGGAGATTCAAAAGTTTTACGTTTTCAACAACAACAACAACAAAAAAAAAAAAATATTCGTAATAGTATTCGGCCCAAATATCATTTTTGTTGGAGTAATTTTACTTTCGTTTTTCGAATGGTTTGATTTCCCATCGACCAGTTTCAATAGGAGGCCTATGACAAGAACACGTACACTTTATCATTAGTAGATATTCATTTCTAGGTAAGGTAACGGGTATTCTTCAAAATTGAAGTCCTGTTTAATACTGTAATAAAATTGAAGTCCTGTTTAATACTGATATAATATTTAAGTCCTGTTTAATACCGTAATCAAATTTCCCTTTGTAAGATAAGGTTACAGAGGCATATCACTCCTGAATATCAATATCTTTTAGAGTTTCTATAATCATGTATTTTGTTCCTTGAGGACTGCTTATAAATTCATAGTTAAAAAGATCTGATCTTCTGATAGAAATCAAAGTGTTCTTTATACATTTCATCCATTTGTGTTGAAATCAGCATTAGTTTCGTACAAAGTATTCTTTATAAATTTCATCCATTTGTGTTGAAATCTTCATTAGTTTAGTACAAAGTATTATTTATACATTTCATCCATTTGTGTTGAAATCAGCATTAGTTTCGTACAAAGTATTCTTTATAAATTTCATCCATTTGTGTTGAAATCAGCATTAGTTTAGTACAAAGTGTTCTTTATACATTTCATCCATTTGTGTTGAAATCAGCATTAGTTTCGTACAAAGTGTTCTTTATACATTTCATCCATTTGTGTTGAAATCAGCATTAGTTTCGTACAAAGTATTCTTTATACATTTCATCCATTTGTGTTGAAATCAGCATTAGGTTCGTACAAAGTGTTCTTTATACATTTCATCCATTTGTGTTGAAATCAGCATTAGTTTCGTACAAAGTGTTCTTTATACATTTCATCCATTTGTGTTGATATCAGCATTAGTTTCGTACAAAGGTACGTGATAAAGACGTGTGGACAATTTAATTTGTTTGCCACTGATAATCGAAATAGCAAACTCTGTCATTCGAGATCTAATAATGATATATATCGGCTTCCTCCCTAACTCAGAGTAAGGTATATGCATGGGCGTGCTTTGCTGTAATGTTCTAATATTATTTTTTTTTAAATTATGCAAATTTTCAATGCTTTTATATTTTCAAATCCCCATAATTCCCACGTATAGAGTAAAATAGGTAAAATGATATCATCAAAAAAATGCAAAAGCAACAGGTAAATTCACGTTTTGAATTCTTTGTTACATGCATAGCTGGTTACAGTACATGCATAGCTTGTTTAGCTTTGCCAACGTTGTGTTTTATTGCTCTATGAAATCTTGCGTTCTAAGAAAAAATAACACCCAAGTAAATAAAACTGCTACAAATGTCTATCGAGTGCTAACTAATACTACATTCATATTTAACGTTATTTCGTGTTCCAAATTCAATTTACACAGCTCTGAATACTCATAGAACACGATCAAATTATTCTGAAAAGATTTCTCGTAAATTCCCAATAAATAGCACTATCATCGGTATACAATAAAACGAGGATTTTAAGAAACAATGACATCATATGGTCTGAAAAGTTTAGTTGTACACTAGTGCAACTTTTTTTTTAGGAAGAACGCTTTCTAAGTCATTCAAAAACATGGAACTAAAATTGGTGAGAGACTTTCACCCTGTCTCGCCCCTTTATGACATTGAAATTAACTAGACTGTTTCACTACTAAATTAAGACGGTACTTTAATACTTTTTGATACGTGTTGTATAAAATTCTAAAAATCTTCCTATTACAGATTGTTGCATAATTATTTCATCCACAACCCTACTCGTCACACAGCGTCAAACAGAGACAAAGCCTTTACTAAAGTCGATAAAGATACAAACAAGTTTCATTCCTTAGTTTTTAATATTTCAGAAACAGTTTTGTGGAACAAATATGATATATTTTTGAATAATCTGTAAGTATTTTATAAAACAAATATGATATATTTTTGAATAATCTGTAAGTATTTTATAAAACAAATATGATATATTTTTGAATAATCTGTAGGTATTTTATAAAACAAATATGATATATTTTTGAATAATCTGTAGGTATTTTATAAAACAAATATGATATATTTTTGAATAATCTGTAAGTATTTTATAAAACAAATATGATATATATTTGAATAATCTGTAAGTATTTTATAAAACAAATATGATATATTTTTGAATAATCTGTAAGTATTTTATAAAACAAATATGATATATTTTTGAATAATCTGTAAGTATTTTATAAAACAAATATGATATATTTTTGAATAATCTGTAAGTATTTTATAAAACAAATTTGAAAACTGTTGAAGCCTCTTATCAAGAACAGATGTGAAAAGTTCGCCAAAGCAAATTGTTCTTAGGTCCATAATTATCGGGTTGACTTGAATCACTATTCCCTTTATATATGAGTCAAATTATTCCCTCAAGCCATGCATCTGGAATCAGCCCAGTGTTAAACTTAAACAGAAACTGAAACATATTATGGCATCAGTATGCTAGATTTCATTTAGAAACATTGGATTAAGATGTGAATTGTGTTTATTTTGAGGCACCTAATGTATGTAAGAATTTCCGATTCAGTAAAGGCTCAAGTAAGAATTTCCTCAACATCATTAACTATATTATTTATACCATCTTCAGTTTCATCGTTATCGTCCCCTCAAGAGAGATACTGTTTTCTAGAGATATACTGGCTGGTTTCTAGAGAGATACTAGTTTCAGAGATATACTGGTTTCTAGAGATATACTGGCTGGTTTCTAGAGAGATACTGGTTTCAGAGATATACTGGTTTCTAGAGATATACTGGCTGGTTTCTTGAGAGATACTGGTTTCTAGAGATATACTGACAGGTTTCTAGAGAGATACTGGTTTCTAGAGATATACTGGCTGGTTTCTAGAGATATACTGGTTTCTAGAGATATACTGGCTGGTTTCTAGAGATATACTGGTTTATAGAGATATACTGGCTGGTTTCTAGAGATATATTGGTTTCTAGAGAGATACTGGTTTCTAGAGATATACTGGTTTCTAGAGATATACTGGCTGGTTTCTAGAGATATACTGGTTTATAGAGATATACTGGCTGGTTTCTAGAGATATATTGGTTTCTAGAGAGATACTCGTTTCTAGAGATATACTGGTTGGTTTCTAGAGATATACTGGTTTCTAGAGATATACTGGTTTCTAGAGATATACTGGCTGGTTTCTAGAGATATACTGGTTTCTAGAGATATACTGGCTGGTTTCTAGAGATATATTGGTTTCTAGAGAGATACTGGTTTCTAGAGATATATTGGTCTAGAGATATACTGGTTTCTAGAGATGTACTGGTTTCTAGAGATGTACTGGTTTCTAGAGATGTACTGGTTTCTAGAGATATACTGGCTGGTTTCTAGAGATATATTGGTTTCTAGAGATATACTGGTTTCTAGAGATATATTGGTCTAGAGATATACTGGTCTCTAGAGATGTACTGGTTTATAGAGATGTACTGGTTTCTAGAGTTATACTGGTTTCTAGAGATATATTGGTCTAGAGATATACTGGTTTCTAGAGATGTACTGGTTTCTAGAGATGTACTGGTTTCTAGAGATATGCTGGTTTCTAGAGATATACTGGTTTCTAGAGATATATTGGTCTAGAGATATACTGGTTTCTAGAGATATACTGGTTTATAGAGATGTACTGGTTTCTAGAGATGTACTGGTTTATAGAGATGTACTGGTTTCTAGAGATATACTGGTTTATAGAGATGCACTGGTTTCTAGAGATGTACTGGTTTATAGAAATATACTGGTTTCTAGAGATATACTGGTTTATAGAGATGTACTGGTTTCTAGAGATGTACTGGTTTATAGAAATATACTGGTTTCTAGAGATATACTGGTTTCTAGAGATGTACCGGTTTCTAGAGATATACTGGTTTCTAGAGATATACTGGTTTCTAGAGATGTACTGGTTTCTAGAGATATACTGGTTTCGAGAGATATTCTGGTTTCTAGAGATGTACTGGTTTCTAGAGATGTACTTGTTTCTAGAGATATACTGGTTTCTAGAGATGTACTGGTTT
The DNA here is from genome assembly GCA_029931535.1 of Margaritifera margaritifera. Classification (NCBI taxonomy): domain Eukaryota; kingdom Metazoa; phylum Mollusca; class Bivalvia; order Unionida; family Margaritiferidae; genus Margaritifera; species Margaritifera margaritifera. The sequence continues at coordinate 225,252 of JAQPZY010001019.1, forward strand.
ATAGAAATATACTGGTTTCTAGAGATATATTGGTCTAGAGATATACTGGTTTATAGAGATGTACCGGTTTCTAGAGATATACTGGTTTCTAGAGATATACTGGTTTCTAGAGATATACTGGTTTATAGAGATATACTGGTTTCTAGAGATGCACTGGTTTCTAGAGATGTACTGGTTTATAGAAATATACTGGTTTATAGAGATATACTGGTTTCTAAAGATATACTGGTTTATAGAGATGTACTGGTTTCTAGAGATATACTGGTTTATAGAGATATACTGGTTTCTAGAGATATACTGGTTTCTAGAGATGCACTGGTTTGTAGAGATATACTGGTTTCTAGAGATATACTGGTTTCTAGAGATATACTGGTTTCTAAAAAAAAAACACATAAAGATCTTCAATATGTAATTCTGCTTCATCTTTCCTTTATTTATATTTTTTACTGCTGGGGGATGGGGTAATTCTAGGTTCTGCAACCTATTTTGTGTAGATTTATTTTCACCTTATTTATGCTAAAATGATTTTTCTTTTGCATAATTTGTTTGCATTAACACGATTAATCTATATTAGCAATATGATATTTTATGCGGACATTTTGCCATTTATTTCACAACCAACGTTGATTTTTTTTCTCATCATTACCTTTTTGGTTACAGTTACCAGTTACAAAACATCTGACGCAGAATAGTGTTATTTCTCTTTGTAGATTCCATGATCTCCGTGCATCCAAAGTCTACTTTAATATTTCTTAGAATTTGTTGTTTTTTTCAGATTTTTTTATGAAGTCAGCCGTCCTATTTTCCTGCCACTATGGTTTGTAAGACAAGTTTTCATTTTTGGTAATATAGTGTGGTTTAGTTTCTGCACTGAAAATTAAAACTGGTAACTCCCAAAGATTGATCGTCCGTAAAAATGTCGGTCAAGTTATGCTAAAATTAGGGACGTATCTCAAGGCTTGACAGAGATCAATCAAATAAGTATTTCTCAAAGGTATTCATATCATTGCCACCTCTTCCTTTCAATATAAGAAGATTATTCTTTTTGCACACACACACACACACACACACACACACACATATATATATATATATATATATATATATATATATATATATATATTATTCGTTGTTTGTAACATCATATTTGATATGTTTTTCCTAAGTAAATTGTATTTATTGATAAATGATGGGGTGCTATTATAAAAGTCAAACAAAATGTCATCAAACTCAAAATGCCAGACGATGAAAGTATCACCTTCCAAAACGTTATTGGTGTTATGGGCGCTGAAATTAAAATCAGCCATTATAAATATATATTTATTCCAGATACACATGTTAGTAAATTCTGATAGGAACAAGCCAAATTCATCTTTTGAACATTAACTCTGATGGGGGAGCATAAATAACTCCAAAATAAATATCTTCGTTAGTTTGAAAACCAAGTTTGATCATTTTAAACTACAAACCAAGTTTGATCATTTTAAATCACAAACTATACTCAGAATCAGATTGGTTAATTGAGGCATACGAAGTAAAAAATGGTATTCTTCACAACTACACCTCTCCTGCGGCTCTTGCGGTTATATCTATGCTTGCAGTTTTCAGACAAAAATGTATAACCGTATATGGCAACAGTAACACCAGCAACATCAGCCGCATCACCCTGTGTGCATACATATCAGCCTTGCCACTGCGATCAGGTTTTATCATACCGGGAAAGCTGGTCTCGTTAACAATAAGTTATTTCTGCTGGACGTCGTCAGCCCTCTCTGTATCAGACTTCATTACATAAGAGCTTTGGATGTCTGAATCTACTCCATTCTACCTCGAAGACTGGTGTGGGATGACGGGGGCTCTTCCGCATAGTCTCTTTATTGCTCAACTGTCTGGACATGTTTTAAGGTTTTTTGTCTACTACTATAGCTTGGCCAAGAACTGAATATTGACCCTTACTTTGGGATACTTCACTTTCAAAGTTTCCATGCCGGAAAATAGAGATTTTTGGGTTTCCCCAATTTCCCGCGGGTGATATCGACTAATACCGATTTGGGGATCTTTCAGTTACGATGCGCTGGACAATATGAGTTCAATTCCTTCACAGTCACGAAGAGCCGTTATGATTGGCCTATGTCTCTTTTGAGCAGATCGAGTGTTAGAATTTCATATATTAGCCTGCAGTTTTCTCCCAATACGATGAGCCTTGTCTATGCACATTGACTTGTGTATGTACATAGCCTTGTGTATGCACATAACCTTGTGTATGCACATAGTCCTGTGTATACACATAGCCTTATGTATGCACATAGCCCTGTGTATACACATAGCCTTATGTATGTACATAGCACTGTGTATTCACATAGCCCTGTGTATTCACATAGTCTTGTGTATGCACATAGCCTTGTGTACGCACATAGCCTTGTGTATGTACATAGCCCTGTGTATGCACATAGCCTTATGTATGCACATATTCTTGTGTATGTACATAGCCCTGTGTATGCACATAGACTTATTTATGCACATATTCTTGTGTATGCACATAGTCTTGTGTATACACACAGCCTTGTGTATGCACATAGCTTTGTGTATGCACATAGTCTTGTGTATGCACATAGCCTTGTGTATGCACACAGCCTTGTGTATGCACATAGCCTTGTATATGTACATAACCTTGTGTATACACATAGCCTTGAGTATGTACATAGTCTTGTGTATGTACATAGCCCTGTGTATACAAATAGCTCACGATCAAGACTAAGCTTATCAGCAAGGAAATATTTCAGCGCCGCCAAACAATCCTTATTCATGACCTCCGGTATTCCCCAAATATCACGATGTTGCACCTCTGTCTCGCTTCAAGGTCAATAGACTTGTAGGCGAGTGTTGTAGCTTTTGTCCGAGTTAATGTGGGCCAGCTCATTGGCTGCATGCGGCTTCACGCTCGACATTTTTTTAAAATGACATTTTTATATTCTTGCAAACAAATAAAAATTGATTCCAATTTTTCATCAATATTACAAATCGTTAATTATTTCTAGCAGAAGTTTAAAAAATATATCTTGTGTCCGGTAGTGAACTTGTATCCAGTCTCATGCGCTTCTGCACTGAGCGTGGTGAATGTCGTGACGTCTTGTGCACCTTGTTACGTGGATCTCTCTTACCAACCCACATAATTATTGTTTTCAGCAACTCCTGGAATCTCTCGTATCCAAATAACACAGATATATCATTTGAATTCAATAAATTTCAAGCAAACCACATGAATATCGAAAGAAATTGATCTGGTGTTCAACAGTACAAACGCTCCCCATGATGTTATGACGTCATATGCATGTACCAATCTAAATCTTACACTTAAGAATTAAAACCGTTTGCCATTTCTAAACATGCGACTGAATAATATTCCACAGTCCGCGTTTTCTTTTTTTTTCTTTTTTTATTGCACGGAATTTAAATTATATCGACAATAATAATGATTCTAAAGGCTTATGAACATGCAGCTAAGAAGCAGGTATAATCGTAAGTGAAACTGATGATGGTAATGATGACTTGTGATGATAAAGGTGATGACAATGGCGATTAATATGATGCTGCTTCCACTACAGATATCTAATGCGGGGGAGTAACGTGTAAAGTGATTTTGTAAAAGAAAAAATACCTTGCACGCTTATTATTTTTAAATTTCGTCTGGTTATTGGAGTTTTTGAAACAGGGGTGTTTTGGAGAACAAAGTATGTTGACATCCAAAGAAACAATGAACATTAGTGATTATTGTCAGAGAAGAAATGAACAGGTTGCGATTAAAACAAAACAAAAAAAATTATAGGAAACATTAGTTTCTACCTTTGGGAACAATGAAACAAAAGCCAGCATTTCATGGAAGAAGGGGCACAGCCCACCTCCACTTCCCCGGGGAGTCTCTTAAATAATGAGTTGATTGAATGATCATTATCATACTAAAATTATTAGTTGTATGATTGATATGAATGGGTTAATTGCTCTAGTTAGGTCCCAGTAAATTAATTGTTAATTATTGTATCTAATATTGAAAACAACGACGCGACAGAAGAAGAAAAGAGAACTTGATGATGATCATGATGATCATGATGAAGTTGGTGGTTGTTTTTGTGGCAGTGGTTGTAGTGGTAGTTGCCGTGGGGCTGGAGACGACTACGACGACTTATATGATATTGCAAATGATGATTTCATGATGTGGTAATTGGAGTAGTATTGATAATTGTGTTGATTTCACACATCTAGAAAAAGAATCTTACGATAACGCTAAAAACAGAGAAAAATATGAATGCACACAGATAAATTGTGATAGTTGCCACAAGATAGGTAAAATCAAATAAAATGAGCGAACCGTCTACAGCCATGTCTGATATAATGAATGAAAGATAAATTATTATTTTTTCTTCTCTTTTTCTCAACAAGAAAAGAAAATGCTTAATAATAGAAGTGATTTGCCTACACTGTTCTCGTTTGCTAAAGAAAAAAAAAAAACGTAAACGATCTTCAGAGGGATCGATAGAGAGAAATTACCTGATATATCGTCGAAAAGGTTTGCTGACAAAATAGTGGCAATATAAGGTCTGTCCTGGACAACTATTCTAAAGCTTGTGACCGAAAAGGCAATTTCTTGTTTTGCATCTGACGCACTTGGCTTAGATAAGACGTTGAAATGTATATCAAATTTGCCAACATGTTGTTCCCAGTACTTTCTTCCGTTGGCAGTAGTGAGTCATTGAGTATTTCTACATTAACACACCTCTATGAAGTGTGTGTTTGTGTGTGTGTGTGTGTGTGTGTGTGTGTGTGTGTGTGTGTTGGAAGGGCGAGAAACTATAATATGAATAATCTGCATTAAATGCTGCAAAATAGGTTTGCACTTGGGAGGGAGGAAATGAATTTCAATTATCTTTTTTTCTTTTCGGGGGTAGGGGTGGGGAGGGTCTAAAATACTTTTGATGTTATATGATGAGGATAAGCCTAAATTTTACTGTTATTGATGCTCAATACTCCAAAAGGACTTTGGCCGTCATTTCAATAAAGAGCAATATAGTCATCAATCAGTCAAAAACCAAGTCTCATTTAACTACTAATGAAGTTTAATTACGGGATAAAGATGGAGTGTCCTGCATTGGACAGCTCTGTTATGTTTGCTTTTGAAATCGTCTAAGATTTACAGGACTACGGTACTAATTCAGCTTCCATAGTAAACCTATTGAAACACAATGATATTAAAAATTCAATAACTTTAAATTTCTGAATGTTCATGATGAAACCTATATTTCTCAGTATAGACCCATACTTGATGGAAGCTTCTGTGTGGAGAATGGCATATGTCACGCGGCATTTTTGTTTTATCTACATGTGTTTGAAACATGTCTTTTCCATTCCGCACCTAAAGAACCAGGTGCTAAATTCACTAATGAATGTTCCAAACTCAAGTCTGTAAAAGGACTAAAATTCAATCAATAAAACATTGTTTCTATGTTTTTTTAGTTACAAATATAATAAGATCCCAAAAAATTATTTTTACTAAAATTTTACTTTTCATTATCAACCACCCATGGGTAGATTAACCCATATATATTCTCTTTTATCTTCACCCATTTCTAGACTGGTTTCCATTCTTCCATATAATTAGTACCGTGAGTCCCACAGCGAAGCTGGTGGTATAATTGACAGTCAAACTACTGCTTGGTGATGGTTGGGTAGTTTGAACATATATATATATATATATATATATATATATATATATATATATATATATATATATATATATATATATATATATATATAATTTGTTAGAGATAGGTGAAAAAACCCGACCAATAACTTTGTTTAGAACTTTTTACATCTCTTACTTTTGTTTACAAACCTTAATATTTATTTTCTCTCCAAAATAATTAGTTATTAGGTCATAGTGAGGGAATCTCCAAGGGTGTGGTGTCTCCAAGGGTGTGGTTTATCTAGATTTGAAATTTAATAATGATATTTATAACTAATGCCAGAGATTGCATACCCATAATATAATATAATATAATATAATATAATATAATATAATATAATATAATATAATATAATATAATATAATATAATATAATATAAATCGCTCCTAATACAAACTAAGTAATCAAAGTGTTTTACTTGAAAGAATACTTTGTGCCGTTTCCTGAAACAACGACTGGAACTGTTACAAGATTATAAATTAAAAGCTATTTTATCTCAGATTGAGTTGAGCTGAGTTATGCTGTTTTCAACGGTTTGATTTGCAAGCTGCGTTGAACTCTGACTGTCACACAGTTTTGGTGACACCCCCGTAATAATGCTGTACAAGCATCATTTGATTGTTTGTTTGCCAACTCCCATTGCACAGGTCATCATTCGGTCGGCAGGAAATAACGTCAATATGTGATCGACACCGTAGCCTTGATTAGCGAAGATCAAAGAATCTGCCATGTTACCTTCATTCACGCATTTAAAAATTTTTTTTTTTACATACAAAGCCACATTACCTAGCTTGATAGATTATAGATTCTACAAAGGGTATACATATATAAAATATGATAGGCGGAAGAAACATAGGTGGGCTCATTGGTTTCTGTAGCCACTAAATTGAAAACAAATAATGAATCATAAAATCTCCATACTGCGGATGTACAAAGAAATGACGGGAGAACATAATCCCGAAGTTTCGTGTTTGTACTGTTAATATCTATCCTATCAGAAACTTCCAGATCTTATTGATCTAGGAATCTTGTAAGATAGTATAACGCCATGCACATTAGCGCTAACGCTGAACATCAAAATCATAACGCCATGCACATTAGCGCTAACGCTGAACATCAAAATCATAACGCCATGCACATTAGCGCTAACGCTGAACATCAAAATCATAACGCCATGCACATTAGCGCTAACGTTGAACATCAAAATCATAACGCCATGCACATTAGCGCTAACGCTAAACATCAAAATAAATCAGTCAAAGATTGGCGTTAAGCACTAAGACGTACACAGCTGACGCAAGGTGTGTTTCTTCTGTGAGAAAAGACAGTCACAACTTTGCATTGGACTGACCCTGAAGTTTTAAGTTTAGGAAGTGCGTTCCCTTACTGTGTCATGGATATGCATAAATAATAGTGATTCCGAACTGTATCATGGATATGCATAACTAAGTGCGATTCCTAAGCGGTAGGATTTATATACTAGTATATCATATTAAAGTTAATTTTTTCGACAGTTCGTTTTCGGGCCACTCAAAGATTTCATAGTTCTGGCTTAATATAGTTAAATTTGAATGTTTAACAAGCTTATTGTTGGTCCCTGCGTGTAATTTATGAAATAATAAATTCAAAATGATTTTCTTTCACGGTAGTAGTAATGAGATGTCCTTTCTAGAACATATCCCAAATACAATGCATACGTTCCTCTTTCACAAATAATCACTAGAGATGGAAGTCATCACACATATATGCAGTATATTCTTTATTTTATACCACCAAACTCCCTCCATTCATCAGCAGGATTGTATTCCAGGATCTGAAACCTACACTGAGATCTAGTCATCCCCGTGAAACATCAAATATGACTGTATTTCCTTATTTTGTGTCGAGTTACGGTTAAAATGAAAGAGCGCATACTACCCATGAAACTGTAACCTTTGACCTCCAAGATACGGACGGACAGACGGACGCATGGACATGACCAATCGCAATATATACGCGAAGGTGCGGATATAAATAGTGCACGCAAGTTTCAATTCAATATATTGAATGACGAATATTTGTAGAGTATTTGTACCAAGGAATGCGTTGGATATCTGAAAATTCAGCCTAATCATGGAAACGTAATGTATGTTAATGCAATACTTTAATTTCAGCCATTTTGAAAACAATTTAGCATTTTCTATGGCGTTTTCTTAAACTGTACTTATTTCCTCTACAGTTTTTCTCTACTGGGCGTGGCATATGTCAGTCAACTATCTCACATAAATTGTAACTATTTCCTTTACAATTTATATCTCTGCTGTGCGTGGCATATGTCAATTATTTCCTTTACAATTTACGTCTCTGCTGTGCGTGGCATATGTCAATTATTTCCTTTACAATTTACGTCTCTGCTGGGCGTGAAATATGCCAATCAACCATCTCATATAAACTGTATCTTTTTCCTTTAGAATTCACATCTCAGCTGGGCGTTGCATATGTCAATCATTTCCTTTAGAAACTCTACTGGACGTGAGATATGTCAATCAACTCTCTCACAACAAACATTCCAATAGACCGCTGCCCAGTCTGATCAACCATCTAGATGTTGTTGTTGTTGCTGTTGTGGGTTAACGCCATATTTTTTCAGCTATATATGGCGGCCAGTTTTATCTGGTGGAGGAAGAGCCCGGGCAAACCATGGGAAGAACCACCGACCCACGGGAAACTACTGGCAAGCTTTCTCACATATCCACATTGGTGGAGCTCGAGACTCGAACCCACGCAGACAGAGGTGAGATGACAGTGATCTGTAAAGGCGAGCGCCTTAGACCATTCGGCACCCCCCCCCCCCCATCTAGATGTAAATGTTACCTAACTACATTCTTACAGCTATATATTGTTACTTGGACATGAGTTGGTCACCTAGATACAGTTGGATATATAACATATATAGAACTTGAAATCTTTATAACTACAAAATTATCCTTTCATTATTTTTGCTTTTTTTATTTTTATTTTTATTTTTTTTTTTCTTTCATAAAATTTTTACAACTTACCACGATGAATATGATTTGTTAGGGAAGAGCTAATTTGAAATAAATAGTTATATTAAGTAATGGGCAGGGCATTATTCTGACATCCGAGAGGACACATTTTGATTACTCTGATTTCAACTCGTATCAATATTCTTTTGTCCACAGCAACATTATACTCTGATAGATATGCTCGGAAGCTACGACTCTCTTCTAACAAATTCTGTGGGTTCTAATGCATGGATTATCCTTACATGTTTGCGGTTGTTTATCTGTGTGAAGATGTCCGAAAACAAAGGTTACAAAAACATTCACATTAAATACGTAATGTGTACTATCTTCATACCACATCAAATACATAATGAATACTATCTTCATACAACATCAAATACGTAGTGTATACTATCTTCATACCATATCAAATACCTAATATATACTATCTGTATACCACATCAAAATACGTAATGTATACTATCTTCATACTATATGTTTGAAATCCACAAATTAACACTTCCATTCTCTTGATTGTTATTCTTCAGCAAAAGTAGTTTGGAAGACACTTGTATCCAGTCTCAGCTTGTAAACAAATTGGCATTATTTCTAGATCGCGACATTGTTGATTTCGTGTCAAACATGCTAAATATGTATATCACCTCTCTGAAAAATGTTGAATTTAATACAATATAGTTTTGTGCCATTATTTATTATGTGTCAAAAGAAAATCAAATTAGTATTCCTTTGGCCGCTTCCGCCATTTCGCTAGTGATCATTCGTTTAAATGAATCAGATCATAGACTATGACACAGCTGCTTATTGTGTCTGGGTCTGTCTTTATTTGTGTTGGTTGGTTAACATCGATATAGTATTTCTCTCCTTGTTATTTATATCCTTTTTTGACGTCTTCTGCATTTTGCTGTTCGTATTTTATGTGTATTTTTATTTTACAATTTGTTCAACCCAATCCACTTTCCCAATGATCTCAGCTGTCATTCCCTCCTCCAAGTTAGGCGTCAGTGGTAATACAAGACTTTGCACACATTTTAAAAAGTTGCCCTTTATGTCCGGATAAGAAAAGAAAATTGAATAAGTGATAATGCACACTATCCGTTTTTATACGTCTGTTACAAGACGGAATGTATCGTGTTCCGAGCAATAACTTCACAGCTGGACAATGTATATTGACCAAATGTTATGGATAGATTGTACTTAGCGAAGAATCCTATCAATTTTTGGATCAAAAGGTCAAATGTCAAGGCCACTGTGAATCAGAAAAATACAAAAATGCTTCTATACAATAGTTTCAATGGGACCTATCGTTGAGAATGGATGGCTGGTATGGAAAGAATATAAGCTATTGACGTTGGGTTGAACTGCATATAGATCTTTTTTTACATTAGAATATTCTACAGCAGCTTCTTTTAACAAGATTCATGAATGGATTCTTTTAGGGTGTTATGTATATTGAATTTATGATGTGTCAATGAGGTAAGATTTACATTAGTTAGTTTGTGGTAACTTTGTAAATAAGTTGTTTACATAGGCATTTCGCAATATTTTGCTGTGAACAAGATATTGACAGAATTTCTCAATTAGTACTTAGTATTTTGTCACGTAGGCATTTGTTTTCTGGAATGTTCTGTCGGGTTACTTGTGTTTATATATAGGGATTTTGTTGGACAATATTTTATTCTTGTTTAAATGGTCAGTCTAAGAAGAATCATTTTAATAATAGATGTTTATAGTTGTGTTTTGAGCATCAGAGCAAATTCAGAGAGAGGAATTGTGTATTTGAAATATTCACTAGAATTACCAAAAGTGCTCATTCTCATTTTGGATTAATACTTGACTTTGGGATTCATGTGTATTCATTCAAAGATATTCTGGATTAGATCATTCAGGCATATCAGGACATTCAAGACTACTGGCGCATCAGGACATTCAAGACTACTGGAATTCTTTCGGAACATTCTATATTTAAGACTTGTGATTAGGACACTTGGGATTCTTGGATTATTTGGACTTTAATTCACGTTATTGTAAGTGTCTTTTGAATTTTCACTTTAATTGTCTATAAATAAATTGCTTGTTAATTTTACTTACATTGTTGGTTTCACTTTCTTTCTGTTACATTATTTTAAGACCTATTGTCGTAACATAGGGTCATAAGGGGAAGATTAAGGTAATTGGTAATTGGACCCCTCAATTAATGTTGACCAGGGTCAGTTATGCCCTGCTAGTATCTACATAACGAACTATTATACATGGAACGGATGTACAATGTACCTTTAGAGTGCTCTTGCTAAACTGAGGTTTCACACACACTCGCACGTGCGCGCGCGCACACACACACACACACACACACACACTTTTCTGGGTTCCAGAAACAGAGGAAAAAGTTAGCGTCAGTCCCCACCCCATCTAGTTCCAATCAGAAAAGTATCATACTAAGATTAGTTCGACATACCTGAATTTAGGCACTTGGCAGAGTATGATTTGAGCATAACGGAATAAATATTGGATTATCTCTCAGCTAACTTTTACGAAGTCAGATGGCTGTACCATAGCAAATGAATCACATAACGACATAAATGGTGCACATATATGTCTAGTGTTTCCATCTATTTGCAAGAAGTGTAGCACGATGAATTTTTCTGAATGGTGCTACGAGTTTGTGGAAATTCAACTAGTTTCAGCACAATTTATAATTTTGTAAATACTTCAAAGACATTGTAAAGTTTTTCTTTTTGTTTTCAATATTTAAAACAACAATATTTTTTTTAAGTTTCAAAGGAAATGTGAGATTGAATATAATTATTCCATGAACCCGTCCATTGCCGGCAGGTCATTTTTTCCCTAAAATATTTACAAACTTCCTTAATATCAGGCAAATGAAGGTTGTTTTTTTTTTTTAAATCTAAACTGGGATGAATTGTTGATTTAGTCTTCCTTCATATATCTACGTAGCATGGAGCTATAGCTTTAATGTACCAAGACAAAATTAAGAGAAGATAATTTATTTAACTCGTGTTAATGTGATCATTTGCCTAAATGTTCACAATGAATCATGGAAGAACATATTACAACATACAATTTTCTCTGTCTCTGCTTCTCTCTCTCTCTCTCTCTCTCTCCTACTATGACATATTATGTAAAGTTTGGTCAGAAAATACTTAAAAATGTCGTAGTTATTGAACTTCTTGTACATCTGAAATTAGACAGCCCTCCGGGGACCTAAGGGATGGAACCTGTTTTTTCTAAACCCATCTTGCAAATATGAATACTTTGCCCCAAGGGCAACTAAGCTACAAAGTTTCGAAAATGTCTATTGTGCAGCTTTGAAGGAAATGTGGTAAGATATATACAGATGGATGGATGAACAGCAGATGGAGCGTATAATTTTAAGTCACTTTCTTGTTTTTTTGTGGGTTTTTTTTCCTATACAACTGTTTGTCTTACTGTCACAGATTCTCTATCTTCCTTTGAAATGGCATTGTTTCTATTTTGTCATCGGTATTATTGATGAGGTTTAGTCTAAGCGTAGACGAGTTTTTGAAATGTCATTCTTTCTATTTGCATCATCGGTATTAATGGAATAGTTTAATCCAAGTTTAGACGAGTTATTGGGTCGCTGCAATCATGTTCAATTTCATGACCATATATTACTCGGTAATATAAAAATAATATCACCTCCAACGGCTTGATATACTTTGACCTTTGAATCTGTTATGAATTCATTAAATTTGCACATACAGTTACCATTTGTGTCGTAACCTTGCTCACCTAAAATTAATAGCTCTATTAATTTTTTATCAGTATCAGCACCATTCGAAACAGACTGTGTATTAGCTGGGTTTTTTTTGGAACTAGTGCACCCAAAATGCAGATTATATGGGACCAATTGGTTCATTTAATCTTGAAATACATACATCGGTTGGGCAGTCACCTTCTTGCAGAATACAATATGTCCAACCTGTTGGTTTATCTCTGTCTGCCATATTATTATTTGTATCAGATCAAAATTGTTCTTCGGTATATAACAATACCTGCTCCATACTTATATTTACGTTTTTAAGGAGCTAACAAAACAGCGGGTGAAGGCTCCCCAAATCCTTGGTGTACAGTTTTATGTTCGTCTGACCCGTTATTCATCAAGTATTTGTTTATTGTTCTTGTATTTTTCGGTTAAGGTAAATCCACTCATAGTGGAATTTAAAATTGCCAGAGATCAATCAAAATCCTTCATCTCTATGCTTTTGACAGCTGATTTAAACGCATCATCATCATATAAAGGTATTTTACATTCTTATTTCGCTAAATATGTTTGGTATGTTAAGTCGGATAAGTTGAATCAGCTAATTTGTTGTATTTAATTTAATTGCAGGACATGTGTACGTTCGTGCTCTTTCTCAAATCTGACTTTCACTTTTTAGCATCGAGAAATTAGTCTAGAACTGGCTCTTCTTATTCAAATACATTAAGACCCTTTACCTCTTACCCACATTCACATGCAATTGTCTACTGATTCCTCTTCCTAATACATGTATTTTCATTTCCTAATCCTTTAATACCATTTTAATCTCGAAGAGTTTGCACACTTTTTACATCACTTGTATTTTGTATTTTGTTTCCCATAACCTCTGTAAGTTTTTCTGTTTCATTTATAACATTTTATGACTGATTTCATCTTCACCGTAAAATGTTGATTTGCTGATAATAGCATGTATTTATGTTGTTTAATTTCAATTACTACCCAATTAAAAGGTCTTTGAAAATTGTATCTTCAAACTCTGTATATCTAAACACTGTAAACAAGATGTATTGGATTTTACTTCATCCATGTCGTGCGAAACGTCTTCCCATATCAACTGATTTTGGTAAATCTGGGAGTAATTCTTTGTAGCAGAAGGTTTTATGGATGCATTGAAATTGTACACGATAAACATTTTTCATGTGTATCATTTTGCAATTTACCTGTGATGCATTTTGATATACTTTTTTTTTCCCTCTGGACTTGTAATTGAAACAAATTCATATATCATTCAGTTTTAATTCCTTTATGCTATGTCGCACTGTTTTCTCCACATATGATACATTCTATACACCCATTATCTTTCAAAATCTGAAAATTGTCACGCTCCTTATTACTGTTGATTATATACTCTTCTTCAGTCACCTATGATGGGAATATCATTTATTTGAAGGTAAGTTTGTAGCTGGTTCAACAACTTACAATAACCTATCCATTTCACGCGTATGTATTTTTTACCGTTAATTCTTTTCGTCTTTAGAATCTTTTCAACTTTGAATATTTCATCTTGTTTCTCCTGTAGATATAATTTTTGTTCGTAAACATGCCTTTTGTAGAGAGTCCCTTTAAGCCTTTCAGCCAGTAAACCACCATGTCACCAAAACTGCCTGTTTGATTTCAATTATATCCTCTGTAAAGTTTGGCATGTAGCCCATTTAAGCAATTTTAAATACAAATGTTTCAAATATATCAGCTGTCAAGTAACCGGATAGATTTATCCATACATTAAATCTGTTTCCTTCTTTGCTCGCTTCAAGCGTAGTCATGTATATAGATCTTCCATGAGTGTAATTGCATCCTTCAACTAACTTTGGTAACGCATTTTCTGGTTTCATTTTGAGTCAAATATATCCACACTCTAGTCTTTAGGGCAAAGATAAACCTTTCCACTGCAGATACTGTTTTCTGGATAAGTTTAAAAGTATTCAGTGGTTAACTTTTTCCGAAAATATCCTTAACTTTTCTTTGTTAAACTATTTTCCTTCATTAACCTGTATCTATTTTTGCTCAGATTTCTTTACAAGCATTGTGTATATCGTCCATTTCTTTTCTGTTTTTACTTATTCGACTCAAGAGTATTTTAGAACTTATATATCACTGGCAAAATGTTTTGTACTTATTATTGTATATTTTATATGATTGCATGTCAGCAATACCTGTCTGCCACTGGTCATCAACCTGACTTACATAAACTTTCTATGGATTTTTCCCCCGCTTGCTTGTGTCATGTGTAGGTAGATTCTTCAGTTAGGAATTCTTTCAATTCAGTGTATTTTGTTTTCTTATTGTCAAGTTTAATTTTGTTTCTACAAATGATTGATTGCTTGCGTAAGGATCCGCACTTTTTAGGATCGTAGTAAAGTTGTTATAAATACATCCAAAAAATAATATACTAAAATATGCTCCTGTAAGTGTTATCAACAGGCAAACATAACGACAATCTAAAACATGAACTCTTTCAGCAATTTGCAATTTTCCTTAATACTTTTAAACGCATGAATTATTTCAGAATTATCTCAAATTATGTCTGTCCTGTAGCTGACTCAAATTATGTCTGTCCTGTAGCTAACTCTACTACAGGTACTTCATATGATGACTCTACTACAGGTACTTCATATGATGACTCTACTACAGGTACTTTATATGATGACTCTACTACAGGTACTTCATATGATGACTCTACTACAGGTACTTCATATGATGACTCTACTACAGGTACTTCATATGATGACTCTGTTACAGGTACTTTATATGATGACTCTACTACAGGTACTTCATATGATGACTCTGTTACAGGTACTTCATATGATGACTCTACTACAGGTACTTCATATGATGACTCTGTTACAGGTACTTCATATGATGACTCTGTTACAGGTACTTTATATGATGACTCTACTACAGGTACTTCATATGATGACTCTGTTACAGGTACTTCATATGATGACTCTGTTACAGGTACTTCATATGATGACTCTGTTACAGGTACTTCATATGATGACTCTACTACAGGTACTTCATATGATGACTCTGTTACAGGTACTTCATATGATGACTCTACTACAGGTACTTCATATGATGACTCTGTTACAGGTACTTTATATGATGACTCTACTACAGGTACTTGATATGATGACTCTACTACAGGTACTTGATATGATGACTCTACTACAGGTACTTCATATGATGACTCTGTTACAGGTACTTCATATGATGACTCTGTTACAGGTACTTCATATGATGACTCTACTACAGGTACTTCATATGATGACTCTGTTACAGGTACTTCATATGATGACTCTACTACAGGTACTTCATATGATGACTCTACTACAGGTACTTCATATGATGACTCTACTACAGGTACTTCATATGATGACTCTGTTACAGGTACTTCATATGATGACTCTACTACAGGTACTTCATATGATGACTCTACTACAGGTACTTCATATGATGACTCTACTACAGGTACTTCATATGATGACTCTGTTACAGGTACTTCATATGATGACTCTACTACAGGTACTTTATATGATGACTCTACTACAGGTACTTCATATGATGACTCTACTACAGGTACTTGATATGATGACTCTACTACAGGTACTTCATATGATGACTCTACTACAGGTACTTCATATGATGACTCTACAACAGGTACTTCATATGATGACTCTACATGTGCTGTTTTAAACCCAACTTTGTTTTCTGTAAATTTTCTTTCTGTTTTTGTCCAATCATTGTAAATTGATCTTGCGAAAATTATTAATTGTACTTTATGTTTAGCGTATACAAATGTGTGTATTTACCCACACAAAATACATAATTTATGTCTTCAACCTACTTTTAACCGGTAATGGGGGTGGGATGGGGTAGAAAATAGACCCGATGCGCTCTCATACGTGGTGTATCAGGCTTATGGAGGCAGAAGCCGAGGTGATTTAGTGGGTAGCCTGCCTTACTCGCAACAGAAAGGGTGAAGGATGAGATCCTACCATTGTATCAGCCCGAGTTGGCTACTGGGGTGTGTCATTTGTCATGGCACTTTACTCTAATTCCTTTAGCACTAAATAACCTCCTTGTGTTGATGTGCCGTAAAACACCAAACCAAACCAAATCTTGCACCTACTGCACTGTTTAACCATCTTGTTGTCGCGGCTGTTACTGCTTATTTCAATGTTATCATTATACAGTGTAATCTACAAATCATTATCTTTTCTGGATCTTTGTTGCATAACGTTTTCGATGATCGAAATTGACAAATTTACACTTCTATTCTCTTGAATGCCATTCTTTAACACAACTAACTTTGAGCACTTTTATCACGGAAAAACTTGTAAACACATCAGCTTGATACTGATATTCTCGCGCTTTTATGTTACACTCGTGATATATATATATATATATATATATATATATATATATATATATATATATATATATATATATATATATTGTTACGGAATTATGTATCATTTTGTGTTTAAATAATGATATAGTTTTACGATCTCTGCATAATAGTCTAACAGCTGTCGTCTTGCAGAAAGTACATATACGGTATTTCAATGTGACTCAGTACATTGTTCTTGGGAAATATTATCGGTTAAACATGCATGTCACGTGATCTAGTGCGTGAGAATTTGTTGAACTTCTGACCTAGATTCTATGTTCAGTTAAAAGTCAATACTTTGTTGACTGGTAATAACGTCAGTGTACAGGTACTTTAGCGGTGTCACGCATAACCTAGTTTCTGATTGGTTCGGAGAAGGTTGTTTTCTAGAAGGATTAAATTGTTTTTAAGTCGCAATACAGTTTAAATTGGTTTTCCTTATTCTGTTCTGCGCAGTCAGAAGCTATATAATGAGATGTATTGCTGTGTTTGGCATTCCTAGCATAGTTTGTCATCCTCAGAGGTCATAAACGAGATTGGTTCATTTTGTGTGGTTATTCTTCTTCAGTGATATTATTATTATTATTATTATTATTATTATTATTATTATTATTATTATTATTATTATTATTATTATTATTATTATTATTATTATACAGTACATTCTGGATTAAGTACTGCTTCTTAAACTTTAAGAATTATACAGCTCCGTGGAATTATCGGAAACATTTATAGAACTTGTGTGATATTCCATTTTCACAAGGATTATTTGGAATTAATAACACTTGGATATAACTGATTCTTGCTAGTACATCAGTACAGTGAGGATTTCATTCGGAACCTACTTCATTCTGAATATTTGGATTAACTTCAGGATCAGTGAACTTCAGAACAATTTATAACTTTTAAGGATATTCTATACTGTAAGTTATTTTTTATTCTTTCACTTTGATTGTTTGTTAAAATATTTTAATATTTTAGGAAATTAAATATTTGTATTTTAAATCTTGAATGCTTGTTTGAGTCTTTTGTTTTGTTACATTACCCCTAGTCGTAACAATATATATATATATATATATATATATATATATATATATATATATATATATATATATATATATATATATATATATATAACTTGTCCCTTACAATGCCGCCTTAGCCGTTTAGCTGGATTTACTTATTTTAGTGTAATACTGTCCTAACACGAAATGGTTGGTGTATTGTGCTAGTGCGCTAGAAATGTTTGATTTTATTATTTTAGTGTTGTGGTATTCATCAGTGAGTTAGTTTGTGTACAATTATTATTCCCACCTCACCAGAACACCCTATTTGTATGCTACTGAGATTCTACTTTATTTTGGGAAGACGTATAGCTACCATAGTTCATAAGTTCAGGTGTTTTTCAAAACCTATCACTCCCATGTAGGCATTATGGCATTACAGACTACATGCAAGGTCTACTTACCTCCGAAATTAAAGAGCTTGACAACGTGCAGGAACCCTACACCTCTGAAACTGAAGATTTGACAGCAAAAGTGTTCCAGTGAGCAGTGGCATTTTAACGTTCCAGTGAGCAGTGCAATTTTAACGTTTACAAAAGTGTTTCAGTGAGCAGGGTCATTTTAACGTTTACAAAAGTGTTTCAGTGAATAGGGTCATTTTAACGTTTACAAAAGTGTTTCAGTGAGCAGGGTCATTTTAACGTTTACAAAAGTGTTTCAGTGAGCAGGGTCATTTTAACGTTTACAAAAGTGTTTCAGTGAGCAGGGTCATTTTAACGTTTACAAAAGTGTTTCAGTGAGCAGGGTCATTTTAACGTTTACAAAAGTGTTTCAGTGAGCAGGGTCATTTTAACGTTTACAAAAAGCAGTGGTGAACACATTCTAAGGACTAATTTTACTAAGTTCAATTACATTCAAAACATATATAAGATTGACTTTAGTAAGTCATCACAAACAAAGTAAAGGGGCCAAATGTTTGGAACTATTTTTGTTAGACTCTTAGAATATGTGCTCCGCCCACCTGGTCGGTGTATGGATAATATAGAAAATTGTATAGTAAATCGCCAGATAGCAGAGGCACTTTCTTAGCGGCGATGATGCAGAATGACACAGATACATGCTTCAGCTATGCCTATACACGGATCCCAATCAAACACTGACGGAGCATATTTACCCCTCTCCTTGGTGGTGTATAACAGCGATTGGAAATTTAGTTCATTATTATGTGATAAATATATTTAAAGGACCATAATGTGTGAAAAAGTAGTCCTGGCACCTGTACTGTGAGTTCGACATTTCATTAATCAATATTATGAATTAATTTGTTGCACTTTCTAAAGAAATCTAGTTAAGAAGATCACAATTTACAAGAAACTTGCATAAGAAGCAATTTGGTAGAGACTGATTGGAGATTAACATCTTATCAACGCGTGAAAGGTTATATCGTGCACATGAATTTGAGTTAAGTGTCTTGCGTAGGGACATGCCACGAAGGTCGAAACAACATTGTTTGGGTTGGAACGGCGAGAGATATCTTTGAATGAGTTTGTGGTTTTGCAAGCACATGATAGGCTATACATGGCGGCCAGTATATTTGGTGGAGGAAGAACCCGGGAAAACCTCGACAAGAAAAACCAACCCAAGGAAGTTACTGGCAAGCTTTTTCACATGCCCACGTTGGTCTAGCCGAGACTCGAACCCACGCGGACAGAACTAAGATGTCAGTGATCTGTAAGGGCGAGCGCCTTAGATCACTCGACCACCCGGGGCCCCTTGACTGAGTTTGTAACGATATAATTGAATAATGGCTATATCCGTGTGCGCTATCAATGTGGTATATCAGTCTATTCTCTTCGTTGATCCATCCTCCTATCCATTCGTCCCGTCACTTATCAATCGATCCATCTATGTGTCAATTTATCAATCCACCCATCCATCTCTCATCCTTTTAGGTCGATATGGAACATTAGGGCAATCAAGCATTCACAAATATCCATAAATGCATTAAATAAATCATTTGTCCATTATTCGTCCACCCATCCCGCCATCTTTTCATCCATCAAACTATCCATCCAACCGACCATACATTGACAATCTTGACTGCACTACTAATACATTTGACCAATTGCAAAAATGTTTTCTATGATTATCAACATTTTGACCAATGTACCAGTTATACAAATCATTGGACATCCTAAATCTAAATCTACCATTTATTACCACCCACAAGGTAATATGACATCAATAGTTCGTGCATTTAGCCTAATAGAGTCACTTCTGTTATCTAACTTTGAATGTCATTCGTATTAGCTTTTACACCACCGAGGATTATTCATGTTATATTACAAATATTTTCTCTTAATAAATGCATTCTCGTGTAATTAAAATGTTTTATTCGTACATACATTATTAAAGATACCAAAATTATTATGGTCCATCCATCCATCCATCTGCCTGTCACTTGAATTTGTCTCTTTAACTTTTAATGCATTTATTTTAAACGTTTATAAATCAGGGTTCCCGTGTCACTATACTTTATTGTCTCCATCATGTATTTGGCATTCACGACACAGCCTTATTATGGTTTAAGTCATATTTAGTCGACAGGACACAAATTGTGTCAGTAACTGGAAAACATACCAGCACAGTTGATCAATGTTTTGGTGTTACACAGGGGTCTGCTCTTGGAGCAGTGCTCTTCATTCTATACACTCGATCAATCTCAAATGTCATAGATCGTAATCCGGTGTCTTACCAATCGTACGCCGATGACACCAAAATATACAAATCTAGCCACCCAACTGTAGTTGATGCTACCATCCAAGGTGTAGAGAGGTGTATTCTGACGTGAATTCATGGATGACATGTAACAAGCTGCAGATAAACGATGACAAAACTGAAGCCATTCTGATCACCACACAAAGACTTTCTCATTCCCACTCTTAACCTCAAACAATAAGTATCAGCAACACCAACATTAAATTCACACAATCAGTACGAAACCTAGGTGTCACTCTCGACAGCACTCTCTCATTACACGAACATTTAATGAACATATGCAAGGCTGCATATCTGGAGTTGAGACTTATCAGCTCCATTTGCAATTTTCTTTCAGTTAATGCCACTAAAACACTTCTGTGTTCCTTAGTACCCTCTAGACTGGACTATTGTAATTCACTTTTACCTGGTTCATCTCAGTCTCTTCTACAGAAACTTCAAAAAGTTAAAAACACAGCTGCTCTGATCATCCTTAGAATACAAAGAACCGAATACTCCCCCCCCCCCCCCCCCGCTATGTACCCTCCATTGGGTTACCGGTTCTCTCCAGAATCAAACACAAAAACTGTTCCCTATGCTACATTTCTTTGACTGCATTCAGTCCAAAATACCTATCGGACGTCACCCACGTGTACAGCCCTTTTAGATACTTACGCTCCTCTTCCGACACTCGACATGTTTTTGTTTGTAATTTCATGATGTTTGTTTTTGTAATATTATATATATATATATATATGTCCTTATATGTTAGCTAATATTGTAAAGCGCTTAGAGATTAAGGGCTGTACTAAGTCCTCATTATTATTATTATTATTATTATTATTATTATTATTATTATTATTATTATTAAGACAGATACTGAGTCTATTTTCTGTGTATACATGTTTTCGATGACCAAGGGAGGAAACTGCTCCAATACAACGTTTGTGCATGGGTGTTCTTAATGGTGGAGTTAAAGATAAGTACAGAATCTTTCTTTGACAAAACTACATTTACGAAAAATATTGCAATATATAAACGATGACGTATATGGTTTTATCTTTTTTTTTCTATAAACATCCTCTATGCTAAGATTAAAAAAAACATTCTCCATAAAATAAAACTTATGTCAAATGGACGACAAACAAGACAACGTTAGAATATTATTATTATTTAATTTCTTGGCAGCCACTCAGGTCTTAAAAGTATTGATACATACAGTATCCATCAAATATGAGAACTTATGAGACTGATATGAATCATTCAACCGCCATAAAGAAATTACTGCCCATACACTAGAACAAGAGCTATTGTTTTCCCAAAAGTAGATAAACAGTACCAAGGTGACAATTATAGGACCTGCAGATAAGAAAAATCGAATACATACATACATACATACATATATATATATATATATATATATATATATATATATATATATATATATATATATATATATATATATATATACCAAGCAGAGTATATTACAGCTATTTAAACCTAGTTTAAAACAGGGTTGGTGAGTAAGTAATAATATGCAAACGGACAGATCCACCTAGAAATAAGTAAAAAAATTCTTGCTTTCAATGGGTATATCTAGGAGGTCAGCACCATTAAAATAAAAGCAACTAATCAGGTACTACTTCCTTAGTGACTAGTATTGCATTAGTAACGAAGTAAGCAACTTTGTTGATACGATTTTTAATAAGCATTTTTAAATAGTTCAAAACAAAACACAAACACATGTAGGTGTTAAAATGTTACTATTTAATATCTTGGCATCCAATCTTGTTTTTAAATATATATTCACAAAGCATCCATTATAGGAGAACGTTTGTGAATGGCATAACTCATTCATCCGGCTGCCCGGCCATCAAGCAAGAGTCATAAAGTTTATTGTAGTCAACAGTTGCACTACGTGCAAGGCCATCAAGCAAGAGTCATAAAGTTTATTGTAGTCAACAGTTGCACTACGTGCAAGGCCATCAAGCAAGAGTCATCAAGTTTATTGTAGTCAACAGTTGCAATACATGAAGAAAACTAATAATCATCCTTAAATTTGCGTCAAGAATTTAATTAAACACATGCCCTAGATTCAGCGGTACTGTACTCAAAGGTACAGCAGTATTTTACCAACGAATGATATTCGGGCTTCCACGGCAATAATCCAAAGTCATCTAATCTGTTTATAATAAAACATGAAGTACACAATTAAAATGTGGAAGGAGGATTATAGTCATCATAACATATCTACAAACAAATGCATTTAAATAGAGTATAACACTATTGAGGCTAACCATTAATATCTAGCAAATTTTATGAATATAACACAAGACATATTTAAAGGAATACGTTTGACTCTATTCATTACGCAAAGATCCACGTCTAGTGGAAATTACAAGTATCCAGAACCATGTTTAAGACATGGTTTTATCGATGGAACTTAGATTCCTGGAGGCAATAATTTAATACAGTAACGTCTCACGCCTTTATAACGCCGTTTAGCGTCACACCACCGCTAAGTGTCACCCGGCAATACTACCGGTTGCAGTTGCAACGCTAAGTGTCACCGTAATGTCTAGGCTTTACAGTAAATTCTCATAGTTCGTTTGCCCCATCCCTTAAACCACGCCGTGTTTAAACGTAAATATAGTGCCTTATTTCAACATAAAAATGTGCCCATTTTTTAAAAATAAATAAAGCACCCTTATCAAAACATGATCGTCCACCCCAATTGGCAAAAGGGATCTTGATTTGTAAGTGATAAAATGTAATATCGACAATTTGGTATGTCTCCTTTCATAGAATTTACAATAGAAGGCATACGTGCTCGTCGAATCAACACTATCATCGTTTGAAGTTACACATTCGAGATGTTACACTAGCGGTTGTAACCGTAACACTTGATCTGCACGGTAACAATAAGCGTTGCAATTGCAATCTCTGGCATAAACGGGAAGCAATAAGCGGCGGTGTTACATTAAGCGACGCTAATTGCCATCTACATTAAGATGAAATCCTCCATACTCCATTGAGTACAACTCTCTTTTGGCTTTTCCTCCAAAAGCAAATGATTTGTAAGATTTTAGAATTTAACATTCATCTTGTGACATAATTAACTAATTTCTTTATTTGGCTGAATAACTTGTACTATATAATACCCATAAGTGGAATCAGATTCATTTTCATAAATTGGTCTAGAAAAATTCCTGACATCAGTAACTTGCAACTGACTGATCAGCGCCCTGTTGTTATCAAAATATTGAAGCACACTACGATTTCTGAGACAGAATTGGGCCTTATATTGCTAGTCCCTTCAATATTGATTACCAATGGAAAATTGACTCTAGCCATCCCTCATGCGGTTAAATTTGTAATGGATGACATCCTGGCTCCAGTAAATGTTTGCATCAAAGTGAAGTCCGTATCCATCGCATGTTTGGCTGTTGAATCTGATATCATGGTGAATTTAATGGGAAGGCTACCCAGAAATAAATGATAGTTACACTCAAATGTTTGTAATTATAGTTCTTCTCATTCCATTAATAACAATTGATTTATTATCTAAACAGAAAGTAATATATTTCTAGTAGGCATTACTGCGCCAATCTCCATGAAGCTAAATCACATTTTTGGGAGTTATTAAATGCAAATATATTTCCTCCTTGACCAAGGCAATGTGAAGAATCGCTTAGTGGATTGCGACCTGTGCGAGCAATTACACATCATGTAAAAGTTTTGTAATTCATCGCAAGTCAACGTTCTGGTTCCTCTACAATCCTAATAACAAAGACAGGGTTGATATTTTGCTGGGACTAATTGGGCAAGGCACCTCACTCCAATCGCCTTGGCACTAAATATCCTACTTGTGTTGCTGTGCCGTAAAACATCAAATTAAACCAAACCAATCTCCGAATTGTATAGTCTTCGACCATATAATAACCACCAGTATTATATAGTCTCCGACCATATAATAACCACCGATATTGTTTTGTATGACCTGTACAAAAAATATTTCTTCCCTTTCCCAAGAGCTTTCCTATTTAATGAACTGTATGCTTTTTTTTTTCCTTAGCATGAGAAAACCGAAATAAATATAAACACCAGAAAGTGCAAAGCAGATGTTCATTTAAACTGTATAAATGGCAATATTTCTAAAAATTGTCTCTGGTGTGTTATACCGTGCTTGATTAGCGAAATATTGCTTTATACGAGTTAAACCTCTTTCAAGAAGTTTGAATTCAATGCCATCTAATCAACACAAATCAAAATTGTACGAAAGGTGAAGTACATTTAGCCCACCTATACGAGTGTATTGACGCTACTTTCGGATAAAGATCACTTCATGTTTGATTGTCCTGAAATTTAGTAATATGCTGTATGGAGACCGATTAGGAAATTAGACAACTATCATGCTCAGAAAGTTCTATAAATAATTCCACTGCATGGAGACCAATTAGGAAATTAGACAAGGATCATGCTCAGAAAGTTCTATAAATAATCCCACTGCATGGAGACCAATTAGGAAATTAGACAAGGATCATGCTCAGAAAGTTCTATAAATAATTTACTGCTTATCTTCTTTACACTCATAATCACTCGCAGTAGTTAAACCAAATCGAAGCATGGGCTCATATTTTGACATGTCGGGAATTATAGATGTACAGTGCAGGCTACATATTTATAACCAAAGCTAACAGAAGAGTCAGGCAGAAGACGCAATTCCTGGTATTTCGGAAACCGTCTATTGTTGTTCCAAGGCGATACAAGATCTTCACTTAAAATGCATGACGTACATCTGGATATAGGAAACATAATAGGTTATATACAGTCTATAAGTAAGGACACAAACACACCCAATATAACCATTTCCATAATTAATTAATATACTTATACCCCACAGATTTCCTTAACACCCTGTACCAATATTTTCATCACCTAATTCGATATAAACAGATCGACCTACACAAGTTTTGCGGGCTCTCTCTCTCTCTCTCTCTGTCTGTGTCTCTGTCTGTCTGTCTCTCTCTGTGGTTTCTCTTCACAACGAATTAATCTTTCACTCTGGTTTTCTCTACACTGCGAAGGACCATTCCGAGAGTCAACGGAAACCAAAAGCCTTGCAGGCAAAACACGTTACAGAGAGCTCAGCCCAACCAAACAAGAGTGTTGAGCGTGTGTTGGAAAAGACACACACTAATAATCTCTCTCTCTCTCTCTCTCTCTCTCTCTCTCTCTCTCTCTCTCTCTCTCTCTCTCTCTCTCCACTTTTCATATAGGCTACTCCGCTACAGAGTCTAATGTTTCCTCCGCCCATAGACCGAGGTTCCACTGTCTTCGATTGTTTTTCCTCTCTCAATTTGCATTGTGGCAGAAGCATGTATAGATGCAAGGGTTGGTGTTTCGGCCACTTTGCAACTCTAATTTTCTTCAATTTTTATTAATATTAAAGTCTTCGTATGTTTCAGCTGCCGACGCCACTCAAAATATACTCCCAAGTCAGTATATTCATCCATTAAGTTTCAAATTAACATCAGATGGAATTCACTAATTGGACTAATTGGTCAATACTTCTAAAACCTATTATTATTATTATTATTATTATTAGCTATTTTCTGCATAGGAATATACGTTATGCCGCTTATTATTACACATTTTAAAATTAATTTGAAGAAGAAAAAACCCCACAAAAAAACCCAATTTGCTTGTTCCCTGGTTAAAAGTGTATTGAGTACTATCGTCTCCATTTATCACAACGAGGAATAGTTTAGATTCTCTTGTATGAAGACCTGATATAATCAATAGATATCAGTATTGTGTTTGATGATTTGAGGATGTTAATATCGATTTAACTGTTGTAAATTGAGATTCACCTTCGACACATCATTTTTTTATTGGTTCGTGTTTCGAGATGTGTGAAGTATACTTTTTATTTTAGCAAGCATTTCACGAGTCGCAAGGTTGATTTTAGCGTCATTTTCCATGACTTAATTTACAAGATTTCAAACTACTTGGCATTAATCTCAAAATCTGGAGCTCTGAATCCAAACTTCTCTGTCTTCCTTCTTTGTGTCTTTCCGAAATATAAAAAATGAAACAAGTTTATGTGTTCAAGAATACGTACACTGTTTAAGTATTTTCAAGGAATTTTAACACAAAAAGTTAAATGAAAAACGTTCTAGCCTTACATAGTTTCCATAAAGCTATGAACTTTCTGTTAATTACTTAATTGTAAAGTGTATCATAGCATATATATTTTTTTGAGAAGATTAAAAGAAGATATTGAGAGATTTAAAACAAATACAAAGAAGACTAAAATGACATAGAGAACATTACAAAAAGATATAAAGAAGATTAAACTGATAGAGAGAAGATTCAAATATGTACTATTTCAGACATACAACTCCATTTGCCTCGACCTACGACGATTGTGAATGTTGATACATGTGTATTAGCTCCTGGGGCAATAGGTAGGAAATAAACCGGGCCGATATGCAGCACGTGCAGACTTGAGATTGATTACGTTGGGCATTTACCTGTAATGTGGTCACGAGCTGTGTATTATCTTTAATACCAGGCAAGGGATGTATTTGATGATCATGCTCTGGACACCTGTGGTTCAATATCCATCGAAACTAAGTTTCTTTCAGCTTGCTTAATCCATTTATATGATTTTGATTACAGGTAAATGCTAATGATTACAGGTAAATGCTAATATATTGTATTTTCAACGATACGTGTGCTGATTTGTGTTTATTTCTTTTAGATTGCACCCATAGCAACAACTCACGCACTAAATTTCACATTCGGCGTAAGCTGGGGCCATAGTAGGTTGAATTAATCATGTCTTCTTAACACCAGAACTTTGATACAATTCACTTCACAATTGTGTAATTACCTGAAAGCTCATAACTTGTTATCTTATATTGAATGCTAGGTCATTTTCTATCGATTTATATATATATATACAAATTCAAGAAGAATTCGTAAACAGTTCCTTTAAGCTCAAGCTTTACTCAGGAAATTTCATGTGCTCCATTTCTTGGGTAATGGTTGCCAATTGATAGATTTCAGTTCCAGTCCTATCTATCTCTCTATTAACAGTTTTTTTGTGATATCTTATACCAACCTTCCTTATAATTACTGTTGACATACACAGGAATTTAAGAAATTGTATGATGTAGTGTGGCAGAAATAAAATCAATCTTGTACATACGGTACAACCTGCTATAATGTGAGCACTTATATATATATATATATATATATATATATATATATATATATATATATATATATATATATATATATATATATATATATATATATACACACTATAGTTCAAGATTTTTTATAAATTACCCTTTCTCCAACATTTTGGTGTTCGCGTTTGTAATTTACCGAAAATGACCTAACGTGATCTCCAAACTTTTCGAAAACCTAAGCATAGAAAAGTCCCTGGTAATTCTGTAATAATTAAATACTTCGTCTTAATAGCATAAGTAACGACATATATTTTAAGTTATCTATGGGCTTCATATTTTTTCAAACCTTTTTCCATACCTGTATTTTAAGTAATTGAAGTTTTTAATGTAATCAGTTTCCCCATACATTTGTGTTTTGGAAAAATGACCATCAGTTATCCCATACATTTGTGTTTTGGAAAAATGACCATCAGTTTTCCCATACATTTGTGTTTTGGAAAAATGACCATCAGTTTTCCCATACATTTGTGTTTTGGAAAAATGACCATCAGTTTTCCCATACATTTGTGTTTTGGAAAAATGACCATCAGTTTTCCCATACATTTGTGTTTTGGAAAAATGACCATCAGTTTTCCCATACATTTAATGTAATCAGTTTCCCCATACATTTAATGTAATCAGTTTTCCCATACATTTGTGTTTTGGAAAATGACCATAGATATGGCAGGCAGTGATTTCAACGGAAGTAATATTGGAAGTCTAATATGTTATGTCAAACTGTCTATTCTCCATGTTGACTTATCTCCCGCATGCTTGACCGCTTGATATTTTCGCTCATGTTATCTTTCGCACGTGAATAAAATAATATATCTTAATCTAAAAGCAAAGACGAGATATATCGATTTCAAAATCTGTCATTTACCAATGTCAATAGTAATAATTAATATGTGGCGAAATAGTGAAAAGGGTCACAAATTTACGGACCACAAAGGGAAATTAACATTAGGCCGCCATTTTGAAATGAATGCTTGTAACAGTGTAATATTATGCCACGGTCTGCTCTCTAACTGAAATGCCGTTTTACGTCATACGTTTCACATGAGGAGGTTGTCTGTTGGTTCTATTTAAGCGGGAAATATCAGTTTGAATGCACTCTAACTGAAATGCCGTAATATGTTTTTGCTTGATAAATATATGGACATAAAGGTACATCGAAGTGGTTTCATGATGTCTGAGAGAGAGAAAGAGGGGAGTGGGAGAGCGCGGGCACTACTCAACAGACCATGCAAAATTACTATTATTATTAGTAGTAGTAGTAGTAGTAGCAGTAGTCGTAATTTAATATATGTCTGAAAGACGGAGAGAGAGAGAGAGAGAGAGAGAGAGAGAGAGAGAGAGAGAGAGAGAATTCTGTGTTTGTAATATGATGGTGGTCCTATTTTGGCAAGTAATGTAAGTTTGTGTGCACTGGAAATGCGATCATAAACATTTGGGTTTAATTTTTTTTTTTTTTTTTTTTTTTTTGCACAGGATGAGTCTGGCTGTTTGTCTGTCTGGCTGTTTGTCTGGCTGGCTGTTTGTCTGGCTGTTTGTCCAATTTAGGCGGGAAATGTTAGTTTGTCTGCACTGGAAATGTAATGTAATTTTAAAAATTGGTTCATCGTTTGTGTGATTTTTTTCCACAGGCTGATTTTGGTTGTTTATAACAGTGTTACAGGTTGATTCTGACGGGAATTGTGAGTTTGTCCGCACTGGAAATGTAATCGTACGAATTAGTTCATAGATTTTTCACATGAAGGGTCTGTCTATTTGTTCTGTTTAGGTGGGAAATGTAAAATGCTATTTTGTCGGTCCTCTTACTGAAATGAATATAGATCTACCACATGTAAGGTTCTCTGGCCTATAACAAGAAATGGAATGATAAAACTCCACTTACTAATTAAAATGCCTTTTGGAATGACTAAAATTCAGTCATTTACTGACGACACAGGGTAGGATGTACAAGAAGGGATATACAAAAATAGAATTAAAAACCCTTATCAATAAAACTAACTTCTCTATAACTTCCCTGTGATCCCCCTTACGAAGTAAAAAGCTCGATCCCCTCTATAATGTCCCTACCCTCCACGTCTCTTTTATTTATAAAGAAAAACGACCATCCAATTCACAGGAGCCAGGATGTAAAACAGTTTGTATAAAATAGAATGTAAAACCCTTATCAATAAAAATAACTTCACTATAACTTCCCTGTGATCCTCTACCCTCCTTTTTAAAACAAAACTAACATCCTATTTTCTATTTTCATAATCCATATAATGTTACTAGTGGAGTGTAAGAAGAAATAAAAGTAGGCCAGCACTTTTTTCTTTTGCGGTATTATAGATCAAGGAGAAATCAACATTATGTTATCCTTTCTATGAGTTTTTGAGGAAAACAATGCCTTACAAAACGGGCTGCAGACCATAAAATAATAATAATAATAATAATACGAATAATAATAATAATAATAATAATTATTATTATTATTATTACTATTATTATTATTATTTTATTATTATTATTCATGATGTGTTTGAGAGAGAGAGAGAGAGAGAGAGAGAGAGAGAGAGAGAGAGAGAGAGAGAGAGAGAGAGAGAGAGAGAGAGAGGGGGGCAGGCATTACCATTAAAAATCATTATTATTATTATTATTATTATTATCATTATTATTATTATTATTAATTTTTCAAGATGTGCGAGAGAGAGGGGGCTAGATAAGGTTATCCTATTTATGAGTTTCGGAAGACAAGGGGAAATTGTTTGTTATAAATTTTCATTGGCATATATTTTCATTGATCAGTTTCTAAAAATCAGTGTTATTTTGTTAAACATTATTTTATGATTTGGCGTGTGCATGATCTTAAATATGTTAAAATTGTTGCTAGCTTACAGTTAAGTCACACTTTCATTCATCATGTTTGATACAAATTTAAGACAAACCATTGTACATTGATGAGCGCACTGGCCAACATTTTTTTTATCCTCAAGGTCATTGTACTTGTGACAGTTTGATTTTTTTTTATCTAGGCGTTGAGTGTTTTGTGTGCTGAAGTACATTTTTTGTTCCCGTTTTTGAAAGGCACCAAAACAAAGTGTGTGTGTGTCTGTCAAAATGTGTGTTTTTGTGAAAGAGAGAGAGAATGAAGAGGAGGGAGAGATACAGATAGAGAGAGAGAGTATGAATTTAACATCGAGACGACTGTTCCAGTCGAACTGTGATATGAGAGAGGGAGAGAGAGAAAGAGAGAAAGATAGAGAGAGTATGCGCGAATATCTTATTCATACTTAAAGAACAAAATCAAGACACTTACATTTTTATGAGGTATATTCCTTTTGAATAAAATTGCAATGAAATTTCAAGGTCACTTTACACAAAACCCACAGGAATTTCCTTTTTATGAGGAAATCCGATCTTTGTAAAGTCGCACACGATTGAACTGAGTAGATACTATAATTTTCTGAGCAAAGTTAGATCCACAAGGTATCATCTATTTACCGTCTGTCAGTAACTTTATAATTGGGATGACTGACGGTGCAGTGTGAAATCGCTTCTTTATCGGGTTAGGGGAATCCTATACAAACACAACGCCACCTATCGGGAAAAGTGTATATTATCAACGTAGTTTTGTATCCTACCATTGCGTAGTTTAAATTTATTTCAAGAACACCTAATGATATAAAAAGAAATTTACTGGTAAAAATTCCAGATAGCTATTGTTTCTTTTTTATTTGACTATTAACTGCCAATTTTCAAGACAATGGAAGCTATATATATATATATATATTGACAGCCTGGTTTGTAGTCAAAGCATTGAGGGTCTGTAGGTGGAGAAAAATATAAAGTAGAATGGATATGCGAAAAGTCAAGGCCATGGAAATTGATATGCAAAAATCCTAATTCCAGACAGTAGGTAATGTATAAACAAAAGTCCGGACCAGTAGTTAATTTAAAATATGGGAATTTAACATTGACAGCCTCGACCACGTCTAATTAAAAAAATACACAGAAATCTTTCAAGAAATTCAAAATTTATATCGGTCATTATATCCAGTACTCTAAAAAGTACTGGATCAGTTAGATTCTTAGTATTGATGCACAAATTAAAAACTACTATACCAATCAGACAAAAGAAACCAATTAGTGAACAACAGTTACTTACTATCAAACACCCAGTTATCTGCTATCCGATACACTGTTTAGAGGCGACCATCACGTGTATGTATGCATGTGTGTGTGTGTGTGTGTGTGTTTATCTTAATCATTCTATAAAAAAAACAAATTACGACAAAAAGATAAGAATCACAAAGAAATTTCAAAGCACATCACGAACGTCCATTTTTCATCGACTTTTACTGTCTTTTTTAAAATTTCTTCACCGGTTGTCTCTTCTCCTTTTTTTGCTTTAAATTTCATTGTAATAATAGATTCTTCTGTTTATTCTTCTTCTTCTTCTTCATCTGAAATTTCCCCTTTTCTCTATTTTTAACTTTCTTGGGACACTCTGTAGACCAATGTCCTTTTTGACAATGATAACAGGTACCCCAACATAAAGTCTTTTTCAGCCATGTTATACCATACTTGAACTGTTCATCAACTGTGCATCGTAGAAACGGTCATAGGTATACACACAAAACTCTACATAGATAAAAGGTTCTTGATTCAACGACTTCTGCAATCAGTGTGGCACCAAATTACATTTTTGTAAATGGCCAGTTTAGAAGAGCACATTCAGAATCTACCCTTGGAACTGCGTGAGCGCATTTGCAGAGACTTTGTACAGATTCAAGTTAAACGCAAAGAACAATTGCGTCATCTACGGCATATACGTTTTAACCATTGGTATATGCATGCTATAATAAGGTTGATTATTTTAAATGGTTCGATATTGATCAACTGTTATCCACGTCTTGTAAGATTTTGGATGCCACGACTTTAACCTACAGTGTTGGTGTGCTAGACCGAATTCTGTGGAATGAAGGAGAGGTTCGAGACTTACAGGACTGCCAAATACTTTTTAAAGAAGTAAGAGACGAAACTCTTTTATGACGTGTCGTGTGTGAGTTAAGGACTACATTTCCAGGATTTTGAAGGTTCACTTTGGCGCATGTATTATTATTCCATCAACTAACGACACTCCAGTGAATGAACAGTTTAGAAGAGCACATTCAGAATCTACCCTTGGAACTGCGTGAGAAGATTTACAGAGACTTTATACATATTCTAGTGAAACGCAAAGAAGAATTGCATCATTTGCGGCATATACGTTTTAACCATTGGTATCTGCATGCCATAATAAGGTTGATTACTATGAAAGTGTTCAAATGGTCAGATATTGATCAACTCGTATCACGTCTTGTAAGATTTTGGATGCCACGACTTTAACCTACAGTGTTGGTGTGCTAGACCGAAGTCTGTGGAATGAAGAAGAGGTTCGAGACTTACAGCATTGCCAAATACGTTTGAAGGAAAAGTATGAGACACCTTTATGACATGACGTGTGTGAGTTAAGGACTACGTTTCCTGGATTTTGTATTACTATTCCATCAAAAAACGACACTCTAGTGAATGAACAGTTTAGAAGAGCACATTCAGAATTAACTGTTGGAACTGCGTGAACATATTTACAGAGACTTTGTACAGATTCAGGTGAAACGCAAATAACAATTGCATCCGAAATGGCATAGACTTTTTAACCATTGGTATCTGAATGTTATGAAAAGACTAATTACTTTGAAAATTTTCAAAATGGTCAGACATTGATACTGCGAACACGTTATAAGCCTCTCCATGCCACAACTTCTGTCATCAGTGTTACATCCATGGAAGTAAGTCAATGACAGCATTCATAACCTAGTGGATTATCAAGTACTTTTACAGGAACTGATTTCACAAGACGATACGCTTCCTTTGAATTTTGGACGACATATTGTGTGTGTGTGTGTGTGTGTGACTACAGTTCTTGGCTTTCGTTTAACTGCAGATTCCTTGTGGCAAATTTATGAACAGTACATGCAAATACATGCCAGACAAAACTTCTGTACCTCAATGTGAGAAAGACATTCGTCGCACTTTTTCTACTCTTCATACTTACCAAGAAGTGTGTATAGCTAGTTGGCCACACCAAGAGATTTATTACTGGAAGGATGTACGTGGCCGGAAAAGTCTTGGATTCGACACTTGGAAACAAGAGATAGTTGCATTTGCCATAGAACTTTTGTGTGACAGAAAGAAAACATGAACTTTGTTGGGGTTTTTTTGGGGGTTTTTTTTGGTTGTTTCTTCTTTTTTTTGTTGTTGTTTGTTTAAAAAAAATATAAATATGTTTTACTGTGAAGGAAGAAAAAATCACTAACTATCTGTTTCTTGTTTCTCTCTCTCTCTCCCTCTCTCTCTCTCTCTCTCTCTCTCTCTCTCTCTCTCTATATATATATATATATATATATATATATATATATATATATATATATATATATATATATATATATATATATATAGCTCCCTACCTAAGAGAATACACTCATGCAGTTTCAATCTGTCCAGATGGAAGAACCGCAACATATCACACTTCTGGTCAGAGATTTACAGACGGTCATTCAAAACTACAACAGCTTTCCTGAGTAACTTAAGACTACTCCTCTCAGGATAAAAGTTAAAATACTTGTTATGTCACTCAAGACAAGTTAAAATACTTGTTATGTCAGTCAAGACAAGTCAAAATACTTGTTATGTTAGTCAAGAGAAAGGATATTGGATTCCAGAATGTCCATAACGTCAAAGAAAAGGAACCGCTAATTTAAGAGGAAAGAGTGACAAACGTAATAATACCTGTTATCATTGTCAGGAAAAAGGACAATGGTCTACAGAGTGTCCCAAGAAAGTGAAAAAAGAGAAAAAGGAGGAAACTTCAGAAGCAGAAGAGCAAAAGAAAACAGAAGAACCCATTTCTGCAAAGAAATTTAAAGTAAAACAAGCAGAAGAAACATCAAAGAACTCATTCCGGTGAAGAAATTGAAAGAAAAACGACAGTAAAAGACGAGGAAAAAATGGACTTTTGTGATGTGCTTTGAAATTTCGTTATTATGTTTTTTTCATAAGATTATACCAACAATTAAAAAGTAAAGTAAGTATTTTTGTCTTTATTTGCTTTTTAGTATGAAAAAACAACACACAGACACACACACGCAGATACGTGATGGTCACTCTAAACGGTGTGTTGGATAGTAGATAACTGGGTGTTTTATAACTTTTGTTCGCTAATAGATTCCTTGTGTCTGATTGATCTAGTGGGTTTTAATTTGTGCAACAATACTTAGAATCTAACTGATCAGGTACTTTTTAGAGTACTGGATATAATGGCCGAAATGAAATTTGAATTTTTATAAATGTCTCCTTGTATTTATTTAATTAAGCGTGGTCGAGGCCCTCAATGTTAAATTCCCATATTTTAAATTAACTAGTGGTCCAGAAATTTCATACATTACCTACTGTCTGGATCTAGGATTTTTATATATCAATTTCCGTGGTCTAGACTTTTCGCATAGCCATTCTTCTTTATATTTTTCTCCACCAATATACCCTCAGTTGTTACGATTCTAGGTCTTAAAATAATGTAACAGAAAGAAAGTGAAACCAATAATGTATGTAAAATCAACAAGCAATTTATTTCTAGACAATTAAAGAAAAAATTCAAAAGAATTAAAATCCAAATAATCCAATAATCCCAAGTGTCCTAATCACAAGTCCTAAATATAGAATGTTCCGAATGAATTCAAGTAGCCTTGAATGCCCTGATGTGTCAGTAGTCTTGAATGTTCTGATATGCCTGAATGATGTAATCGAGAATATCTTTGAATAAATTCATATAAATCCCAAAGTCATGTATTAATCCAATATGAGAATGAGCACTTTTGGTAATTCCAATGAATATGTTAAATAAATAATTCCTCTCTCTGAATTTGCTCCAAATTTTCATAACACAACTATAAATATCTGAATATTAAAATGATTCTTCATAGACTGACCATTTAATCAAGAATGAAATATTTTCCACTAAAATCTCTATATATAAACATCGGTCACGTGACAAAATGTTCTAGAATATGAATAACTCTAATGGAAACTTTCATCTGGGTACGTCACTTTTCTCACATAAGCCATGGAAAATTCCAATCGAATTACTAAATGCTTTGTAAACAAGTCTGATCTTGAGCTCAAATGCAGTAAATATGTTGTTTACAAAATGACTAAAGTACAACTTACCTCATGGACACATATTGTAAATTCAATATACATAACACAACGCTTTGACCACCAACCAGGCTGTCAATATGTATAGCTTGACATGTCTTGAAAATGGGCAGTAAATAGTCAAATAATAAAGAAACGATAGATATCCGGAATTTTTACCAGAAAATTTCTCTTTATATCGTTGGATGTTATTTCATAAATTTAGACTACTCAATCATAGGATACAAAACTTCTTGACAAGAAGTATTTTTATCCAAATACTTTACAATGATACACTGATTCTAAGATATAAAAAAATGAAGGTAATTTACATTTGTCCGATAGGTGGCGTTTTGTTCACATAGAATTTCCCTTAACCGATACAAAAGCAATTTCACACTGCACCTTGAGTCATTCCATTTATGAAACTTCTGACAGTATTGGTTGAATGAAAACATTTCCTAGCTTGTGGCAAAACACAATGGAGTAAATAGCGGAAACCTTGTGGATCTAACTTTGCCCAAACAAATTATAGCATCTACTCAATTCAATCAAGTGCGATATTACAAAAATCGGATTTTGGATGGGATTTTGTTTACTTGCAGATTCTTTGCGTCAAATTTATGAATATTTCCTCATCAAAGAGGATATATATGCCTCTTAGAATTTTTTAAATGTGAAATTTCATTGTAATTTTATTCCAAGGGAATATACACCATAAAAATCTAAGTATCTTGATTTGTTTCTTAAACTATGAATAAGATATTCATACATATTCTCCCTCTCCCCCCCCCCCCACTCTCTCTCTCTCTCTCTCTCTCTCTCTCTCTCTCTCTCTCTCTCTCTCTCTCTCTCTCTCTCTCTCAGATTCATCATTAAATAATAATAATAATAATAATAATAATAATAATAATCTGTTATGGTATGTAGCCTGTTGGGTGAGGCCCGTTTGTCCTCAGAAACTCATAAAAATAGTAACCATATGTTAATTTCTCCTTGTTCTATAATGCAGCCATAGAAACAATTGTGGCCTACTTTTCTTTCTCCTTGCATTCCACTAATAATACTATGAGAATATAAATAAGATGGTAGTTTTGGACATTATAGAAGGGGATAGAGATTTTAACTTTATTTATAATGGGGATCAAAGGGAAGTTACAATGAAGTTGTTATTATTTATAAAGGTTTAAAATTCTATTTTATACAAATTGTTTTACATCCTACCTTGTGTGAATGGGATTGTAGTTTTCTTAAAAATAGGAAAGAAGATGAAATAAGGGACATTCTAAAGGGGGTCGAGCTTTTTTACTTCTTAAGGGGATCATAGGGAAGTTTTAGAGAAGTTAGTTTTATTGATAAGGGTTTTAAATTCCGTTTGTTTATATCTCTTCTTTTACATCCTACCCTGTGTGGTCAGTAAATGACGGAATGTTAATCATTCCAAAAGGCATTTTAATTAGTAAGTGGAGTTTTATCTGAGAACCCTACACATAATAAACCTCAATTAATTTAAGTTAGAGGGCCAACAAAGCCGCTTCCTGGCTAAATAGAACAAATAGACAGACTCTTCATGTGAAAAACCTATGAACTAATTTTTACGATTACATTTCCAGTGCAGACAAACTCACAGTACCCGCCAAAACAGAGCCAACTTCTAACACTGTCACAAACAGCCAGACTCATCCTCTGCAGAAAAAAATAATAAAATAAATAAATAAATTTTTACGATAACAGTTCCATTGCAAGCAAACTAAGTCTTTCCGCCTTTATAGAACAAACAGCCAGATTCATCATGTGAAAAAACCCACAAAAAACAACCTATGAACGAATATTTTTACGATTACATTTCCAGAGCAGACAAACTGACATTTCTTGCCAAAATTGAACCAGGATGTTACGAAGAGGCAGATTAATCTCTCTCTCTCGTTCTCTCTCTCTCTCTCTCTCTCTCTCTCTCTCCCTCTCTCTCTCTCTCTCTCTCTCTCTCTCTCTCTCTCTCTCTCTCTCTCTCTCTCTCTCTCTCTCTCTCTCTCTCAGACATCGTGAAACAGCTTCGATGTACTTTTATGTTCACATATTTATCAAGCAAAAACATACTACGGCATTTCAGTTAGAGTGCAGACAAAGTGACATTTCCCGCTTAAAAAGAACCAACAGACAACCTCGTCATGTGAAACGTGTGACGTAAAACGCCATTTCAGTTAGAGAGCAGACCGTGGCATAATGTTACACTGTTACAAAAATACATTTCAATTGTTTGACTCTTTTTAACATGTGGTTATCCTTTTGGCCTACTATGCCACATATTACTACTAATGACACTGGAAGATGACAGTTTTTGACATCGATGTATCTCGACTTTCTTTTTAAATTAAGATAAATGGTTGTATTCGATTGTGAAAGATAATATGAGCGAATCAATCGAGTAGTTCCCGTTATGTCCTATTTCGCAACATTTTACTGCTGCCAGTCTTCAGACGCTATGTCAAAAGTTCAGTCATGAAATTTTGCACAAGTCTGTTCCCATATCATTATCTGCATCGTGCAACAAAAGTTCTATCTTTGAGATGTGTCTAGTATTATTGCTAGGTCAACATTCCCATTTACCAAGGTATAAAATCTCAACAAGCCAGGAGATAATCAGTGGAGACCAAGATTGAAGTTTGCGAATCAAGATGAAGACTGTAGTAGTTGTCGCATCTCTGTGCATTCTAGCAGGTTTGCCTGTTTTTCTTTCTTGCAATTTCTTTTTACATTCTTATATATGTTTAATGATAATTTATTATTCCCTATCATATTTAATTCTTCACAAATTTAATTGCATAATATTTTTATAATTTGGGAATATTTATTTGAACAATATTGTACACTTGTATTCATATTTCAAAATAAATTGAAGCCTGGCGAACTCTAGTGGAGCCACATTTTTTTCCCTTAAAGAGAGGTTACTTTTTTATACAAGTGAAATATATCACAAAAATAAAAGGGTTTATATAAATATGGTCCATTATAACCAGGTGATTTTTGTACATAAGTGTTCACAAAGAAAGTCTTTACATACATACATACATACATACAAAGATGCATACATACGTATGTATACGCGTACATACATGCATACACAGGTACGTACATACATACATACATAGGGAGAGAAATCAACTTTCTGTGGTCATTAATAATTCTGATTAAACCCTGCTCCATGAATAGCGATTCTCCAAGATGCAAGGATAGTGGTGCTCCGTTTAAAACAGTGTCAAAAATTAACATCAACACAACCTGTTATCTCGAACCACATAAAGCAAACATCTTTGACTAAATTTTAAACAGAAATATTTAAAGGCAATAATGGAATGCATTCAACTGTTTTGTGTGCGCAAAAATGTAGCGGAGAAGCGATGGATATGATCAGTTTTTTTAGCCACATGAAAAACTGACTATGAAAAGTTTGTAGGGTATGTCTTCTTTTTGCTCTTAAAATATTGGAACAAAAGGAGCACAAAGAACAGGTAAATACAATCTCTGTGATGCGAAAAACACTAACTATATCTTGAATAAAACGAAGACAAAAATAATTTGAGGCAGCTTTTATGTTTGAGATTTGATAAATAGCTCAAACGTCGGCTCTTGTTCGACCTTTCACA
The DNA here is from genome assembly GCA_029931535.1 of Margaritifera margaritifera. Classification (NCBI taxonomy): domain Eukaryota; kingdom Metazoa; phylum Mollusca; class Bivalvia; order Unionida; family Margaritiferidae; genus Margaritifera; species Margaritifera margaritifera. The sequence continues at coordinate 265,077 of JAQPZY010001019.1, forward strand.
AGAATATTTATTATATCTTAGTCAACTGGTAAATTAGTTAAGTGTTGTGCCTGGTAAATCAGGTAAGTGTTGTGCCTGCTTTGATTAGGTAATTGTTATGCCTGGTAAATTAGGTAATTGTTGTGCCTGGTAAATTAGGTAAGTGTTGTGCCTGGTAAATTAGGTAATTGTTGTGCCTGGTAAATTAGGTAAGTGTTGTGCCTGGTAAATTAGGTAAGTGTTGTGCCTGGTAAATTAGGTAAGTGTTGTGCCTGATAAATTAGGTAAGTGTTGTGCCTGCTTTGCTTCTTATGTAGTATGTATACAAATATAAGCTTAACACCCACAGCATCCTAAGTTCATGCAAGTCACTATAGCTGCATTGAACGTGGATTCAACCATAATATATATATATATATATATATATATATATATATATATATATATATATATATATATATACATGATAGAGCAATGCTCCCAAACCTCCACTTTCAATATATATATATATATATATATATATATATATATATATATATATATATATATATATATATATATATATATATATATATATATATACACATACATACATATATATATATACACATACATATATATATATATATATATATATATATATATATATATATATATATATATATATACCAATCATAGTGCAACTAATCAAAATCTACATGATAGAACAAAGCGCCCGAACCTCCACTTTCAATATATATATATATGAACAATAGTGCTACTAATTAAAATCTGCATGACAGAACAAAGCGCATAAACCTTCACTTTCAATATATATACCAATCATAGTGCAACCAATCAAAATCTTAGCATAAAGATTCTTTCTTGAGAACATTTCTTTTTAATCTATTTTTAGGACAAATATACTTGATATCCTATAACAAATAATGTCTGCAAATGCAACACATGTTTATAATAAAATTCAAAAGTTACACAGTGTAATTAGAAAATATTATTTAATTTTCATTTAATATTTTGCAGTAGATAAAATCAAAGATAACTATTCTCTCAATTTGAAACTTTATGGTAGAATAGGTGTGTTGTATTTATTAATTTGTCTATTTGTTCAGTGAAGATGAGAAGTTCAAAGGGAGGAAATAAACACCTTTATATTAAGAGTTTGGCATCTATAATAAGCAACAACGACTACTACTACCATGCAACACCCTGATAAAAAAGAACAACAACAAATAATAATAATAATAATAATAATAATAATAATAATAATAATAATAATTAGAAGAAGAAGAAGATAATAAAACAATTATTATTATTATTATTATTATTATTATTATTATTATTATCATCATCATCATCATCTATTTTATTTTCAATAGTATTTTGCATCTACTTACGTTTTATCATACCTTTGGCAATAATTATTGTTCTGAAGCTATCAAACTAGGGACTTATATATGCGTATGTTCGAGTCCCTGATAATAGTCAGCAGTTTAAATTACATAAAACTTTACTTCGGCAGATTATGGAAAATAAACGTTGTTTTGAAATATAAAAAATGCATTATTATAATCAAAGTTAGGTGAATAATTAAAAGATAATTGTACGGCGAACTGTACATTATGGATTTTTATTCTACTTGTCCATAATGTTCCAATACAGTATTTTTATAAATATTTTATTATTATTATTATTATTATTATTATTATTATTATTATTATTATTATTATTACACAACATAGGCTTGTACACTAAATTCCATAACGTACATATAACTGCAGAATAAAATCCTTATAAAAAAGACAAGTGTTGCCTAATTTGTAAACATATGCCCGAGACCGAATCGTTCAGAAGTTCGAATACAGGAGTTAGTTACACGAACAATCTATCTTCTGACATGCAAGATCTGTGCCAGTCAATATGTTGCCGAAACCGTTGATTTCAGAAAACGAATGAATAATCACAAAAGCAACATTCGCAACCAAATAAACGCGAAAGTCGCCAACCACTACAACTCCACTGGACATTCAGTCGAGTTTCTCGAGATGCTACCGATTGAATCAAACCTGGGGTGGACCGACATAGAACGCACACGTAAGGAACGATACTGGAAACTACAATCGAAAACTCATAGGAAGTTCTGCCTATATGAAAAAATCTAACCTTCACTTGCAGTCTTATAAAATTTACAGCCAGTCATCTGTTTTTCACCCGTACGCAATTTTAGCGATAATATTTACCCAAGTAATTACATTTATTTTTACTATTATTATTATAGTTCTTGTCAATCACCCCGCCACGAGAGTTAAAAAATAATACGGATACCAGCCGAGAGTTTAAGTAAGAAGTATTTTTGTTTTATATCATGGCTTTAGCCTCTCAGAATTCAATGGTTGTTTTATGTCGTGGCTTTAGCCTCTCGGAATTCAGTGGTTGTTTGCCACTACTGACACTTTCTGTATTTGTTTACCTTCGATACATTAGACTATACCAGTTTTTTTCTATTCAAAGAGCTCTGATGTTGGACAACTCTTTCGAGACTACATATTATTAGAACATAATTAATGCAGACAGTTTTGATTGCACTCAAGCTCGTTAAGATTATACACCACTCTCGATTCCCCTTAAGATCCTGTAGTGTGTCAAGCTTTATTTCATTGTTTCTAATCAGTCTATTTTAGTTTTGTATTGTTACCATACACTTTAATATTTATCAAAGTAAAAATGAAGCAAAACTGTTGAACAAAGACCGTAATCACTATTCTTTAAGATTTTAATTATTTTATAATTTTTTTAATTATTTTGTATCTGCGGCCATGCAGGTTTTTAAAAATAAGGGTTGTTGTTGTTGTTAATGATGATCTTGAAAAACGATTTTTAAATCAAACCAGGGAAAACAAAGCAGGAAGAAAATGAGACGCATTTTCGTCATTAGGTCTCGAACCCATAACCGCTTATCTGTCTCCCAACCCTCTAATCCAGTCAGCCATATAAGGTGTTTACTATTTACGTCAGCACAGGTACTACACACATTCTGTGCATTTTATGCCAGATCATTTTTAATTATTTTAGTGTGCGTACTTGGCCAAAATTCTACTTCATGCTTGACCAACAGACGATGCCATGATGGTTTCTTGTGTAGCGCTGATCAGGACGAGGCTTGCATTGACCGCCACTGCACGTGCTTAACTACTCACAGTAAGAATCTATTTTTAATTTTATATATAAAAAAAAAACACACATAGAGGATATTTGATCTTATCGAGTAAATAACGGATACATTTCACCGAGTGGGTGAAAATACTAGCGCTTTTCACCGACGAGATGACATATATCCATTATTCACTCAGAACAAGGAAATTTTCATTTTATTTTTGTGCTCAAACGTGTTGGCTAGCAAAAGTGTATAAAAGAGGTAATTTACCTTGTATGTTCCGCTGTGTTTTGTGTACATTCGCACAGAAAATATGAGTAGAAAGATAATTCTCTTTCCTAATTCAAAGTAAGAAACCATATACTTGGGGATACAAATTGGGGAAAAAATAAGTTTATAGTGGGATTCTAGTGTGGCTCGCTTGCGTGACACCACTACGCCAAGCGACTAACAACGTGGTGAATGAAATTCGTTGGTCATAATGTTAGCGATGTATATTGACTTGAGTGAAAAAATAAAATTGATAATTTAATTAATAAAATTATTTGGTCATAATGTTAGCGATGTATATTGACTTGAGTGAAAAAAAAATTGATAATTTAATTAATAAAATTATTTGGTCATAATGTTAGTAATGTATATTGACTTGAGTGAAAAAATAAAATTGATAATTTAATTAATAAAATTATTTGGTCATAATGTTAGCGCTGTCTATTGACTTGAGTGAAAAAATAAAATTGATAATTTATTTATTAAAATTATTTGGTCATAATGTTAGCAATGTATATTGATTTGAGTGACAAAAAAAATTGCTAACTAAATTATTAAAATTATTTCTGTTGGAAAATCCACTATTTGATTAGCATCAAATAAAAAAGAATACATCTTATCTCATGTTTTGCAACGATTTGTCCTCAAAGACTTCTATCCAAACCATGCAAAAAGTACTAATAAATAAAATAAAATAAAAGCGGCTTCTGTAATGGAAGCTTCACTCTACACTGCTGAAAGGTTTACACAACATGGTTTTATGTATGGTATTTGGCAAGGGACACACGGTCTTCGTGTAAACTAATTATGTATGATATTTGGCAAGGGACACACGGTCTTAATGTAAACTAATTATGTATGACATTTGGCAAGGGACACACGGTCTTAATGTAAACTAATTATGTATGACATTTGGCAAGGGACACACGGTCTTAATGTAAACTACTTATGTATGACATTTGGCAAGGGACACACGATCATAATGTAAACTACTTATGTATGACATTTGGCAAGGGACACACGGTCTTAATGTAAACTAATTATGTATGACATTTGGCAAGGGACACACGGCCTTAATGTAAACTAATTATGTATGACATTTGGCAAGGGACACACGGTCTTAATGTAAACTAATTATGTATGACATTTGGCAAGGGACACACGGTCTTAATGTAAACTAATTATGTATGACATTTGGCAAGGGACACACATTCTTGATCAAAACTACTTATGTGTTGCAACCGGTGATTCTGAATAAGCTTGTTTCTTTGTTGATCTGTTCTTTCCTTTTTTTTTTTTGATGATATCCTGTTTTATTTTTTCTCTCTCCCCACAATTTAGTTTTGTACCCTAGCACCTTGCCTCACAAAACGAATTAACGATGTAGGGCCAGGGCACCTGTCTTGTTATGGATCAACAAAGGTCCCTTTGAACAATTGTGCTTAGGGGCAAGGTTTTCTTTTACCATATTGCTAGAAATTTTTTAGATACGAATCCACTCAGAAATGTAAATTATAGTCAAACGTCTAAAGATATGACTGATTAGCTATTATTATACTTTTGAAAGGCATGCAAGTCGAATTCATAATGTAATTTTTTCTTTTGTATTTTTTTGAAAATAAAAAAATAAATTTAACCAACCAACCAACAACCAATAAATAAATAAGTAGGTTTTGTATCATCAGCAAAATCTGACTTATCCTATTTTAAACTTGGAAGAGATGTCATATATGCTTGTTTTATGACGTTTGCCATTATGCAATCATCGCAAACCCATATCTGACGTAATGTAATGCGCCTCTAGCTCATAGTTCCAGCTGTTCATTATATTTATGATTTAAAACGAACGGCCTTAAACCTCATCTGCCTGCTTAAAATGCGACGTCATATCTTGGGTCTACGCTGTTTGCAGGTGGATGGAGATTATGCACGTGTAAATGCAGGTTATCATCACTTTTGTCATCGCTTAATTCTTATAATAATTGGTTCTCCTTCCCCAGCGTGCACACATGCAACAGACTGCCGTGATATCAATGCCTGTCAGGGAAATTTTCGTCACCATGAGGTTTGTCACCAAGGCAAGTGCCACTGCGCCGATATCACTGATATTGGAATTATCGGATAAATAATTGGGACCACTCCAGGATGAACTGCTCACATAAAACAGAAAACACACAGTGAGAAATCACCATCATGATTTTTTTCTAATTCAGCAGTATCTTCGTCATAATCTTTAAGAATGAAATTAAAATGTCTGTCCTATAAATATTCTGAAATTGTTTCAACGCCAAGTGCTCTCGTAAAAAAGCCTCTTTTTAAAAGCAAAAAAAAAACAAAAAAAAAAAACAAATTACATTGTAAAAAGAGCGCCACAGTGACAAACGTACTGGGTGATACCCACCGATCTATTTACCTACATACATATCTACCTAATTGTAACTACTTTCTTAATGGCACGAGTGCAGTCTTATTGACCTTTCCCGTAAGTCAACATACTACCGATATAGCTGCTGTTGACGTCATCCGTAAGTCAACATACTACCGATATAGCTGCTGTTGACGTCATCCGTAAGTCAACATACTATCGATATAGCTGCTGTTGACGTCATCCGTAAGTCAACATACTACCGATGTAGCTGCTGTTGACGTCATCGACAGTAATTTTGGTAGTATGCTGACAAATTTACTGTTGAAAATAAATGGTGTTTGAAAGATGAAACAAATTATTTCAATCTCAAGAAAATAATACAAAACACATAAATACAAAGAACAAAAAACAGGCTCTCTGTTATTTTCTATAAGTGTAATTTATGTGCTGATTTTACCTCAATGGCAAATTTTGGTAGCCTTTTATAGGAAAAGCTACTACGTTGCCCACCATCTGGGTAAAAGGGAAAGAAACGCGCCTGCTAGTAACCTTAAATGGAGGGGTCGATATACGTACTCACCTAAATATCGACCGAATTACCTAATGACTGATAAACACAGGCAGGCAGGCAGGCAGATTAATTGACTTGCCAGCTTGAAGCTACGTGTATAAAATAAAGAAAAACAGTTACGTTTAGAACTGTATTCAATTTTTAAATAATCTTCTGTACAATTATAATGCCTAAGGTGCAAAATAAGTGACTTATACTTAAACAAGTAACCGGTGTCTGAATTCACCACTACTGAATAAAAATAACAATACAGTAAAACCTGTCTTGAGAGACCATGGCTATTAGAGACCACTTGTTTTGAGAGACCAAGTTCTCAATGCACAGATTTGTTGATTATAGATTGTTATCAGGTGTCATGAAATACCACCTGTCCTGAGACACCATTATCACGTGTCATGAAATACCACCTGTCTTGAGACACCATTATCACGTGTCATGAAATACCACCTGTCTTAAGACACCCTTATCGTTTGACAGAAGTGGTGGCCTTTTAAGACATGTTTTACTGTATCTACATCGTTGAACGTGTCATGAAGGTCATCATAAAGGTCATCATGCTTATCTTTACAGACTTTCCACATTGTAAAGCTGTTTATGTACAAGCGGCTCAACGCTTGACGTCAGGCGTGTGAATGAGATTGAAACGGAAGTACGCTATTATTTCGGCTATTTCCGTACAGGCGTGAAAACACTGACCATGTCAAATATTTAAATGTGCATAATTGGATGACCACTTAAGATCAATGTGCACCTTTTATTTTATGTTTTTGGGTGGGTGGGGGTAGAAGTACATTTTACTTCATTTAGAAATGTACTACAAACAACCTTAAGTTAATTTTGTTTCTTTTTTTTTTTTTATCCGTATAGTATTTTTAAGGTAAAGAGACTTTTTATATCGTTTCAATCCAGTTAATCTGATACAGTTTGTTGCATTTCCTAAGGTTGTTTTGACGATACTAATACTAGTATTTTCAGATTAAAGTAATTATATATTCATACATTTTATCAATTGACTGACGTAGTGAATATTATTATGCTCAATAGCCCTGCCACACGTCTATTGTATCAGCCCAGCCACACGTCTATTGTATCAGCCCTGCCACACGCCTATTGTATCAGCCATGTTCTCCTTGTTGCAATTGTGCTATTTTATGCAACATAAAGCAACGACTCGTACGGTGTCATTGGCACTGCTGGCGCCTGATAATAACATTCACTGACACACCTAACCTACATAGCTAACTATTTATCTACAGATCTACCTACCAACATACCTATCTACCTATCTAGTTTCATGCTTGCATGCCTTCATACCTTGCTAAAGCATATATCTCTCTACCTACCTACCTACAAGATATATATATATATATATATATATATATATATATATATATATATATATATATATATTTATATATATATATATATATATATATATATATATATATATATATATATATATATATATATATATATATATCCAGTGATAGCACTTTCCGCTCTGTTTGGTGTATATTTGTAATTCTCTCTCTCTCTCTCTCTCTCTCTCTCTCTCTCTCTCTCTCTATATATATATATATATATATATATGTGTGTGTGTGTGTGTGTGTGTGTGTTTGTGTGTGTACGTTTTACGGCACTGCATCATGTGAAGGTTTAATCTAAATTGGTCCCCAGCTGTCTGCCGCTCTCGCTCACTCGCTTACACTAAGAACCGGTAATGGCTAATGCAACGGCGGCTTATAATCAGACACATCGAATCATATGTAGAGTTGACAGATCTTTTTTGATCTGCGGATTAATTTGTACTTCTATTTGTTTGTGAGGACTGATCCGATGGTGGGAATCAAACCCGCGTCCACTACTGTACACACCACACGAACATTCTTAGCCCTTACGAAGTGCTGACATTTATTCAAAGCTGACAAAAGTTGCTCCAATGAGGTAGTAGCAGTTAATGGTGTACGTCGAGAATTCCAATTTTACAATCAAGTCGTTTGTGTTGAACGTTCCATTTCATATGTCAAGTTTTAAATTGTATATGTTGAATTACACAGCGGTGGTTAAAAATTCAATTTCCTAGTTCGAGTTTTTATATTTTATCTGTTGAATTGCATTGCGGTGGTTTAAATTTCTGTGTTGTATGTCGATAATTCCAATTTCACATGTTGAATCAAATGATTTGTGTTAATAGTTCCATTTCTCGATCATTGGCTACACAAACAACCGTTAGGGCTAATGCAACGTCTAATGCATCGAATCATCTGTAGATTCTACAGATTGTTCTCTTGTCCTGGGGATGAATTTGTATTTCTATAGGATTTTGAGGGATGATCCGAGCGTGGGAATCGAAACCGCACCCACTATTTTACACACAACAGGAACATTCTTAACCTTACGAAGTGTTGATATTGCTCGATGCTGTGTCCATCACGATATTCAAGACAAGTACACAAGGCGCATTTTTCCTTTATTCGTTTGTTTTGAATTGAACTCTCGCCTGACTTTTTGTCAAGTCTCGTGGATAGAATGTTGACCACTTTAATTATCCCTTATTGGATGCTTTTGTAGCATGTAAGCGAGCGCAGCATACGGCCGTATACTGGTTTAAGTTATATCGTACAGAGGCCAATAAAATGTCTTGCCCACGGACACAATGATAGTCGATCCGGGCTGATCTGATGATGGGAATCGAACCTGCACCCTTCAGGTCACAAATCCAAATCTTTAGCTCTTCAGCCTCGCCAGTTCCACGCAATATGACAGGAGCAGTTCTACCTCATGGAGATAGATTAGGAAATTAGACAACGATCATGCTCAGAAATATGACAACGAACATGCTCAGAAATTAGACAATGATCAAGCTCAGAAATTAGACAACGATCATGCTCAAAAAGATCTGTAAATCATGTACTACTTATCATTATCCACACAAATGTTCACTGTCAGTTGTGAAACCAAGTCGAAGTAAGGAGTCATATTTCCATATGTTGCGAACAGTGGCTTTCGAACACTACACGCTACCGAATTATAGCCAAAGCTACCAGAGGAGTTAGGTAGGAGACGCAGTTCTTTGTGTCTCAGAAACAGTGTATCGGCTGTTCAAACGCGATGGAAGATCCTCGTTTAATATGCATGGCATATGATGAAGAATATAGAAAACATACAAAATATATATAAACAGCGCATAAGTTAGAAAACAAAAATTGCAACATAATAATTTCTATTTATATACTTATCTCCATCAATATCTTTCGCTCGCAGTAGGAACGTTTTCATCACCTAATTTGACATCAACACAGGCATATCTATCTATCTATCTATCTATCTACCTATCTATCTATCTATGTTCATCTATTTATCTATCTATCTATCTATCTATCTATCTATCTATCTATGTTCATCTATTTATCTATCTATCTATCTATCTATCTATCTATCTATCTATCTATCTATCTATCTATCTATCTATCTGTCTATCTATCTATCTATCTATCTATCTATCTATCTGTCTATCTATCTATCTATCTATCTATGTTCATCTATTTATCTATTTATCTATCTATCTATCTATCTATCTATCTATCTATCTATCTATCTATCTATCTGTTTTATAGGCTCCTCCGCAACAGCGTCCAATGATTCCTCCACCATAGATAGAGGTTCCGCTCTTTACGACTTTTTGTTCTTCAATTTTTATTGTTCCAGAATCATACAGAGATGCCAGGGTTGGGGTTTCAACAAATTTGCAGAGATGCCAGGGTAGGGGTTTCTACAAATTTGCAGAGATGCCAGGGTTGGGGTTTCTACAAATTTGCAGCTATAATGTTGCTTCAGTTTGTATCAATGTTAAAGCCTACCTGTTTGAGCTGCCGATATCTCTCAATATTTGCTGTCAAGATATTACATTCAAATTCATACTGGATGGAGTTCTTGGACGCTGATTGGTATATAGCTCTAAAAGCTGATATTATTATTATTATTATTATTATTATTATTATTATTATTATTATTATTAATACCGAGTATTATTTTACATGATACTATTATTTTAAAAATAAAGTACTTGTTTGGTGATTAAGGGTGTAATGAGTATTTTTATTTCCATTTATTGCAACGACAAATAGTTTACATTCTCATGTTTAAAGCCGTCATAAAATTGAAACATATCAGTGTTGTAATTGAGGATTTTAAAAGCGACTTTGTTGTTGCAAATAGACATTTATCTTCTGCGCATCATCTTTTTTTTCTCAACTAACTCATTTTCCGGAAGTGTAAAGTATTTTAGTGAGAATATCGCAGGTAGTTAGGTTGACTTTAAAAGTTATTTACCGGGATGAATTTATAAGATCTCAAACACTAGGCATTCCTGTCAAAATCTGGATCTTTGTAGTCAAATTTCTCGACCTTCCTTCTTTCTTTCTTTCATGGAAAGCAAAAAACAAAGATAACGAAACATGTTTATTTGTTGAAGTATACGTACACAGTTTATTTGTTCAAGTATACGTACACAGTTTAAGTATTTTCAAAGAATTGGGATATAAAAAGAGTAGTAGGAAAAACTTATGTTCTGGACCATTTAATCTGTACTATCCAGGTTTTCATTTTTTAAAAACCCAAGGCCACCCTCTTCTAGAGGACCTATATTCAGGGCCACTGACCCTCAAGAATGTATAAGGAAAACCTGGGACAGCAACGTCTCAAAATTGTATTGCAAAACGTGGACCACTGACATCTAAAATAGTTGTTGTAACAGCAAACACCTTGGTCATTGGTCTCAAAGTATTTGTTATGACAACAAAAAAAAAAACGATATTACTTTTTTAATAACAACAGTAACACCGGCCCAAGTGGCACTCAAATAGTTGTTATAACAAAAGAGTCACTGGCCCGGGCAATCATAGACACCAAAAAACATAAAATAAAATGTCAGCGCCTATTCTCCAATTTTAATAACTGTTTTAATCCATGTACGTTTTATCTTATAAGGATGAGTATAACCCATTTAATTAATAAAAATGTGAAACCTTATCTGTAGGCATTTTTCCCATATATATATATATATATATATATATATATATATATATATATATATATATATATATATATATATATATATATATATATATACTTTGATATTGAATTAGTCTTTTAACGTATTCACATCCCTAAAGATAAATAATTAAGAACACAAAACACACCAACACCTAGTGCAGGCCATGGAGAAAAAAAAACATTCTTCTTCTTTTCCATTTAATAAAAAAATATATATTTTCCATCATCAAAAGTGAGTTCTTCATGGGTGATATCAAGTATGTACGGTTGAGTAAGTTGTTATAACAATAAATTTACGGGCCACTCACACCTCCTACACACAAAAACAGGATAAAACAACAGCGCGTATCTCACAATTTTATTAATTTCAAATTCTTAGTAAGTGAATCCTAAATAAGAATATTCATTTAATGTATTTTTCCATTTGATTATTTGTATTTTGAATTTTTTTTCTACATTAATTGTTCTGGTTTCACACAATCTGCGCCTTTTACTAGAGTTCAAGTTATATCAGTTTTGTTCAAATGCTCACAATTTACGACGCTGTCTTAAAATTCTAGTTGACCCTAATGTTAAAGTTGCAATATATTGATTTTTTTACGTCGCACATGCTCCGCCCTTTAAATAAGCCTATTGTCATGAAATTCTAGTATAATGTTAAAATTTTGCAGGCCCCAACCATCGCTGAAACGTTAACTTTTATCATAATTTGTTTCAGAATCCAACAACGTATCAAGTAGACTATTCGATTTACATATAAAGCTTTCTTTGAAAATTAACATTAATCTACCATCTAATTTATGGACCTAATTTATTTTTAAAAATCTATTAATTATTTAGCAAATCTATGTAATATCACCCTAAAAAGACCTGGTTCGTTTAACTCATATTTATGTCATGCCATAGTAATTTACAATAGTAACGTTCTGACGTGATGATAATATCTTATGGTCTGGACTATTAAATACGGGTTTTGAACATTCTTTTAAGTCTGCAGTTGATAACTACATAACACCCAACTGCATTTGCTGTTTTCTTTATAATGACTTTATTGCACAAATGTGAAGGTTTCGCCAAATACGCAGTAGACAATAAAACAAGGAAGTCTCGAAGCAGTCTTGACGTCCCGTTCAGAAACCCGTTTTCGTGGATCACCTATTTCTAAGCATGTTTCTTTTAGCGCGTGTCTCAATCTATTTACTTCCGAATAAAAGCTGTGACATTTCAGCGTAAAACAAGCTGTAGTTCATAATCTGAAACTGTACACCGTATAGAGAAAAATGACTTGTGATATATTCTACATAAAAGTAGTATAGTGTATGGGAAACATGGGCCATTTAATATCAACTTATACAACCAATTAATTTTCTACGAAAAACAGATGAAGTTACAACTAGTACAAAACACTACATATTAGAACTCACGTTATGTTAATATGGTGTTAGAACGTTCGGAATGTATTTACCGTATCTATGAATGTGTGTATAAAACGGCATAGTTATTGGTTTAAAATAACTTTAGAACGAAATCAAGATTATTAATTAGTACTAGAAAAAGAATTGCTATTTTATTTAAATGCATAAGTAACATTTTAAATTAAATGACAGAAAATTCTACTAACATGACCAATATGGCAAATCTTAGTTATATCAATCAAGAAAAGTAATTATGGTATTTATACTACGATACTAAAACTCCAGTTGCTTTTACAAATAATAATCAATTTTGAGAACAAATTAAATTGGATAAGAAGAATAAGGCAGCTAAGTAGTCTTTGAGACTTATAAAATGGTCTGAACTTAAAGATTGACTGCTTCAACGGTCTACTTACACATTACACAAAAAGGCGAAGAAAAAAAAAAGCTTTCCATACAGAAGGATTGATGTTAGTCACGCAGATGATCATTACAAGGCAAATATAGTTAATTTACAAGCATATCAAAGTTTAATAATGGTTATAGATATATTTTGACGGTGATAGATATCTTTTCAAAGTAGGCCTAGGCAAAAAGATGTAAAAACAAAAAAATTGGCATGACATACATTATGCCTTTATGAAAATATTTGAATAGAGAAAACCCGAAAATATACAGTTTGATGAATATACAGTTTGATAAATATACAGTTTGATAAATATACAGTTCGATAAATATACAGTTTGATGAATATACAGTTTGATAAATATACAGTTTGATGAATATACAGTTTGATAAAAATACAGTTTGATAAATATACAGTTTGATGAAATATACAGTTTGATGAAATATACAGTTTGATAAATATACAGTTTGATAAATATAAAGTTTGATAAATATACAGTTTGATGAATATACAGTTTGATAAATATACAGTTTGATAAATATACAGTTTGATTAAATAAGTGAATGTTAGAACGTAAAGATCAAAGAATTACTGGAGGAAGAAAATATTGAATACTTTTTTCCTCCACTCACACAGACAAAAAAAAAGCGTCTGTAGTGGAAAGATTTAATCGAACTCCTAAGATCAGAACGTGGACATGTCTTCAGTTCAAGTAAGCAAGGAAGAAACTATATCCAAAGAATGGATGAACATATTCTTGCACCAGAGTCCTATTGAAAGCCCAAATGTAAAATAGATAAGAAACTCAGGATTTCAAAATATTTAATTAAATCTAGTACAAACTTTGTCTTTCCGTAATTAGTAACACCGCGTATAATCATATTATGAAGTTCTGTTAGAAGAGAATATGATTTAACTGAATGTTCTGAATATTTACATGTGCATCAGATGCAAAATAAATATTCATTTTTTTAGCATCTATGTTTCCTTTTCTGTTTCGTTTATTATGCAAGTTGCTGATCTAACTGATACTCTTGCGAATCAAGCATGTTAGGAAATCCTTCCACAGTAAGCATTATTTGTTTTATTCTTGTAATACTTTTACCTTTTCATCCTCATCCTTACTAATAGTAAATTTTTAATCTGTCACAATATTAAAATCCAAGTTTATGGAAGAATGAATGCCAGCTCTAACTCTTCTAACCAAAAAAAAGAATATTAGTATTTTTGTCTTAATAATATGTGTTTTATTCTTTTATTCTATAATCGTTCACATCTTGAGGTCATCCAGCTAACTATTTTGCTATAACTTCTTCTTTCATATTTACTGCATAAGAAGTACTTGCATTATTTACAGCTAATTATAAAATTTTAAATCATCAGAAAATCGGAGGCTTAAGTTTAAAACAAAGTAATACAAACCTGGCCGATTTATTTTAATATCTTAATACTGCTAGGCGATTTCAAAAAACGTGTAACATGTATTCAGCAAAATGTGATGGCGCATAGTCAATCCATTAGAATTAACTACTGTTTCAAGTGTTGTGAAACCCGAGAATGTATCAAACAGGCTTTAAAGTTTGATATTTTACCTCTTCGGTATCTTGAAAACGCATGTGGTTCTTTTTTGTGTTATCCAAAATAACACCATTTGGTGTATAACGAAAATAAAAAAGTATTATACTGCAGGTAGTTCATCATTTATCATTCAAACTTTTATTCACATCATCGACTGAAATAATCTTTACTCCCATATCAATGTTTAATTTAGTTCATCATTTCTCTATTTCACTTAATGCTAAAGTCTTTTTATCTACAATATTATAAATTTCGTCTGTTTCTGTTATCTTTTGTTCTATATCATTAAAATCTCTTCTTAATCTTTCATATTTTTATCCAATTCATCAATATTTTGTTTGTACAACACCAACATTATTAACACGTTCTTTATCTGTATATACTTTACTATCAATTAGAACTTATTCTATTGAAGCAGATTGTTCGTCTATGAGAGTTCGAAAGCCCTCTACTTAAACGCTCTATTTTATTACCTCAATCAGAAAAAGATATATCATAGGTAATTTTCATACATCTAATCGTAGTTTCACTCACATTAGCATTGTTCTTTAAGTCCACTATCTTTGTTTTGACTTCTTCAAAGTCATTCTTTCTCTCTCTTTGGGAAAGACAATTAATAATAGCTTTCAGTCCATCTTCCTACCTTTTCACATCTTTGTAATGTTCGGTTGATCAGGGAAAATATATAAGATTTTGGGCTTCAAAATCCACAAACTGTAGCTGATTCGGTAAATGTATTTTTAGATCTCACGCTAGAAAATCCTAGTAATTTAGAGTTGGAGTTTGTTTTATACACTGTGTAATTATTATTCGGAGTTATCTTTACTTTCTTCATTGTCGCAATTGACAGTGATTCCTTCTTTCACCATTTTCAAGTACATTTCAAAATTATAGAAACCACACACACTCACAATGACACACACACGCACGCACACACAAACACACACATTATATATATATATATAATCATTTGAAATATACCAATAAGCAACTACAAAAGCTACTCTTGTAATGAAATGTATAACGTACCATCAATGTTATTAATGAGATTTGAAAATAAATTTCTTTCTTAGGCTATCCATCCACAGTAATATAAATATACCTTATCGTTAGGTAACTTGGCTTGCCATTTAAGTAACGAGAATCCTTGCGAAGCAGTCCTGACGTCCCAACCATTTGTTGTATTCACTACCTATCATATTAAATTCATCGTGGCTTATTTCATAATTGCTTACTGGTCTACTCAACATTTCATCAATAGTATTCAACTTTGTTATAGCAGAGGTTACAATCTTATCGTGTTTTAACACTCGTTTGTATGCCAGCTTGTCTTTTAAAGTTTTTGGTGCAAAACCTAGTAAAGTTGCACTAAATCTCGTAAATTCTAAATGAATAATAATTCCAAGATTGTGGAACGCTACTGCTCCTAAAATCGCAGTCGCAACACCCATTCACCTGACAAACTTGCAATACCTATCTTGACAAATTTTAAAAACTTATGTGCTGTTTATATTGTTTCTTGCACTTCTGTAATGCGGTATCTATTTAACTAAATCATTCTTAATTTTATTAATTTTCATCAGCCTAATATTAATTTCATGGTCGTTAGGTAATTTATCTACCATGTAACTTTTAATTGTCTTGTCTAATCTATTGTATTCCTGCTGCTATTAGATTGTCAACCGTAAACGGACTCAAAGAAATTGAAAAACCAATATTATTTCTTCCTCTATACCCATGTTAGTTGAAAAATCGATTTTAAATGCAATATCCTCTTCAAAAGCATATTGTAATTTTCTGTTAGAGTTGATAATTATGTCATTCGTTTTGCTTGCCATTTATCAATATAAACTCTAGTATATTTGCCCATAACTCCATTATTAAGTAACTTTTTAATCTACCGAATTTCGGGAATACATACTCCTGTAGAAGCAACAACGTCAGATATCAGACTTAGGAATATACAAAATTGGGCGACCACTGGCCTTTTTTTCTTTTTTTTTTTTAGATATTTTTATTTTTTTTTTTTTTTTTTTTTGTCATAACAACTCATTTTGGTGATCAATGGTCCAGAATTCAGAATTCCAAACACAATTTTGGGGCGTCGCTGGCCAAAGTTACCAAGTGAATTTTGGGTTGTCGCTAGCCCATGTTTTCCTCACAAATGTTATGGGGTCAGTAGCCCAGTACATAAGTCTTTTAGAAAGGTGTGGTCTATGATTTTTTCATAACATTTTGAAGGCCAGTGTCCCTGAACATAACTCTTAAAATGATATAAAGAGATTTAAATGGCATAGAGAAGATTAGACTGATATAGAGAAGATTAAAAAGACAGAGTAAAGATTAAACTGATTAGAGAGATTAAAACGATATCGAGAAGATTAAACTGATTAGAGAGATTAAAACGATGTCGAGAAGATTAAACTGATTAGAGAAATTAAAACGATGTAGAGAAGATTAAACTGATATAGAGAGATAAAGCGACACAGAGAAGATAAAACTGATGTAGAGAAGATTACAAGAATATAGAGAAGATTAAACTGATATAGAGAGATTAAAACGGCACAGAGAAGATTAAACTGATTAGAGTGATTAAAACGATGTAGAGAAGATTAAACCGATATAGAGAGAAATTAAAACAACAAAGAGAAAATAAAACTGACATAGACCAGATAGCAAGAATATAGAGAAGATTAAACTGATATAGAGAGATTAAACAGACATAGAGAAGATTAAACTGATCAGAGTGATTAAAACGATATGGAGAAGATTAAACTGGTGTAGAGAGAGATTAAAACAACACAGAAAAGATAAAACTGATATAGACAAGATTACAAGAGTACAGAGATGATTAAACTGATATAGAGAGATTACAAGAATATAGAGAAGATTAAACTGATATAGAGATGATTAAATTGATATAGAGATGATTAATCTGATATAGAGAAGATTAAACTGATATAGAGATGATTACAAGAATATAGAGAAGATTAAACTGATATAGAGATGATTACAAGAATATAGAGAAGATTAAACTGATATAGAGTTGATTAAACTGATATAGAGATGATTACAAGAATATAAAGAAGATTAAACTGATATAGAGAAGATTAAAATGATATAGAGAAGATTAAGCTGATATAGAGAAGATTAAACTGATATAGAGATGATTAAACTGATATAGAGATGATTACAAGAATATAGAGAAGATTAAACTGATATAGAGAAGATTAAACTGATATTGAGATGATTAAACTGATATAGTGATGATTGCAAGAATATAGAGAAGATCAAACTGATATAGAGAAGATTAAACTGATATAGAGATGATTAAACTGATATAGAGATGATTACAATAATATAGAGACGATTAAACTGATATAGAGAAGATTAAACTGATATAGAGATGATTAAACTGATATAGAGATGATTACAAGAATATCGAGAAGATTAAACTGATATAGAGAAGATTAAACTGATATAGAGAAGATTACAAGAATATAGATAAGATTAAACTGATATAGAGAAGATTAAACTGATATAGAGATGATTAAACTGATATAGAGATGATTAAACTGATATAGAGATGATTAAACTGATCAGAGTTATTAAAACGATATGGAGATGATTAAAAGAATATAGAGAAGATTAAACTGATATAGAGATGATTACAAAAATATAGAGAAGATTAAACTGATATAGAGAAGATTAAACTGATATAGAGATGATTACAAGAATATAGAGAAGATTAAACTGATATAGAGATGATTAAACTGATATAGAGAAGATTAAACTGATATAGAGATGATTAAACTGATATAGAGATGATTAAACTGATATAGAGATGATTAAACTGATATAGAGAAGATTACAAGAATACAGAGAAGATTAAACTGATATAGAGAAGATTAAACTGATATAGAGATGATTAAACTGATATCGAGAAGATTAAACTGATATAGAGATGATTACAAGAATATAGAGAAGATTAAACTGATATAGAGATGATTACAAGAATATAGAGAAGATTAAACTGATATAGAGAAGATTAAACTAATATAGAGAAGATTAAACTGATATAGAGATGATTAAACTGATATAGAGATGATTACAAGAATATAGAGAAGATTAAACTGATATAGAGAAGATTAAACTGATATTGAGATGATTAAACTGATATAGAGATGATTAAAAGAATATAGAGAAGATTAAACTGATATAGAGAAGATTAAACTGATATAGAGATGATTAAACTGATATGTAGATGATTACAATAATATAGAGACGATTAAACTGATATGGAGAAGATTAAACTGATATAGAGATGATTAAACTGATATAGAGATGATTACAAGAATATAGAGAAGATTAAACTGATATAGAGAAGATTAAACTGATATTGAGATGATTAAACTGATATAGAGATGATTACAAGAATATAGAGAAGATTAAACTGATATAGAGATGATTACAAGAATATAGAGAAGATTAAACTGATATAGAGAAGATTAAACTGATATACAGATGATTAAACTGATATAGAGATGATTAAACTGATATAGAGAAGATTAAACTGATATAGAGATGATTACAAGAATATAGAGAAGATTAAACTGATATAGAGAAGATTAAACTGATATAGAGATGATTAAACTGATATAGAGAAGATTACAAGAATATAGAGAAGATTAAACTGATATAGAGATGATTACAAGAATATAGAGAAGATTAAACTGATATAGAGAAGATTAAACTGATATAGAGATGATTAAACTTATATAGAGAAGATTAAACTGATATAGAGATGAGTAAACTGATATAGAGATGATTTAACTGATATAGAGATGATTAAACTGATATAGAGAAGATTAAACTGATATAGAGAGGATTAAACTGATATAGAGATGATTACAAGAATATAGAGAAGATTAAACTGATATAGAGAAGATTAAACTGATATAGAGATGATTAAACTGATATAGTGATGATTAAACTGATATAGAGATGATTACAAGAATATAGAGAAGATTAAACTGATATAGAGAAGATTACAAGAATATAGAGAAGATTAAACTGATAGAGAGAAGATTAAACTGATATAGAGATGATTAAACTGATATAGAGATAATTAAACTGATATAGAGATGATGAAACTGATATAGAGATGATTACAAGAATATAGAGAAGATTAAACTGATATAGAGAAGATTACAAGAATATAGAGAAGATTAAACTGACATAGAGAAGATTAAACTGATATAGAGAAGATTAAACTGATATAGAGAAGATTAGACTGATATAAAGAAGATTAAACTGATATAGAGAAGATTAAACTGATATAGAGATGATTACAAGAATATAAAGAAGATTAGACTGATATAGAGAAGATTAAACTGATATAGAGAAGATTAAAATGATACCGAGAAGATTAAAATGACATAGAGAAGATTAAAATGATATAGAGAGATTAAAACGATGTAGAGAAAATTAAACCGATATAGAGAGATTAAAATTATATAGGGAAGATTAAAATGATATAGAGAAGATTAAAATGATATAGAGAGATTAAAAAGACATAGAGAAGATTAAACTGATATAGAGAGATTTAAAAGACATACAGAATATTAAACTGATACAGAGAGATTAAAACGATGTATAGAAGATTAAACTGATATAGAGAGATTAAAAAGACATTGAGAAGATTAAAATGATATAGAGAGATAAAAAGACAAAGAGAAGATTAAACTGATATAGAGAGATTAAAACGATGTATAGAAGATTAAGCTGATATAGAGAGATTAAAAAGACATAGAGAAGATTAAACTGATATAGAGAGAATAAAATGATATAGAGAGATTAAAATGATATAGAGAAGATTATAATGATATCGAGAGATTAAAACGATATAGAGAAGATTAAACTGATGTAGAGAGATTAAAACGATGTAGAGAAGGTTAAACTGATATAGAGAGATTAAAACAATGTAGAGAAGATTAAAATGATATAGAGAGATTAAAAAGACATAGAGAAGATTAAACTGATATAGAGAGATTAAAACGATGTAGAGAAGATTAAAATGATATAGAGAGATTAAAATGATATAGAGAGATTAAAATGGCATAGAGAAGATTAAAAAGACATAGAGAGATTAAAATGATATAGAGAGATTAAAATGATATAGAGAGATTAAAATGATATAGAGAAGATTAAACTGATATAGAGAGATTAAAACGATGTAGAGAAGATTAAAATGATATAGAGAGATTAAAATGATATAGAGAAGATTAAACTGATATAGAGAAGAGTAAAATGATATAGAAAAGATTAAACTGATATAGAGAGATTAAAAACGATGTAGAGAATATTAAAATGATACAGAGAACATTAAAAAGACATAGAGAAGATTAGAATGATATAGAGAAGATTTAAATGATATAGAGAGATTAAAATGATGCAGAGAAGATTAAATTTATATAGAGGGATTAAAACGACATAGAGAAGTTTAAAATGATATAGAGAAGTTTAAAATGATATAGAGAAGATTACAACATGTACTCTTTCGCACTGAGAAAGAAATGACCATTTGTATCGACCTTAGACGATTGTATCTATCGATTAGGTTGAACATTTATATACACAATCTGTGTATTATCTTCAATAGCAGGTAGGGCAATGTACATGATGATCATGTTCCTCATACCTATGGTTCAATATCCATCGAAACTAAGACTCTTTCAGCTTGAGCAATCGTATCATATGTTTCTGGTTACAGATAAAACCTAATGTGCTATGTTGTCAATGATTTGGTCATTTGTCTCCGATTGTAACCGGAGCAACCACAAAAGCACTAAATTTTACATGCTACCTAAGTCTACAGAAAAGTCGGCTGAATACAATTCAATTGACAATTTTGTAATTAACAAAAGCTCATAACTTGTTATCATATCTTGATATATAGGTCTTTTATATCGATTTTTATACGTCAAAATTTTATTAAAAAAACGTAAAAGGTCTGTTTAGGCACAACACTAATCGACTATTCAAAGCCTCGTTTTGCTCATGAAATATCACGTGTTTTATTTTTCGCGTAATGGTCGCCAATAGATAGGCTTTATTCCATTCCTGCTTTCTCCCCTGGAAATAGCTGTCCTTCATATTTTATACCAACCCTCTTTTCAACTATCATTGACAATAAAATTATTTTATTAAAACATATGAGAAAGTCTCGTAGAAATACAATTAGTCTTGTATATACGGTAAAACCTACAAAAATTCTAGCACTTAAAAACAACATTTTTGTATTGCTGTGGCTTTTTATAAATTACCCTTTCTCAATAATTTTTATGTTCAAATTTCATAATTACGGGAAATACCGGTAATGAGATGCTCAAAATGCACGAAAACCTAAGCATAGAAAAAGGAGATAATTATGCTTTTAGCTGCCCTTTGTAATTCCCAAATAACATTATTGTCTAAACATAATCATATTAGGGGACTTTCAACGAAGACTTCATGGTATCCAGTAGAGGAATAAATATTACAAATATCATGACTAAATTTAATTTATATCAATTAATCGATAAACCCACAAGAATTGCAAATCATAGCTCCACAATGATCGATTTAATACTTATGAGCGACACACTCTATTGTTATGAAAAGGTGCCTTAGAGCCTTTTTGTAGCGATCATAACCCTGTGTATTGTTCCACAAACTTTATGAATGTTAGGCAACATAACTTAAAAATAAAGTATGGAACTATCAATCAGCTAATTACGATTTTGTACTGAGACTTGCTATATAGAGCTGATTGGGAGTTTTCTAATCTTTTGATAGATGAACAGGTGTGTAAGATCTCTCGCAATATATTAGAGGTAGCTCATTCTGCTATTCCCAATAAAATATTAACAATTCGTTCGAGAGATCCTCCCTGAATGTATAATAATATTAGAAAATTAATTCAGCAACGGAAAAGAATCCACTGCTTGACTGCAAGAACGAATCATTCGTTACACTGGGCTAAATTCAGAGATATTAGAAACCGAGTTGTAAGGGTCGTAAGAAGCGCCAAACTTCCGTATTTTAACAAATTAGGTAATAAACTCCGTGATGTCAACATTGGTACAAAAGTCTGGTAAAATATAGTTAACACATTTCTGAAGCAAAATAGAAAATCAGAGTATCCATTTCTGATACATAATAACCAATATTTCATTCTAGTCATGATAAAACAAACTTAATTAATAAATATTTGTTTCTGAAGAATCCTTAGTAGATGATAGTTCCACTACCCTGCCTTCTATGCCTCTTTCTGACAATTGCCTTAATAATATTCACATTAGGATAAATGATGTAGAAGATGTTCTTACAAATCTCGACACCAGTAAGGCAGTGGTAAAATCCACCCAAGGTTACTTAAAGAAGGCACTCTCATATTATCGCGATATTTATCAGAAATCTTCAATAATTCGCTCAAATCTTCATATTTTCTAATATCGTGGAAAGAGGGTAATATTACTCCTATTCATAAAAAAGGGGACAAAAATGTTTCAAATTACGTACCTATTTCACTACTAAGCTGCTTGTCCAAAACATCTGAAAAATGTGTCTTCAAACACTTGTACAACTATCTTACAGCCAACAACCTAATTAGTTATCTTCAATCTGGTTTTACTCCAAAAGATTCGGCTCCCTTACAAATGTGTGGTATGTACAATACTTTTTGCAATGCGGGCGACGAAGGCAAAGAAATTAGAGTAGCATTTTGTGATATTTCTGAGGCCTTCCACAAAGTCTGGCACAAAGGTTTAATTCATAAGCTAAGAAATATTGGAATTGGTGATGGACTTTTGGAATGGTTTAAAAATTATCTCTCAAACAGGACGCAAAAGGTGGTTATAGAAGGTTGTACTTCAGACCAACAACACGTCAGGGCTAGTGTGTCCCAGAGATCTATACTTGGACCACTGTTATTTCTGATGTACATGAATGATATTGTCAGTGATAGTTAGTCCAGTATAAGACTGTTTGTTGATGATGCATCGTTTTCAATTATTGTTGAGGACCCAACCCTGGCTGCTGGTGTTTTGAACGAAGACCTACTTAAAATCAATCTGTGTGCTAATCAATGGTTAGCTGATTTTATTTCAAACAAAACCGAATCACTAACCGTATCCAGAAAATATAAAAAGGAACAACACCCACAACTTTTGATGAATGGCACTGTTTTTAGGAATGTCACTTCTCATAAACACTTGAGCCTAACTTCAGAATAAAAGTTATCTTCGCATACACATATACAGGAAATAACTACAAAAGCATCGACAAGGTTAAACATGCTACGAAGTTTAAAATTCAAACTTGATAGAAAATCATTAGAACTTCTTTTTTCATCTTTATATGACATCTTTTTGAGTATGGGGATATTATCGGGGATAATAAATGGTATGAAAAAGATGAAATATAAGAAATACAAGCTGAAGCAGGTAGAATCGTGTATGGGGCAACGAAATTGACATAATATGCTACAGTTTTGGAGGAGATGAAATGGGAAAGACTTTCAACAAGGCGCTGTGAACACAGAATGATAACTTTCTTTAAAAGGTATCATAGCATGGCTCCAGGATACACGCGGGCTTTGATTCCGCCAAGTGTCCAGCTGGTAAGTAATAGACAATTTCGTGATGGAACAAACTTCCAAACGCCCTTCGCCAAGACAAATCTATACCAAAGTTCATTTTTACCAAAGTCCGTTGTGGAATGGAATCTTCTCTCATTGGAAATTCGAAACAACCCTTTGTTATACTCTTTTAAATCACACTTAAATATGAATTTAGAAAAGGTCCCATTCAATTACTATCAAGGAGAAAGACTAGCACAAATTATGTGCACAAGACTTTGACTTGGTTGTAGTTTATTAAATGACGATCTTTTTAAAAACCATTTGTCATCTAGCAATGATTGTTCGTGCGGTGAACCAGAAACCGCAAAGCATTTTCTCTTAGACTGTACAAAATATGTTATGCTCAGAAACCGAACAAAAGGGATTCTGCCCTATATTACAGATATAGCTTCGTTATTAATGGGTAACCCCTTGCAATCGGTTGAGGTTAATGGGGAGATCGTCAGAACGGTCCATAAGTACATAATTACAATTAAGAGATTTGCTTGATTACTACTTATGTCTCTACTCTAAGCTGTTATATGTATATGTTGTATGTATTTTGTCATTATAAATATATACAACACGAGCTAAGTTAAAAGTCCTTTATCTACCCCCACCTCAATCCATAAAAGCCAACATCTTCATATTGATTTGTTTCTTTTTTTTTCTTTTCATTTGTTGATTTGCAAGTATACATTAACATATTTCTGCTGTAAATGCTTATATGTTACTGTCTGACATTACTACAATATTATATGTATAATGTTCTTTTATTACCTCCTTAGCATGTTTCAATGTTTGCAAGATTATGCCTTCATTAATCACATCAGCTACATTATAAAAGTAAATATTATTGTTAATGAGGAGAGAGCTTGAAATAAGTTTATGCTTGTTGCTCGGTCATCTATATCTCTTGTTTGATTTTATGAACTTTCCACGATGATTTCTGCAAATAATTATTGTTTAAATCAAATAAATAAATACTCGTCCATAATAGCATGAATAACGAGTTACTCACATATACTTTAGTGTATCCTATCGGCTTAATACTTGTTATGATCGTCTCGAACACACCTTTTTCTCTAACTGAATTGTAAGGAATTTGGCTATTTTTATATAATCAGTTTTACCCATACATTTCTTGTGGAAGGATGGCCAAAGAGATGGCGAGCAGTAATTTTAAGGGAAGCAATAATGGTCATGTGAAACTGTTTATTCTCGCTACTGACTTATCTCCAGATAGCTTGACCACTCTATTTATTCGCTCATGTTATCTTTCGCACGAAAAAAAAAAAAAAGTTTTTTTTATTTAAAAACAAAGACGAGAAACATCGATGTCAAGATCTATGGTTTAACAATGCCGATCTTCAGTCGACATGTCAAAGGTTCAATTATGAAATCTTTACATAGGTCTGTTCCCATATCGTTATCAGAATCGTGCAACAAAAGTTCTATCTTTAAGACGTGTAATCATTACTTGCAGGTCAACCATACCATTTGCCAAGGTATAAAACTCCAATAAGCCATGAGATAATCAGTATAGAATAAAATTGAATTTTGCAAATCAGGATGAGGACTGCAGTGATTGTCGCTTCTCTGAGCATACTGGAAGATTTGCAAGTGTTTCATTTTTGTAACTTTTTTTAATTTTTGAAATAATTTTTAACCAAAAGGTATTGTTCCCGTTTTTATTCGTCGCAAATTGAATCATGGAATAATTTTATATTTTGGGAATATTTACTTGGGCAAAATTTAACACTTCTGTCTATATTTCAAACTACATTGAAATCTTAAGAACTCTAGTGGAGCCATAATTTATTTTCCCCTTAAGTAGATGTGTCCTTTCTTCTATACAGGTGAATTATAAATTGTGCCCTTAATGAGAAAATGTTCTTTGTATATAAGTGTTCACAAAGGAAGATTTTACTACATAGATATATACGTATGTACATTAATACAAACATGTATCCACACATACATGCATATATATGAAAGTTCTTGTATACCTACATACGTAAGTACATCAATGCATATACACATACGTGTAATACATATATAGATAAGGAGAGAGATCAACTTTATGTGGTCATTAATAACTCTGATTAAACACTGCTCCAAGAACAGCGATTTTCACGAATGCGAGGATAGTGGTGCTCCGTATATCAAATTGTCCACAAACAAAATAATAATAAAAAAATAAAAAAATAAACACAACCTGTTATCTTGCACCACAGAAGCAATCATTTTCACGCAACTTTAAATAATAATATTAAAGAGAAGTGTCAATAATGGAAAGCGTTCAGCTTGTTTGTGTGCACAAAAACAAAAATATTAGCAGAGAAGCGATGTACGTGGTCAGTTTGTATTTGTCGCAGTAGCCACAGAAAAACAAACTGACTGTGGAGAATTTGTAGAAAAGGTTTCTATTGATGTAGGGTGTCTTAGTGGTAAAATAAAACCCTATTGATCTAGATGGTCTTGGTGGTAAAATAAAACCCTATTGATCTAGATGGTCTTGGTCGTAGAATAAAACCCTATTGATCTATATGGTCTTGGTGGTAGAATAAAACCCTATTGATCTATGGATTCTTGGTGGTAAAATAAAACCCTATTGATCTAGATGGTCTTGGTGGTAAATTAAAACCCTATTGATCTAGATGGTCTTGGTGGTAAATTAAAACCCTATTGATCTAGATGGTCTTGGTGGTAAATTAAAACCATATTGATCTATGTGGTCTTGGTGGTAAAATAAAACCATATTGATATATGTGGTCTTGGTGGTAAATTAAAACCCTATTGATCTAGATGGTCTTGGTGGTCAAATAAAACCCTATTGATCTAGATGTCTTGGCGGTAAATTAAAACCCTATTGATCTATGTGGTCTTGGTGGTAAAATAAAACCCTATTGATATATGTGGTCTTGGTGGTAAAATAAAACCCTATTGATCTAGATGGTCTTGGTGGTAAAATAAAACCCTATTGATCTAGATGGTCTTGGTCGTAGAATAAAACCCTATTGATCTATGTGGTCTTGGTGGTAGAATAAAACCCTATTGATCTATGTGGTCTTGGTGGTAAAATAAAACCCTATTGATCTAGATGGTCTTGGTGGTAAATTAAAACCCTATTGATCTAGATGGTCTTGGTGGTAAATTAAAACCCTATTGATCTAGATGGTCTTGGTGGTAAATTAAAACCATATTGATCTATGTGGTCTTGGTGGTAAAATAAAACCCTATTGATATATGTGGTCTTGGTGGTAAATTAAAACCCTATTGATCTAGATGGTCTTGGTGGTCAAATAAAACCCTATTGATCTAGATGTCTTGGCGGTAAATTAAAACCCTATTGATCTAGATGGTCTTGGTGGTAAAATAAAACCCTATTGATCTAGATGGTCTTGGCGGTAAAATAAAACCCTATTGATCTATGTGGTCTTGGTGGTAAAATAAAACCCTATTGATCTAGATGGTCTTGGCGGTAAAATATTGGAATCAAAAGAGGATAGCGGAGATGTTTATACAATGTAATGCAAAGAGCACAGAATAATTCTTGAATTAAAGGAAGACTAAACTAATGTGATGCAGTTTTTATGTTTGCGTTTTGAAATAGATCAGACGTAGTCTCTTATTGGACCTTTCACAAGAATAGTCCACTGGTAAATTAGCTATGTTTTGTTCCTTCCTTTATGCATGTGTATTATAAATATATATAAGCTTAAAACCAGCAGGCATAGTTTATGCATGTCACTATAGCTGCATTGAATGTGGATTAGTGTGGTTGGAAAGGGATTAGTGTGCTTTGTAAGGGATTTTGTGCTTTGTAAGGGATTTGTGTGCTTTGTAAGGGATTTGTGTGCTTTGTAAGGGATTAGTGTGCTTTGTAAGGGATTAGTGTGCTTGGTGTGCTTGGTAAGGGATTAGTGTGGTTGGCAAGGGATTAGTGTGCTTTGTAAGGGATTTTGTGCTTTGTAAGGGATTTGTGTGCTTTGTAAGGGATTTGTGTGCTTTGTAAGGGATTAGTGTGCTTTGTAAAGGATTAGTGTGCTTTGTAAGGGATTAGTGTGCTTTGTAAGGGATTAGTGTGCTTGGTAAGGGATTAGTGTGCTTGGTGTGCTTGGTAAGGGATTAGTGTGCTTTGTAAGGGATTAGTGTGCTTGGTAAAGGATTAGTGTGCTTTGTAAGGGATTAGTGTGCTTGTCAAGAGATTTGTGTGCTTGGTGTGCTTGGTAAAGGATTAGTGTGCTTTGTAAGGGATTAGTGTGCTTGATGTGCTTGGTAAGGGATTAGTGTGCTTGGTAAGGGATTAGTGTGCTTTGTAAGGTATTAGTGTGCTTTGTAAGGGATTAGTGTGCTTGGTAAGAGATTTGTGTGATTGGTGTGCTTGGTAAGGGATTAGTGTGCTTTGTAAGGGATTAGTGTGCTTGTTAAGAGATTTGTGTGCTTGGTGTGCTTGGTAAGGGATTTGTGTGCTTTGTAAGAGATTCGTAGCAAACACCACGTGAGCCACGATGAGAGCGGCTTCTGATTTTCATGCATCGACTCACTGACAAAATTCCTTGAATACATGCAAGAACCAACCATAGTTTTTATTCCTCGGCCTGGGTTTCGAATCATAACTGATCTAATAAAACAAATCTTTCGCTTTTTTGTCTCGAACCCATAACCGCTCATCTGTCTCGCCCAACCCTCTAATTCACTCAGCCATCAAAGTTGACACCTTACAGGACAGAATCTATTTGCGTGATCCCAGGTACTCCACAGATTCTGTATTACTGATTCACATAAATATCATCCTTTTTATAGACATGCAAGTACAATTGATATTGTAAAATCTTTTTTAATAACTTTTTCTGAAATTAAATAAATAAAAAAGCATTCAATCAATAAATCAACGAACCAAATAGATAAAAAAATATTTTTATATCAACAACAAAGGTTGACTTATCTTATTTAAAACGTGGGTTTAAATCCGCTAGATAGTATCTATGCTTGTGTTATAACGCGTGCAATTATGTAATCATCGTAAACCCAGATCTGCTATCATGTAAGGAGCTTTTAGATCATGGTTCCAGCTGTTCACTGTATTTATGATTTCAAGCGATCAGTCTTAATCCTGATATGCCGGCTTAAAATGCGACGTCAAATCTGTGGTCTATGCTGTTTGCAGGCTTAAAATGCGACATCAGATCTGGGATCTACGCTGTTTGCAGATTAATGCAGATTATGTACGAGAGAAGCAATGGGAGATGCCGTGGCCTAAAAAATGACCGTCTGGGCGAAATCGAATTTAACATTACGGCGCCCTTTTTAAAGTATTACTCTCTGGGCACAGGGAGAATTTAACATTCGTCCATAGATTTAACATTAGTATGGCCGTAATGGTAAAGGTAATAAACGTCCAGAGGTTAGGGTGGAACGGTCTGGCTACAAATGGAAATTTTAACATTAGTACGATCCTAGGTTGACAAGGGGAATTTAATATAAACTCATGTGAAAGGGTTGTAGAGTATGTGATGGTAAGTGATCCTTACAAACCAAGACACTATTGTATATCATCCAACCCTGAAGTGAAAGGCCATTTTCATTTTCAAGTGTGTTTCAAAATATCCAATGTCAGTTTGGTTCTTCTCCTTGTTACAAATGTACTGATTTAAGGCATTCACTGAACTGATATTGTCGTTTCAATCAACGTTAATTTTTCATCTATAAATGTTTGAGCGATTTGGATTACAATGTTCATCTGTTTATCCTTACACTGGTAGCTCATGTAGATGCATATAATCCCAGTGGTTTGCGTAGGGACACGACTGTGGTTGGAAATTAGGCTACCTGATAGTAAAAGGATAATCACATGAATCCAACTTATATTATAGAAGTAACTGTGTTGGAAAATAAATGATGTCACATCGCCACACGGTGGTGAGGGATGAGTTGATTATGACAGTGACAAATAATACCCATTTTTTTCTTTTTATAAATAAGGAAATTGTTCGATCTTCTCTGTGTAAATATCATTGAATTTCAAAAAGAAAACAGTAATCAATATATCCGTCAGTTAAAGTTATCGTATTTATTAATTTGTTTCGACACATGAACTGTCCATGATTAAACACTGTTTGAATGGTGTTATTATTTGTCTGTTTGTCTGTTTGTTTCTGCTAGCCACTGATGCATCCACGTGAACACTCAAATGACCGCGTGACGTAATTGTCGAATACTTCTATAGTGTTATGTCCTTAGTGAAATACTGAAAATGTGAACGGCCTGTTCAAAACTTCCTTGTTTTTTTTATGGTAGAAAATCTTTTATCGAATCTTTTCTGTCGCATATAATGGTAAAAATATTGAACTAATAAGATGTCGGACTGTGATTGGGCGGGGGCGAGGGGGGGGGGGGATATGTATGCAATCTTTTTATCAATTGAAAGTTATGGACTGGTTAATGAGATACACGCAATTATACATCAGTTTCCTCCTGTCAATCTCTTTTTCTGTCCATCTGTCCGTTCATCCATCTCCTCAGCCAGCCAGTCATTTACAGATTCAAAAATGTATATCTCATTCAATATTTTTCTTTCTTCCATTCTTTCTGTCTTTGTCTTTATTCTTTCTTTCTTTCCTTTTTCTTTTGTTTTCACCTATATTTAAGACCTTTTACTTTTTCATTTACTCATAGATATTTGTTTCCAACCCTTGCTGAATTTATTCATTTTTAGTGCATTTTTCTGTGCTGGAGTAATTCGTGTAATAGTATGTTCAAGTTTGGCAAAGTCAAAGAGCTGGCTGATATAAATTTACTGCCTTTTTTCTCGTATAGATCGAATTTAATACATGTCTGATATTCTAATTCTCTTCTTATTCATATCGTCCATGTTTCTCGGTTTGTTTTGTTTTGTTTCGGATTTGGAGTTTTCAAGCGAAGTAAATCCGTCCGTTTCCTAAGACACCGATTGAAGAAGAAACCAGCAATGCTCTCTTGACAAACGTCATAATGAATACAGTTCATTTTGAGGCAGGACAACTGCTTCGAGATTACAATCGCATCAAAATCAGAGAAGTAGGGACCGAATGCAAAACATTTCTCTGTCATTTGGCTGAAAAAATAAATTACATATGGGGGCAATTTTCAGGCCTAGAGTTAGTAGATCGTTTAAGAGCATGAAAATTTGAATGTAAATAACTTGCTTATAAATGAATTTATGTCAATGAACTGAATAAAACTAGCTTACGAATGCAGGTATCTTTTTTGTCAAATCATGACAAAACAAATAGACTCAAACACTGATATTCACATCATTGATTTTTTCCTTGAGTTTCAGTTTGTAATTTTAAAAAGTTAAGTGTTATGACCTCTAGACAATGTCTTTTGTATAACATTGTACACTTATTTCGCTTTTATGATGAAAATGCTGGAATTATAAAATATTCAGGGCTGTATTTGTTAAATTTATTTGCATATTCCATTTTTTATGTAATTATTTATTTATAAATTTTTTATTTTTTATTTTTATATCGTTGTTTTTATGTTATTTATTATTCTAATTTTTGAAATTTCTTTTTGTATTTTATTTTTTTTTATTTTTTTATTTTTTTTTTTTTGGGGGGGGGGGGGGCATAGTCCGCAGTATTAATTCAAAGATATTTTCACAACTATGGTAAATTGTAATACACTACGAGAGCTATTGATTAAAAACTAAAGGTACGCACTATGCTAAGTTATTAAATGTTTGGGTTGGGGTGTGGGTGGGGTGTTAAAGTTACGCCAAATATGTCTATCTCTGAAATGTTGTTTCTTTTAAACAATAGAACATGTATATATATTTCATAGGGGTCAAACAATCATCGATTACAATACACTTGCAGCCTTTTGACTGATAGTCCATGACATGTTTGCCCGGCCAACCTATTTTCATGAATGAATTTATGAAACTAATAAAAAGAAAACCAGTATTGTTTGGTGTGTTTTTGTTCTTTGTAAACCATGCAAAAATCAATACATTTTTTTTTTATTTTGTTACTTTAGTGCGACAAGGACAAAAAAAGGCATATTCCTCCACAAGGCTGAGATGAAAGAATTAAGTTGTCACCTTAACTTGCAAACACTGACAGTCGAAATAAGTCATTACAGACATCTCATTGGAATCGTCTGACCTTAACTTGCAAACACTGACAGTCGAAATAAGTAAAGAATAAACACAGATTGGTGAATTGCTGGCAGCCCAACAGCAGAGGCTGCACCTGAAAAATATACAAAACTACCAGAAAATGCAACACTTATGGAATGTAAATACAAAGTTAATAAACCAAAATTAATATAACCTAAAAAGGGAGGAGGGAAGGGTGGGTAACATTTTTGAATATTTAATTTGCGGAACAGTTCATCCATACCAGTTGTTTTCTTATTTCTTCGTTGAAAAAAAAAAAAAAAAAAAAAAAGGGGGCTCTTCAAAGAGGTGCTAGGGAAGCATCTCCAACAGAGTGGACATGCTTGCAAGAGTTATTTCCCGTGATACTTTGATAATCGGAATTACTGTTAAAGAAGTTATTCTTGTTAAAGGGTGGAGATCATAACAGATTCCAAGTTATAACCCAGGTGCAAGCCCCCTACCCAAGGGGCACGACCTGGAATCTGTATTGGATATATGTCGAATTTCGTCTCCTTGTGTCTTTCAGACCTATATGTGGTTATAGATTGCAGATCTCAACAGTTTCCAAGTTCTAAAACAAGGGTAGCATTCCCCCGCCCCTGGTACAAGACTTGAGAGTTTGATCCAAACCTGCTTTACATATGCTATAGCCCTGTACTCAGCGATGATACACGCCAACTTTCATATCTGTAACTAAGATATTTAAGAAATTGAGATTTAAAAATACCCCCCACCCCCACCCCCAGACCTAGGGGTGATATCACAAATTTTAAACCGTTGTGCACATCTACAGACCATATCAAAAAGTTTCAAGTTTGTATCTCTAACCCTGAAGGAGGAGATACACTACATTACTAACGGACGGATGGATGAATGGCTGGACGCGCGGACTAACGGAAGAACATATGGGCATGACTACATAATCCCTTTTCTTTCCAAAAGCGCTGGGATATAACAAATTAAAGATGGTGAAGTTGTATCATTACTACATGTTATGGTTGTCAAACCGTCAGTGAACGGTGTTGTTGTACAAGCTTCCAGGTGTAATAACCTGATAATTCACACACAGCCCGATTTGCTATTGATCAACATTTGATTGGAATTAACAGTATCGCCACGTCAACGAATCTTACTTAGCATCTCCTTCATCTCATTACATACAACTAATAGAAGGGTGAAAAGATTTTGCCTGGCGTGATTAGCTGCACCCTGTTGTATATAACAGGGTTTGATTTTGGAACCACGGCCCAACACAACTGAACTAAAATATTGATAATATATGGCAGTTGGAACTTTGATGACTTAAAAACTATAAATCTGATT
This sequence comes from Margaritifera margaritifera, assembly GCA_029931535.1. Lineage (NCBI taxonomy): Eukaryota > Metazoa > Mollusca > Bivalvia > Unionida > Margaritiferidae > Margaritifera > Margaritifera margaritifera. The sequence continues at coordinate 299,006 of JAQPZY010001019.1, forward strand.
TCGCCAAAATTTGAAGTAAACTTATTTTTACTGAATGGAGGAAGTTTATAAGTACAATTTTGTGCAATTAGAAAAGATGCGCCTAGGCGATGCTTAGAACAAATAGTGGATGTATCGATTACTAATTAATAATGATTGACAGAGAGCTGGCAGTAAATATGTCAAGCTTGGAGATATTCAGTTTATGTCAAAACAATTTACCTGGTATCATACCTGTACATATTATAATTGTCACAATAGTCTGAGATACAAAAGTGAGTAGAAATCGAATGGCGCCTACTAATGACCGTTGAATGACGCAACGGTCAAGACCATACATAACAGGCCGTACTGTTGCTATCACACCTGCAAGTTGAAAACAAAAAACAAAAAAAACCCCCAAAAAACAAGCACGATACTTCGTCTTCGTCAGAACAATCCGTTTCCTTCAGTTAAAGTGTATACATACATTCTTACCTCTCTTGGTTGCACCTTTCAAACTCTACATATCACTTAAAACTCCCTAGTCACCAAAGCCAAATGGCAATATGCAGTTTTATTTTATGCTAGGCAGTGAAATACTGGATTTTCCGAGTGATATTAATGGGGGCGCTCTACAGATAATACATGCTTCTGAGAGAGTGACAGGTGTAAGATGAAGTATTTTGCATTTGCAACATGCACAATGGAGAGAATGTTGGCATACCTCTATGTTACTTTCATGTACTGTGGCTGAAATGTCTTTACATATTGTACTTGTGGACACTGGACATGATCTAAGCACACGGCAGACAAAATGGCCGCTCTAAAGTACTCGAAAAATCAGCCTGAATTAGTCAAAAGTGCACTATTTTCAGGAGTTATTAAAATAGGGAAACGAATTTTGCCAGATCAGACAATACCAGCCTCTGAAAGTACTATGAATAAATTACAAAATATCTAAAAAGTAAAAAAAGTTATCGGCTCTTTTTTTTTTTATTTACCTTTGAAGTCCAGGAAGTGAAAATGACTAAGAGGAGCTAGCAGTTTTTTGAGAGGTGCACATGTTAAGTAAGACCAAGCTGTATACTCTATAACCCAAATTTCACCCATCAATCATACACCAAAATAAAGGGAATTCAAAGTTCTTTTAACAATGCCTAAGATATACAAGGTCTTTTTTAAATAGCCAGAACAGCCAGTGAGGAAACCCTGGGTAATTCTTTTTCTTTAAATTTCTAACCCTATGCAAAGTACGAAACTGGAGAGCGCCACCTTAAAATAAATATGAAAATTTGTGCAATTGCTTTTCTCTTTCTCATATAATTATGTATGCATTTCTCAACAAAATGGTATATTAACATTGATGTTATGCATAAAAATAAGCTAATTATGCCTATTTTGCTCTTGCTTACACAATATGCCTTGTGGCAGTATTTTGTGTGCAATGACCTCAATTATGGGAAAATTACAAGTCTTAGAACATAGGAGTAAAGTCAACTTAAATTTAAAACTGTTGTATTAATTCTAAGAAAAATATAGCAAAAATGTTTCTTTTCATTCGGTTGTAATAAAATTCTGGAAAACAATGATAATAAAGCAGATTCGCTTTCTTCCATATACTAGTGTTAGAAGAATTAGCAAACTTTGTACCCTTTGACCTTTGACCTCTGTGAACCTGAACTCTTCCATCCCTGTTCAGTCTGTAAATTTTATTAGTGACATCTCATGAATAATTGTGGCAAGTTTCATGTTCCTGTCTTTTACCAAAACATTGGTTGCTATTGTTGAGAAAATGCAAGGTGTAGTTTTAAAATAGCCCACTTTTCATCATGAGGGGTGGGGGGGGTGGGGGCTTGGCTTGTGTGGGACTTTGCTACAAATGAATACTGTTCTGTGGGAAAATACATGAGAATTATTCAAAAGGACTGTTTATATGCTTGCGGCTTAAATGTTTCAGCTATACAACCAAAATTAAATCATATAATAATAATGCACATGTTGTCTTAATGGGGGCGCTCTACAGATAATACATGCTTCTGAGAGAGTGACAGGTGTAAGATGAAGTATTTTGCATTTGCAACATGCACAATGGAGAGAATGTTGGCATACCTCTATGTTACTTTCATGTACTGTGGCTGAAATGTCTTTACATATTGTACTTGTGGACACTGGACATGATCTAAGCACACGGCAGACAAAATGGCCGCTCTAAAGTACTCGAAAAATCAGCCTGAATTAGTCAAAAGTGCACTATTTTCAGGAGTTATTAAAATAGGGAAACGAATTTTGCCAGATCAGACAATACCAGCCTCTGAAAGTACTATGAATAAATTACAAAATATCTAAAAAGTAAAAAAAGTTATCGGCTCTTTTTTTTTTTATTTACCTTTGAAGTCCAGGAAGTGAAAATGACTAAGAGGAGCTAGCAGTTTTTTGAGAGGTGCACATGTTAAGTAAGACCAAGCTGTATACTCTATAACCCAAATTTCACCCATCAATCATACACCAAAATAAAGGGAATTCAAAGTTCTTTTAACAATGCCTAAGATATACAAGGTCTTTTTTAAATAGCCAGAACAGCCAGTGAGGAAACCCTGGGTAATTCTTTTTCTTTAAATTTCTAACCCTATGCAAAGTACGAAACTGGAGAGCGCCACCTTAATTGTGATATTTCACTGCAGTGAAAAAATATTATGATATTTTGATATTTTTTCACTCTCAGTGAATAGTTCGCGTGGTGTAGTGGTATAGATGTCCACTTCGCATCCCGGCGAACCGGGTTCAAACCCAGCAGCAAACATAATTTTTTTTGGAGTTTCATTTTCTTTTTATCTGATACTTTACCTTGAATTGGGAAGAAGCATTATGTAACTACTGATATTTTATGTGCAAATATACACAAAACAGAGCAAAACATAAACGGCAAACCGCTGACATTATCGCGCGGGATGCAGTAAGAAATCAGCTACTTCAGTGTGTTATACAAATTGTTAGACAATACGCTTGAGCATAAAATAAAAAGAATATTTGCTTTCTCCGAGTGAATAACGGATATATTTCATCTCGTGGGTGAAAAACTTAAGTATTTTCACCCACTCGATGAAATATATCCGTTATTCACTCGTTTCAAGCAAATATCCTCTGTATATTCCCAAATATGAATACATTCTGACAATATGTACAGTTTTATTTTATTTTATTTATTTATTATTTTTTTTTTTTGGGGGGGGGGGTTATAATTGCATTATACGTTGTTTTTTTTTTTGTTGTTGTTGTTGTTTTGTGGTGTTTTGTGGGTTTTATTGTTGTTGTTGTTTTGTTTGGGGTTTTTGGGGCGAGGTGGGGTGTGGGTGGTCATAGTTGCAGGTATACGAACGGATAATGCGAAATATATATTGTTTCTATATTGTTAAACTCACAATTTCCAGCGAGTTCCTGCATCTACTGCCTAACCTTTTTTTTCTTCTTTATTTTTTAAAAATATCTATAGTACTGAAAACATTGCAGCCATAAAGATAGACTGCAGATATAAATAGCATGAAACAGATACCTGTAAGTATGGATAGTAGAAATAAATAACATGAAATATATACCAGTAAGTATGGATTGCAGAAATAAATAGCATGAAATAGATACCTGTAAGTATGGATAGTAGAAATAAATAGCATGAAATATATACCTGTAAGTATGGATTGCAGAAATAAATAGCATGAAATAGACACCTCTAAGGATGGATAGTCGAAATAAATAACATGAAATATATACCTGTAAGTATGGATTGCAGAAATAAATAGCATGAAATAGATACCTGTAAGTATGGATAGTAGAAATAAATAACATGAAATATATACCTGTAAGTATGGATTGCAGAAATAAATAGCATGAAATATATACCTGTAAGTATGGATTGCAGAAATAAATAGCATGAAATAGATACCTGTAAGTATGGATTGCAGAAATAAATAGCATGAAATAGACACCTGTAAGTATGGATTGCAGAAATAAATAGCATGAAATAGATACCTCTAAGGATGGATTGCAGAAATAAATAGCATGAAATAGATACCTGTAAGTATGGATTGTATAAATAAATAGCATGAAATAGACACCTCTAAGTATGGATTGCAGAAATAAATAGCATGAAATAGACACCTCTAAGGATGGATTGCAGAAATAAATAGCATGAAATAGACACCTCTAAGGATGGATTGCAGAAAAAAATTGCATGAAATAGACACCTCTAAAGATGGATTGTAGAAATAAATTGCATGAAATATATACCTGTAAGTATGGATTGCAGAAATAAATAGCATGAAATAGATACCTGTAAGTATGGATAGTAGAAATAAATAACATGAAATATATGCCTGTAAGTATGGATTGCAGAAATAAATAGCATGAAATAGACACCTCTAAGGATGGATAGTAGAAATAAATAACATGAAATATATACCTGTAAGTATGGATTGCAGAAATAAATAGCATGAAATAGATACCTGTAAGTATGGATAGTAGAAATAAATAACATGAAATATATACCTGTAAGTATGGATTGCAGAAATAAATAGCATGAAATAGATACCTGTAAGTATGGATAAGAGAAATAAATAACATGAAATAGATACCTGTAAGTATGGATAGTAGAAATAAATAACATGAAATATATACCTGTAAGTATGGATTGCAGAAATAAATAGCATGAAATAGACACCTCTAAGGATGGATTGTAGAAATAAATAGCATGAAATAGACACCTCTAAGGATGGATTGTAGAAATAAATAGCATGAAATAGACACCTCTAAGGATGGATTGTAGAAATAAATAGCATGAAATAGACACCTGTAAGTATGGATTGTAGAAATAAATAGCATGAAATAGACACCTCTAAGGATGGATTGCAGAAATAAATAGCATGAAATAGTCACCTCTAAGGATGGATTGCAGAAATAAATAGCATGAAATAGACACCTCTAAGGATGGATTGCAGAAATAAATAGCATGAAATAGACACCTCTAAGGATGGATTGTAGAAATAAATAGCATGAAATAGACACCTCTAAGGATGGATTGAAGAAATAATAAAAGGATGAAATAGAAACCTCTAAGGATGGATTGTAGAAATAAATAGCATGCAATAGACACCTCTAAGTATGGATTGCAGAAATAAATAGCATGAAATAGATACCTCTAAGTATGGATTGCAGAAATAAATAGCATGAAATAGACACCTCTAAGGATGGATTGTAGAAATAAATAGCATGAAATAGACACCTCTAAGTATGGATTGCAGAAATAAATAGCATGAAATAGATACCTCTAAGTATGGATTGCAGAAATAAATAGCATGAAATAGATACCTGTAAGTATGGATTGCAGAAATAAATAGCATGAAATAGATACCTCTAAGTATGGATTGCAGAAATAAATAGCATGAAATAGACACCTCTAAGTATGGATTGCAGAAATAAATAGCATGAAATAGATACCTGTATGGATTGCAGAAATAAATAGCATGAAATAGATACCTGTAAGTATGGATTGCAGAAATAAATAGCATGAAATAGACACCTCTAAGTATGGATTGCAGAAATAAATAGCATGAAATAGATACCTGTAAGCATGGATTGCAGAAATAAATAGCATGAAATAGATACCTGTAAGCATGGATTGCAGAAATAAATTGCATGAAATAGACACCTCTAAGGATGGATTGTGGAAATAAATTGCATGAAATAGATACCTCTAAGGATGGATTGTAGAAATAAATAGCATGAAATAGACACCTCTAAGGATGGATTGTAGAAATAAATAGCATGAAATAGACACCTCTAAGGATGGATTGTAAAAATAAATAGCATGAAATAGATACCTGTAAGTATGGATAGTAGAAATAAATAACATGAAATAGATACCTGTAAGTATGGATAGTAGAAATAAATAACATGAAATATATACCTGTAAGTATGGATTGCAGAAATAAATAGCATGAAATAGACACTTCTAAGGATGGATTGCAAAAATAAATAGCATGAAATAGATACCTGTAAGTATGGATTGCAGAAATAAATAGCATGAAATAGACACCTCTAAAGATGGATTGCAGAAATAAATAGCATGAAATAGACACCTCTAAGGATGGATTGCAGAAATAAATAGCATGAAATAGATACCTCTAAGGATGGATTATAGAAATAAATAGCATGAAATAGACACCTCTAAGGATGGATTGCAGAAATAAATAGCATGAAATAGACACCTGTAAGTATGGATTGTAGAAATAAATAGCATGAAATAGAGACCTCTAAGGATGGATTGCAGAAATAAATAGCATGAAATAGACACCTCTAAGGATGGATTGTAGCAATAAATAGCATGAAATAGACACCTCTAAGGATGGATTGTAGAAATAAATAGCATGAAATAGACACCTCTAAGGATGGATTGTAGAAATAAATAGAAAGAAATAGATACCTCTAAGTATGGATTGTAGAAATAAATAGCATGAAATAGATACCTGTAAGTATGGATTGCAGAAATACATAGCATGAAATAAACACCTCTAAGTATGGATTGCAGAAATAAATAGCATGAAATAGATACCTGTAAGTATGGATTGTAGAAATAAATAGCATGAAATAGATACCTGTAAGTATGGATTGCAGAAATAAATAGCATGAAATAGATACCTCTAAGGATGGATGGTAGAAATAGATAGCATGAAATAGACACCTCTAAGGATGGATAGTAGAAATAAATAGCATGAAATAGATACCTGTAAGTATGGATTGTAGAAATAAATAGCATGAAATAGATACCTGTAAGTATGGATTGCAGAAATAAATAGCATGAAATAGATACCTCTAAGGATGGATAGTAGAATAAATAGCATGAAATAGACACCTCTAAGTATGGATTGCAGAAATAAATAGCATGAAATAGATACCTGTAAGTATGGATTGTAGAAATAAATAGCATGAAATAGACACCTGTAAGTATGGATTGCAGAAATAAATAGCATGAAATAGACACCTCTAAGTATGGATTGCAGAAATAAATAGCATGAAATAGACACCTCTAAGTATGGATTGCAGAAATAAATAGCATGAAATAGATACCTGTATGGATTGCAGAAATAAATAGCATGAAATAGATACCTGTAAGTATGGATTGCAGAAATAAATAGCATGAAATAGACACCTCTAAGTATGGATTGCAGAAATAAATAGCATGAAATAGATACCTGTAAGCATGGATTGCAGAAATAAATAGCATGAAATAGATACCTGTAAGCATGGATTGCAGAAATAAATAGCATGAAATAGATACCTGTAAGCATGGATTGCAGAAATAAATAACATGAAATAGATACCTGTAAGTATGGATTGTAGAAATAAATAGCATGAAATAGACACCTCTAAGTATGGATTGCAGAAATAAATTGCATGAAATAGACACCTCTAAGGATGGATTGTAGAAATAAATTGCATGAAATAGATACCTCTAAGGATGGATTGTAGAAATAAATAGCATGAAATAGACACCTCTAAGGATGGATTGTAGAAATAAATAGCATGAAATAGACACCTCTAAGGATGGATTGTAAAAATAAATAGCATGAAATAGATACCTGTAAGTATGGATAGTAGAAATAAATAACATGAAATAGATACCTGTAAGTATGGATAGTAGAAATAAATAACATGAAATATATACCTGTAAGTATGGATTGCAGAAATAAATAGCATGAAATAGACACTTCTAAGGATGGATTGCAAAAATAAATAGCATGAAATAGATACCTGTAAGTATGGATTGCAGAAATAAATAGCATGAAATAGACACCTCTAAAGATGGATTGCAGAAATAAATAGCATGAAATAGACACCTCTAAGGATGGATTGCAGAAATAAATAGCATGAAATAGATACCTCTAAGGATGGATTATAGAAATAAATAGCATGAAATAGACACCTCTAAGGATGGATTGCAGAAATAAATAGCATGAAATAGACACCTGTAAGTATGGATTGTAGAAATAAATAGCATGAAATAGAGACCTCTAAGGATGGATTGCAGAAATAAATAGCATGAAATAGATACCTCTAAGGATGGATTGTAGCAATAAATAGCATGAAATAGACACCTCTAAGGATGGATTGTAGAAATAAATAGCATGAAATAGACACCTCTAAGGATGGATTGTAGAAATAAATAGCATGAAATAGACACCTCTAAGGATGGATTGTAGAAATAAATAGCATGAAATAGACACCTCTAAGGATGGATTGTAGAAATAAATAGCATGAAATAGACACCTCTAAGGATGGATTGTAGAAATAAATAGCATGAAATAGACACCTCTAAGGATGGATTGTAGAAATAAATAGAAAGAAATAGATACCTCTAAGTATGGATTGTAGAAATAAATAGCATGAAATAGATACCTGTAAGTATGGATTGCAGAAATACATAGCATGAAATAAACACCTCTAAGTATGGATTGCAGAAATAAATAGCATGAAATAGATACCTGTAAGTATGGATTGCAGAAATAAATAGCATGAAATAGATACCTCTAAGTATGGATTGCAGAAATAAATAGCATGAAATAGACACCTCTAAGGATGGATTGTAGAAATAAATAGCATGAAATAGACACCTCTAAGTATGGATTGCAGAAATAAATAGCATGAAATAGATACCTCTAAGTATGGATTGCAGAAATAAATAGCATGAAATAGATACCTGTAAGTATGGATTGCAGAAATAAATAGCATGAAATAGATACCTCTAAGTATGGATTGCAGAAATAAATAGCATGAAATAGACACCTCTAAGTATGGATTGCAGAAATAAATAGCATGAAATAGATACCTGTATGGATTGCAGAAATAAATAGCATGAAATAGATACCTGTAAGTATGGATTGCAGAAATAAATAGCATGAAATAGACACCTCTAAGTATGGATTGCAGAAATAAATAGCATGAAATAGATACCTGTAAGCATGGATTGCAGAAATAAATAGCATGAAATAGATACCTGTAAGCATGGATTGCAGAAATAAATTGCATGAAATAGACACCTCTAAGGATGGATTGTAGAAATAAATTGCATGAAATAGATACCTCTAAGGATGGATTGTAGAAATAAATAGCATGAAATAGACACCTCTAAGGATGGATTGTAGAAATAAATAGCATGAAATAGACACCTCTAAGGATGGATTGTAGAAATAAATAGCATGAAATAGATACCTGTAAGTATGGATAGTAGAAATAAATAACATGAAATAGATACCTGTAAGTATGGATAGTAGAAATAAATAACATGAAATATATACCTGTAAGTATGGATTGCAGAAATAAATAGCATGAAATAGACACTTCTAAGGATGGATTGCCATAAATAAATAGCATGAAATAGATACCTGTAAGGATGGATTGCAGAAATAAATAGCATGAAATAGATACCTCTAAAGATGGATTGCAGAAATAAATAGCATGAAATAGACACCTCTAAGGATGGATTGCAGAAATAAATAGCATGAAATAGATACCTGTAAGGATGGGATTATAGAAATAAATAGCATGAAATAGACACCTCTAAGGATGGATTGCAGAAATAAATATCATGAAATAGACAGCTGTAAGTATGGATTGTAGAAATAAATAGCATGAAATAGAGACCTCTAAGGATGGATTGCAGAAATAAATAGCATGTAATAGACACCTCTAAGGATGGATTGTAGCAATAAATAGCATGAAATAGACACCTCTAAGGAGTGGATTGTAGAAATAAATAGCATGAAATAGACACCTCTAAGGATGGATTGTAGAAATAAATAGAAAGAAAATAGATACCTCTAAGTATGGATTGTAGAAAATAAATAGCATGAAATAGATACCTGTAAGTATGGATTGCAGAAATACATAGCATGAAAATAAACACCTCTAAGTATGGATTGCAGAAATAAATAGCATGAAATAGATACCTGTAAGTATGGATTGTAGAAATAAATAGCATGAAATAGATACCTGTAAGTATGGATTGCAGAAAATAAATAGCATGAAATAGATACCTCTAAGGATGGATGGTAGAAATAGATAGCATGAAATAGACACCTCTAAGGATGGATAGTAGAAATAAATAGCATGAAATAGATACCTGTAAGTATGGATTGTAGAAATAAATAGCATGAAATAGATACCTGTAAGTATGGATTGCAGAAATAAATAGCATGAAATAGATACCTCTAAGGATGGATAGTAGAATAAATAGCATGAAATAGACACCTCTAAGTATGGATTGCAGAAATAAATAGCATGAAATAGATACCTGTAAGTATGGATTGTAGAAATAAATAGCATGAAATAGACACCTGTAAGTATGGATTGCAGAAATAAATAGCATGAAATAGACACCTCTAAGTATGGATTGCAGAAATAAATAGCATGAAATAGACACCTCTAAGTATGGATTGCAGAAATAAATAGCATGAAATAGATACCTGTATGGATTGCAGAAATAAATAGCATGAAATAGATACCTGTAAGTATGGATTGCAGAAATAAATAGCATGAAATAGAACCCTCTAAGTATGGATTGCAGAAATAAATAGCATGAAATAGATACCTGTAAGCATGGATTGCAGAAATAAATAGCATGAAATAGATACCTGTAAGCATGGATTGCAGAAATAAATAGCATGAAATAGATACCTGTAAGCATGGATTGCAGAAATAAATAACATGAAATAGATACCTGTAAGTATGGATTGTAGAAATAAATAGCATGAAATAGACACCTCTAAGTATGGATTGCAGAAATAAATTGCATGAAATAGACACCTCTAAGGATGGATTGTAGAAATAAATTGCATGAAATAGATACCTCTAAGGATGGATTGTAGAAATAAATAGCATGAAATAGACACCTCTAAGGATGGATTGTAGAAATAAATAGCATGAAATAGACACCTCTAAGGATGGATTGTAAAAATAAATAGCATGAAATAGATACCTGTAAGTATGGATAGTAGAAATAAATAACATGAAATAGATACCTGTAAGTATGGATAGTAGAAATAAATAACATGAAATATATACCTGTAAGTATGGATTGCAGAAATAAATAGCATGAAATAGACACTTCTAAGGATGGATTGCAAAAATAAATAGCATGAAATAGATACCTGTAAGTATGGATTGCAGAAATAAATAGCATGAAATAGACACCTCTAAAGATGGATTGCAGAAATAAATAGCATGAAATAGACACCTCTAAGGATGGATTGCAGAAATAAATAGCATGAAATAGATACCTCTAAGGATGGATTATAGAAATAAATAGCATGAAATAGACACCCTCTAAGGATGGATTGCAGAAATAAATAGCATGAAATAGACACCTGTAAGTATGGATTGTAGAAATAAATAGCATGAAATAGAGACCTCTAAGGATGGATTGCAGAAATAAATAGCATGAAATAGATACCTCTAAGGATGGATTGTAGCAATAAATAGCATGAAATAGACACCTCTAAGGATGGATTGTAGAAATAAATAGCATGAAATAGACACCTCTAAGGATGGATTGTAGAAATAAATAGCATGAAATAGACACCTCTAAGGATGGATTGTAGAAATAAATAGCATGAAATAGACACCTCTAAGGATGGATTGTAGAAATAAATAGCATGAAATAGACACCTCTAAGGATGGATTGTAGAAATAAATAGCATGAAATAGACACCTCTAAGGATGGATTGTAGAAATAAATAGAAAGAAATAGATACCTCTAAGTATGGATTGTAGAAATAAATAGCATGAAATAGATACCTGTAAGTATGGATTGCAGAAATACATAGCATGAAATAAACACCTCTAAGTATGGATTGCAGAAATAAATAGCATGAAATAGATACCTGTAAGTATGGATTGTAGAAATAAATAGCATGAAATAGATACCTGTAAGTATGGATTGCAGAAATAAATAGCATGAAATAGATACCTCTAAGGATGGATGGTAGAAATAGATAGCATGAAATAGACACCTCTAAGGATGGATAGTAGAAATAAATAGCATGAAATAGATACCTGTAAGTATGGATTGTAGAAATAAATAGCATGAAATAGATACCTGTAAGTATGGATTGCAGAAATAAATAGCATGAAATAGATACCTCTAAGGATGGATAGTAGAATAAATAGCATGAAATAGACACCTCTAAGTATGGATTGCAGAAATAAATAGCATGAAATAGATACCTGTAAGTATGGATTGTAGAAATAAATAGCATGAAATAGACACCTCTAAGTATGGATTGCAGAAATAAATAGCATGAAATAGACACCTCTAAGTATGGATTGCAGAAATAAATAGCATGAAATAGACACCTCTAAGTATGGATTGCAGAAATAAATAGCATGAAATAGATACCTGTATGGATTGCAGAAATAAATAGCATGAAATAGATACCTGTAAGTATGGATTGTAGAAATAAATAGCATGAAATAGACACCTCTAAGGATGGATTGTAGAAATAAATAGCATGAAATAGACACCTCTAAGGATGGATTGTAGAAATAAATAGCATGAAATAGACACCTCTAAGGATGTATTGTAGAAATAAATAGCATGAAATAGATACCTCTAAGGATGGATTGCAGAAATAAATAACATGAAATATATACCTGTAAGGATGGATTGTAGAAATAAATAACATGAAATATATACCTGTAAGGATGGATTGTAGAAATAAATAGCATGAAATAGATACCTCTAGTTCTTGCTACTTGTACCAATTTCTCTAGTGTTATCCTTTAAATTCGGATTTATGTCATAACTGCGGGAGAGAAAAAAATATGGAGCGGCGGCAAATCTGTGGCGTTATTCTGCATATAAAGTCCTATCCCCAACAGTGTTGGATATAAAGTCCTATCACTAACAGTGTTGGAGAATGTTCGTGACTTATAAAACGCATATGTACAAGATGATACCTCCAAAACAATCGCTCCATTCTACATCATAACCACATCCAAAACAATCTCCCCATTCTACATCATAACCACATCCAAAACAATCTCCCCATTCTACATCATAACCACCTCCAAAACAATCTCCCCATTCTACATCATAACCACATCCAAAACAATCTCCCCATTCAACATCATAACCACATCCAAAACAATCTCCCCATTCTACATCATAACCACATCCAAAACAATCTCCCCATTCTACATCACAACCACCTCCAAAACAATCTCGCCATTCTACATCATAACCACATCCAAAACAATCTCCCCATTCTACATCATAACCACATCCAAAACAATCTCCCCATTCTACATCATAACCACATCCAAAACAATCTCTCCATTCTACATCATAACCACATCCAAAACAATCTCGCCATTCTACATCATAACCACGAGGAATACTTCAGATGTTTTCCAATGGCTTTATTTGTCAGTGGATGATGAGGAAATCAGAGACGGTCAGACAAGAAAACCATCCGAGCTAATAAATCAGTATCTGGTGCATTACATGGTGCTCGCCAAACGTTGCTTTTTGTAAATTAAGGGCAGACACTTACTTTAAGTCAGACACCGCCATCTGGAAAGACACCTCTGATTGGAGGTAAGTTCTTGCCTCAAATATTTCTCTGAGTAAATGTATGTGAAAGCGATGTAGTGCACCAAAGATACTAAAGGAGTAACTGTTTATCTTAGATGATTTCCTTGTCGGAGCGGCTCTGCTTTTTTCATTTAAATAGGTCAACCAACATTTTTTCAATCGCCTGAGATTTTAAGTTAATACAGAAAATCACAAATTGATCCAAAGATCCATCACATGGAATGATGAAATTGGGAGAACGTAGCGGTCGATGAACGGATGGATGATCTGGTAGCTTCAATAATCCATGCATTTTTTCGAACGTAATGATTCATCGATTCAGTTTATTTCTCTCTTTCCGTATATATCTATCTTATATCTATTTGGATTGTTACGGAATTATATATCTTTTTCTTTTACTAATGGTATAGTTTATTAGTTTATGATCTCTGTTCCTAATCTAACAGCTGTCGGTATGCGATAAAAAGACCACAACATCGGTAACCTGCCTCACGAATCGGTCGTGTTGTTATGTCTGTTCACGAGTTTCATATACGAATCGGTCGTGTTGTTAGGTCTGTTCACGAGTTTCATAAGGGAATAACTCAGCGTAATCAGTTTCCATATTCTTGTGGATTCTTGTTTTCCCGTTGTTCAATGCATATTGTATGTTCTAATATGTTGGCCGGGGGAGGGGAGGGGGAGTGGAGGGGAGAGAGAGGAGAAATAGTGATCCACGAAATAGTAAACTTTACCTATTACAAAACGAAGCTTTTTAAAGGGAAAGTAAATATAAGTACAAAACGTACACAAAGTGTAATTTTATGCAAAAGTGCCTTGGATTGCGAGCAAAAAGTAAAAGTTAAGAACTTTCTATAAACAAAAAAAAAAAAAAAAACGCAGATCACGTCTAGCATAAGAAAAAATATCAGTACTCTTGACCTGTTCAAAAATAACGACGACTACAATGACGAAGATGATGATAATGATGCAACCAACTAGAGTGAGGATGAAGATGTTAATGGGATGGTAATAAAAGTAACGATAACTAAGGTACTGGTTGTTGTTAAGGACATTTATAAGAGATCGTTAAGTTAATTTTAACATCATAATTATGTGTTTATTCCCCATGATAAATTTTGTTGCTTGATAAAAATTTTAGATGCTATGGACATTAGGATTAAGACAACAATAAAATAATATCTAACACGAATAGAAATTTTCAAGTTTCTAGAAGAATAATTATATAAAAGCATCTAACAGTGATGAGTATATAAAAATGCCAGTAAAGATGATGATTGAAATTACAGTGGCCATCGGTATTTTAAAAAAACTGAGTTTTTGGAGAGAGAGAGAGAGAGAGAGAGAGAGAGAGAGAGAGAGAGAGAGAGAGAGAGAGAGAGAGAGAGAGAGAGAGAGAGAGAGAGAGCTTGGTGGATTGATTTGATGGATGTAAGGATGGATAAAAAGAGAGGGATATTAACATAATACATAGAGATATAGAGATGCATTGTTGTTGTGGGTTTAACGCCATTTTTTCAGCACACGATAGGCTATACATGGCGGCCAGTTTTATCTGGTGGAGGAAGAACCCGGGCAAACCCCTGGAAGAACCACCGGCCCACGGGAAGCTACTGGCAAGCTTTCTCACATATCCACATTGGCCGAACCCGAGACTCGAACCCACGCAGACAGAGGTGAGATGGCAGTGATCGGTAAAGGCGAGCGCCTTAGACCACTCGGCCACCCGGGGCCCCTTAGAGATGTATTAATATATAGATACAGAGATGTATTAAAATAGAGAGTGAGATGCATTAACACACACACACACACACACACACACACACACATATATATATATATATATATATATATATATATATATATATATATATATATATATATATATATATATATATATATATATATATATATATATTGGTCGAAACAACAAATTGTAAACTTCCATTAGTATAGAGTTGCAATAAATCAGTGGTGATTGACAAAATGTTCGTCATTATTATCCATCAGTGTTATATATATATCATTCAAGAAAAGTTTGCTATAAATGTTTCTTGAGACAAATGCCTTGGTACCACAATAATATAATATAATTATCTTTGAATAGTAGAGATATTGTCTCTCGTGTTCTTGAGACACATGCCTTGGTACCACAATAATATAACATAATTAACTTTGAATAGTGCAGATATTGTCTCTTGTGATTTTAACTATTTAACTACCTAGCAGGATGGACAGTTAAAGGCAATGGTGGAAATCTAAATTTACTATATACAAAACCAAATCTTCTACAACAGTTGGGCCCACACTCAGTTCATGATTGTTTGTAAAAAAAAAAAAAAAAAGAAAAAATAAAATAAAATTTTAGGTGCTACCGTTTCGTTGTGAAGTTCCAAATTTACATACATATAGGCAGTAATTAGATATCAAGGAGAAGCTATCAAATATAGTTTATTCTTTGCCCGCATATTGATAACGAAAGTGGCCTTTGATTCAGGAAACGACCACGAGTATTTGCTACGACAAGACATTTTGTTATGACATCATCACTCTTGAAAGTCTAGTCCTAGAACACCGTGCGTTCTTTATGTGCTTGGAACCTCGTCAAAGCCGAAAGCATTCATGGGGGAATTGCATCTGCATTCCAACATGCCTGGAACTTGGAAGCAAGCTCCGCCTGTATCACTGCATTTGCCCCTTATATCTCCCCTGTCTACACAGCGGCTGAATCGGTAAAAGCACTGCCGTGCGTGCGTTCCATCCACGAGGATACATAGTGTCACAAAAACGAGATAGACAGCCACAAAAGTTGACCTCATCTCGACTAGGATCTGAAATTGATATTTTTAATTGCAAAAACTGTAACTTTATTTTCTTCATAGCGATGAATGTCGCCTGAGCATAAAACCCTGCTAAAGATCACCCGGTTTGCAGATGACCCAGCTAAAATGACTAAAACTTCAAATACCCTAACATTTTTATTCGATATTCAGTCGACTTTAGTACTAAGACTTTACGGGTTACAACTTTTCTTAAGTCCCTCGACAGAGTTTCATCTGTCTTATAATTAGCTTTCTAATCTTTGGCTATTTCTAACCAATATAGAGTGATACTTATAAATTATGTGCGGAAATTACTCGCGGTTTGCCAGCGTTTTTGATTCCAGCAATTTCAAAAAGATTACTTTAAAAAGCCAGATAATATACATAATTATCTTGGACATCCATTTAAATTCCAGACACTGCCCCAAAAATAGCCAAATACTAAAAAGCGGATTCCAAGATAGAGAAAAATTGCTCTATTTACGTTTAATCAGTGACATTATTAAAGATATTTTCCTGTATTTTTGTTAATACCTGAGCGACATCTCCAAAGGGGATTTAATTTGGATCTACTTCAAATCGGAGAATAATTAAATAATCATTCACGTAAGTATTTCTCAAAGTTATTCATATCATTACCACCTTTCAATATAAGAAGTATATAATTTCTGCACTTCGTTGTTTGTAACATCATAATTTGATGTATGTTTCCTTGGTAACTTGTATTTATTGATAAATGATTGGATGCTATTATAAAAGTCAAACAAAATGTCATCAAATTCAACATGCCAGACGATGAAATTATCACCTTCCAAAAAATTATTGGTGTTATGGGCGCTGAAATTAAAATCAGCCATTATAAATATAGATTTATTCCAGATACACATGCTAGTAAATTCTGATAGGAACTAGTCAAATTCATCTTTTGAACATTAAATCTAATGTGGAAACATAAATCACTCCAAAATAAATGTCTTGGTTAGCTAGAAACCAAGTTTGATCATTTTAAATTTAAAAAAATAGAATCAGATTGAATAAATGATGCATACGGGGGGAATATGGTATTCTTCACAACTGCACCTCTCCTGCGGCTCTTGGGGTTATATCTATGCTTGCTGTTTTCAGACAAAAATGTATATCCGTCTAACCCAATAATATAACAATTTTACGTTTTATTTCACAAACAGTACAATTTCATAGCTTTTTGATCAATTGTCAAAAATCAGGATAAAGAATTTTATACTTTAGATAGCACACATTTAGAGAAATACAGTTGCTGGGTTTAAGTCGAAAGCAAGAGTCATGTGAATTTTGAGCTTGGGTTGATTTAGATGAGACTGTATTAATAATACCATAATTATTCGCGTATATGTCGGAACCAACTGCATCCTGATCAGCACGCGTATAATGCGCCGGCAGATCAGGATCTATGTTGTTTGTTCTACTGACTGGTCCTAACAAACTTCATAAACACGGATCTGTCCGCGCATTATGCGATGGCAGATCTGAGTCTGCGCAGTTTGCACTCGGATCCTACGTTTACGTGATCATATGCGGTAATACTGTCGACACGTTTTGAATACTCCGCGCACTCCTATTCATGTTCCAACGGAAATCTCTGTCAGAGTTCAAACCAGGATTTCCACCAGTATAATCCGCTGGTTTATCAAGAGGCGCTCTCGTCGATATTCATCTTGCTCGCAGTTTCAGGTGTATGGATAGAGACGATCTTTTCAGACGACTCAGTAGATATTGCAACAACAACATCGGCAGCATCAGCCACGTCACCCTGTGTACATACATATCACCCTGTGTGCATACATACCAGCCTGTGTGCATACATATCACCCTGTGTGCATACATATCACCCTGTGTGCATATATATCACCCCGTGTGCATAAATATCACCCTGTGTGCATATATATCACCCTGTGTGCATACATATCACCCTGTCTGCATACATATCACCCTGTGTACATACATATCACCCTGTGTGCATACATATCACCCTGTGTGCATACACATCACCCTGTGTGCATATATATCAGCCTTGCCACTGCGATCAGGTTTGACTATATCGGGAAAGCTGGTCTCGTTAACAATACGTTGTTTCTGCTGGACGTCGTCACCCCTCTTGGTATCAGACCTCATTACGTAAGAGCTTTGGATGTCTGAATGCTCTTTCTACTTAATTCTAACGTGAGGACTGGTGTGGGATGACGGGAGCTCTTTCTTGTATTCTTTTTATCGCTCAAACTGTCGGAACGGATAATTCTATGTCAGTCGTAGAACATGTGTTTGAAGGTCTTTCGTCTACTGCTAGCTTGACCGGGAACTGAATATTGGCCATTGTTTTGGGATACTCTATTTTCAAAGTTTTCATTTTGGAAAAAATGAGATTTTGGGGCTTCCCCAAATTCCCGCGGGTAACTGCGACTAATACCGAATTGGGTAGCTTTCAGTTTCGATCTGCTGAACGAGACGAGTTCAACATCTTGATAGTCACGAAGGGCAGCTATGATTGGCTAATGTCTCATTTCAGCAGATAGCGTTTTAGAATTGCATCTATTACGCAGCAGTTTTCTCGCAAGAAGGGTCAATACCAAACTTATAAGCAAAGGAAATGTTGCAGCACTGCCAAACAATCCTCATTTACAACCTCCTTATTCCTCAAAATATCACGTTATAACAGACGTGTAGGCTAAAGTGGGCCAGCTCATTGGCTGCACTGGCTTCACGCTCGACAAAGAGGATCTTTTAATTGACATTTGTATATTTTTGCAAAGAAATAAAGATTGATTCCAATTTGTCATCAATATTAAAAGTCTTCAATTACTCAGGAGAGATATTTCTAGCAGAATTATAAAAAATAAATGTTGTGTTCCCAGTGAACTTGTATTCACTCTCTTGCTCGTCTGCACTGGGTGTGGTGCCTCTCCGATCATCTTGTACGCCCTGTTACGTGGACCTCTCCTTCTAACCATAACATTCCAACACAAATAATTATTGTTTTGAGCAACTCCTGGAATCTCTAGCATCCAAATAATACAGCTAAATAATTTAAATTCAAGAACTGGTAGGCAAACCCCATTAATATACAAAGAAATTGATCTGGTGTTCAACAGCACAAACACTCCCAACAATGTCATGACGTCATATGCATTGACCAATTTAAATCTTATAATAAATTTTTTTAATTGTTAGTCATCTCTAAATGTGCTGCTGAGTAATATTCCACAGTCCACTTTTTTTACAAAAAATGCACAGGATTCAAATCATATCGACAATAATTATGATTCGAAAAATCTTATGAAAATGAAGCCATGAATCAGGTATAATCGTGAAACTGATGATGTTATAATGACTTGTGATGTCAAAGGTGATGACGATGGCGATGATCTGGATGCTGCTTCCACTACAGATTTCAAATGCAGTCGAGTAACGTGTAAAGTGTTTGTGGAGTATCAAATACCTTAAACGCTTATTATTTTAAAATTGACTGTCGTTATTGGAGTTTTTAAGAGAAGCCAGTGCAGAGGTGTTTTGGAGAACAAAATATGATTGACATCCAGGGAAAAAAAAGGAACTTTAGTGATTATTTTCAGAACACAAGGGAACCGAATGAACAGGTTGCGATTAAAACAAAACAAACAAAATTATATGGAACATTAGTTTCTACCTTTGGGAACAATGAAACAAAAGCCAGCATTTCATGGAAGAAGGGGCACAGACCACCTACACCTCCCCAGACAGCCTCTTAAATATTGGGTTGATTGAATGATTATTATCATACTGAAATTATTGATTGTATGATTGCTATGAATGAGTTAATTGCTGTATTTATGTGCCAGTTAATTAGATTTTAATTATTGTATCTAATACTGAAAACAACGACGTGACAGAAGAGGAAGAAGAAGACGAAAACGAAGAAGAAGAAAAAGAAGAAGATGATGACGATAATGATGATCGTGGTGTTCATGAAGGTGGTGGTTGTTTTGGTGGTAGTCGTAGTTGCTTCGGGGCTGGAGACAACAACGACGACTTCTATGATGATGCTAATTATGAATAAATTATGTAGTAATTGAAGTAATATTGATAGTTGTGTTAAATATGACAATAACGCTGCAAACATATTAAGATATGAATGCATACAGATAAATTATGATAGTTGCAAAAAATATATACAATTAAAATAAAATTAGTAAACCGTCTACAATCATGTCTAATATTATGAATCAAAGATAAAATCTTTTTTTTTTTTTCTCGACAAGAAAAGGAAATGCTTAATAATAGAATTGATTTAATTACACTGTTCTAGTATTCTAAAGAAGAAAACAAATGTCCACGATCTTCAGAGAGAGAGAGAGAGAGAGAGAGAGAGATTACCTGAGATATCGTCCAAGTAGTATTTTCTGACAAAATGGTCTCGAATAAATTATCCTTCTGCATAAAAGTCTGTCCTGGACAACTATTCTAATGCGTGTGACCTAAAACCCAATTTCTTGTTTTGCATTTGACACACTTGACCTAGATAGGATGTTGAAATGTATATCAAATTTGCCTACAAGTTGTTCCCAGTACTTTCTTCCGATGGCAATAGCGAGTCATTGAGTGTTTCATCATTAACACGCCCATATGAAGTGTGTGTGTGTGTGTGTGTTGGAGGGGCGAGTAAATGTTATATGAATAGTTTGCAATAAACGCTGAGTTTAGCTGAGTTATTTTATGCATCTCTCAACAACAGTTTGATTTGCAAGCTGCATTTAACTATGACCATCTCACACAGTTTTGGTGAAGCCCCGGTAAGTATGCTGTCCAAACATCAGTTGATCGCTTGTTTGTTAAGGTCATCATTCGGTCAGCAGGAAAAACGGTTAATATGTAGTCATTACTAAAACCTCTGTTTGAGAAGATCAGAATCATTGATAACTAGAGTATTTTACTTGCGTGCATCTTTTATATACAAAGCCACATATAGACTTCACAAAGCATTGGAGAGACAGACCACCACTGTAACACCACCACCACCATCATTGTCATTATCACGGACATGATGATGAGCAACATCATAATTATAATCGTATAAATTGTCTTGATTAGTTGTAGTAGTAGCAGTAGTAGTTATCGTTATCATCATAATCGTCTTCGTTGTGTTTCATCATCTTTGGTGGTAGTGGTGTTGTTGGCGGTAGTCCTGTTGGTGTCGTCGTATATTAAGTGTTTGTTCCTGTCGGTTCGTATCTAACACAAGGGTTAAAATTGACCTTTGTTATATTTGTATTATTTGTCTCTTGTTGACTGACAACCAATCTACACTGGAGATATAGTGTGGTCTTTCTGCCTGCGTCCTGCGTATTGCTCCTGTTTTTCTATACTTATGGCGGAATGTTATACGGTGTATTTTATGATCTGACTGTGTCACTATCCCCAGTTATCTTGTTCGAAACCTTGAGGGTTCAGCGCTACCTCCCTCCTCCGAGGCTATCGGACTGATAAATATAATATATGGCATTGGAACAATTGGATTAAAATCGAGATCTCTGACATAACGGAAATCTGAATGACGTCATCGATAAGAGGTCGAATTATGTTCACCTTTCGAGTAACTAATCATATTAGAACTTTCACATTTATGAAAGTGAAAAAAGTCATTCAAAACAACGTTTCTAACGATACCCCCCCCCCCCCCCCAAGAAATGCAATCCTTTATCTGATAGGTTACTAAACATTAGTGGACCGGCCATTTCACATATCACTATATCGGGCATTTCACAGATCACTATACCGGGCATTTCACAGATCTCTATGCCGGGCATTTCACAGATCTCTATACCGGGCATTTCACAGATCACTATACCGGGCATTTCACAGATCACTATACCGGGCATTTCACAGATCACTATACCGGGCATTTCACAGATCTCTATACCGGGCATTTCACAGATCTCTATACCGGGCATTTCACAGATCACTATACCGGGCATTTTACAGCTCTCTATACCGGGCATTTCACAGATCTCTATACCGGGCATTTCACAGATCACTATACCGGGCATTTCACAGATCTCTATACCGGGCATTTCACAGATCACTATACCGGGCATTTCACAGATCACTATACCGGGCATTTCACAGATCACTATGCCGGGGATTTCACAGATCTTTATACCGGGCATTTCACAGATCACTATAGCATGAACCTTTATCGGTATCTTTATTGAGTATTGAAAATTTCAGGTAGTTCTGTAAAATTTCTACTGATGGTTCCCATATGGCTTATTAGCTTTCATTACTTGCAGTAAGTGTCAGAAATCAATTATTTAAATTTGCTGATGGAGAATAACTGTCTGTGATTAAACCATATTATTTTCATCAATAGATTACAACGAAATAAAAGTGTAAAGATCTATTGCAAATCTGTGACTCAATTTTTTCAAAATAGGAAATGAATAACTGTTACCGTCAAGACTGAGATGGAGAACACGTGGGATCAATGGGAGACAAATTCAACAATAAAGATGACTATTTATTGCAATACAAATGGATAAACAAAAGACACCATTGTATGCTAAATGTATGGAAACTCTTACACAATGATATGGTATGTCTACTTGGAAAAATCTTGTCTCAGCATTTATAAATGTCTGGACAGTTCGCGCAAAATAAAAGATGAGGGTGTCCCAGCTCTCAACATCGATCTTACTGATTTTGCCGTAGGTTCGGAATTAGTGATAAGATCTGATGTTGTAAATTCTTACAGGATTTCCGGGTAGCTCGGATCTGCACTTTTCCGATGGGAGAGTATCATCATAAATGAGTTACCAAAAAAAACAAGAGACTCCGGCGTTATGTTCTCTAATCATTTCTTAGCACATCTGAAGAATAAGGATGCATTGGGGACGAGTTTACTTACCTTGGCTAGACGCTCGAATATGCAAGGAGTATACAGATTCTACATAAAACAAGCGGAGTAAACAAAGGTGGATTCGCCGGAATATTTAGCCGCTAAATTGCAAATAAATAAACAATCATAATGTCTCCATATCGCTGATGTGCTTAGAAATGATGGGAGAACATAATCGCGAAGATCTGTGTTTGTACGTTTTATATTAACAATTATATCCCATTGGAAACTTCCTGATCTTATCGATTTAGGAATCTTGTAAGATAGTATAACGTCATACACATTAGCGCTGACACTGAACGTCTAAATTCGTAAGTCAAAGACTGGCGTCAGCTAATGCAAGGTGTCCCTATTCTGTGAGAAAGGATAGTCACAACTTTGCGTTGGATTGAACTTGGAGTTTTAATTTTAGGAAAAACGCTTACTTATTGTGTCATGGATATGCTTAATTAATAATAATTCCTTACTGTGTCATGGATATGCATAACTAATAGTAATTCCTAACTGTGTTATGGATATGCATAACTAATAGTAATTCCTTACTGTGTTATGGATATGCATAACTAATAGTAATTCCTAACTGTGTTATGGATATGCATAACTAATAGTAATTCCTTACTGTGTTATGGATATGCATAACTAATAGTAATTCCTAACTGTGTTATGGATATGCATAACTAATAGTAATTCCTAACTGTGTCATGGATATGCTTAATTAATAATAATTCCTTACTGTGTCATGGATGTGCATAACTAATAGTGATTCCTTACTGTGTCATGGATGTGCATAACTAATAGTGATTCCTTACTGTGTCATGGATGTGCATAACTAATAGTAATTCCTAACTGTGTCATGGATGTGGATAACTAATAGTAATTCCTAACTGTGTCATGGATGTGCATAACTAATAGTAATTCCTAACTGTGTCATGGATGTGCATAACTAATAGCAATTCCAACTGTGCCATGGATGTGCATAACTAATAGTAATTCCTAACTGTGTCATGGATGTGCATTACTAATACTGATTCCTAACTGTGTCATGGATATGCTTAATTAATAATAATTCCTAACTGTGTCATGGATGTGCATAACTAATAGTAATTCCTAACTGTGTCATGGATGTGCATAACTAATAGTAATTCCTAACTGTGTCATGGATGTGCATAACTAATAGTAATTCCTAACTGTGTTATGGATATGCATAACTAATAGTGATTCCTTACTGTGTCATGGATATGCATAACTAATAGTAATTCCAAACTGTGTCATGGATGTGCATAACTAATAGTGATTCCTTACTGTGTCATGGATATGCATAACTAATAGTAATTCCTTACTGTGTCATGGATGTGCATAACTAATAGTAATTCCTAAGCGGTAGGACTGATGTACTTGTATATCATGTTCAAGTAAACTTCTAAAGTTTATTTTCGTTCCACACTAAAGTTTCATAGTTCTTACCTAAGGTTTATTATACTGTAGTTAAATATGAATATTTGCTAAACTTAGTATTTGTCTTTCCACGTAATTAATGGAATATTAATTTTAAAAATGATTTTCATTCACGACAGTTGTAATGACATATCCTTGATTAAACTCAGACTAAATACAAAGCACCCGTTCCTCTTTTACAAATAATAACTAGAGATAGAAATCATCACAAATATCTGCACTATTTTAAAAAAAAATTTTTTTTTTTAACACACACCTCCCACCATTTATTAGCAGGGTTGTATTACAGGATTTGAAACGTACATTGCTATCTATTCATCTTATTGAAACATCATAGCAAATATGATCGTCTTCCCTCATTTGGTGTATGTCGAGTTACGGTTACAATAAAACATACTAACCATGAAATTATAACCTTTGACCCCCAAATGCGATTACCCGACCCCCAAATGCGATTACCCGACCCCCAAATGCGATTACCCGACCCCCAAATGCGATTACCCGACCCCCAAATGCGATTACCCGCACTCAGTCGGTGTAGACAGAGTTCAGAATACAAGGAAACGGTGTGATGTACGCGACAAACGGAAGAATGGACACACTGACCGGCGGATGGACGGACATGACCAACCGCAATATATCCGCAAAAGTACGGATATGAATAGTGCATGCAGGTTTCAATTCAGTATATAGGATGGCAAATTTGTGTAGAATATATGTACTTAGGAATACCTTGCATTTTAAAAAATTTATCATGAATCATGGCCACGTAAAATGTCGCATTTGATATTGCGTTTTCTAAAATTGGTCATATTTCCTCTACGGTTTACCTCCTCTGGGCGTGGCATATGTCAATAAACTGTCACATAAACTGTACCTCTTTCCTTTAAAGTTTTTCTCTCTGTTGGGCGTGACATATATAAAGTCTGAGTTTATCTAGACAAGTCAGTCACCTAGATAGAGTTGGCTACATAACATATGTACAATTTCAAATCTTTATAACAACAAACCTTTTCGTTCATTATATTTTATTCATAAAATTGTTACGATTTATCCCTGTATTCTGTCAATCACTATGATGTTAGGGAGAATGAGGCCAATTTCAAATAAATAACTATACCTAGTTGGCTGTATAACATATGAACAATTTAAAATCTTTATAACGTCAAACTTATCCGCTCATTTTTATTCATGAGATTATAACAACCTTCCACTGTATTATGTCAATCAATATGTTAGGGATGAGATAGCTAATTTGAAATAAATAGTTAAGTAATGGGCAGAGCATTATTCTGACATCCGAGAGGACACATTTTGTAAGCTCTGATTTCAACTCGTATCCAAATTCTTTTGTCCACAGCAATAGTATACTCTGAAAGATATGCTTGGAAGCTACGACTCTCTTCTAACAAATTCGGTGGGTTCCAATGCACGGATTATCCTTACATGTTTGCGGTTGTTTATATGTGTGAAGATGTCCGAAAACAAAGGTTACAAAAACATTCATATCAAATACGTAATGTATATAATTTTCATACCACATCAAATACGTAATGTATACTATCTTCATACCACATCAGATACGTTATGTATACTATCTTCATACAACATCAAATACATAATGTATACTATCTTCATACCACATCAAATACGTAATGTATACTATCTTCACACTACATGTTTGAAATCCACAAATTAACACTTTCATTCTCTTGATTGTTATTCTTCAACAAAAGTAGTTTTGACGACACTTTTCTCCAGCCTCAGCTTGCATAGAAACTGGCATTATCTCTAGATAGCAACATTTTTGCTTTCGTGTCAAACTTGCGAAATATTTGTATCACCTCTCTTTAAAATGTTGGATTTAATACAATATAGCTTTGTGCCATTATTTATTATATGTCAAAAAAGCATTCCCTACGCCGCGTTCGCCATTTCGCTAGTGATCATTCGCTTAAATAAATCAGATCATAGACTATGACACACCTGCTCACTGTGTCTGGGTATGTCTTTATTTGTGTTTGTTGGTTAACATCGGTATAGTATTTCTCTCCTTGTGTGGCTATAATTATTTATATCCTGTTTTTGACGTCTTCTGCATTTTGCTGTTCGTATTTGATGTGTAGTTTTATTGTTACACGTCGATCAAAGTAGCATTATATAATTGTCGTACCGCATAAACACTTAAATGTGTAGTCCTCCAATTCTTCTTACACGTATAAATACGCTTTCGGTTTTCCAAAATCAAGTTGCTTCATAAATGAACACTCTCTTAAACGTTGGATATCTAGGGTACCTTTGTTCAACTTCGTTTGGTGATATGTTAGTGCCACAATTGTAGCATTTTATTATTTCCAGTTATTGGGGTAGGAACATTTGCAATAGCACCAGAGTAGAATATATCTGCACTCAAGTAGACAAATATAGAGAGTTCCAAAATAAGAACATGCATTTTATTTATTTATTTTATAACAACAAGAAAGGAAAAACAAACGTAAAACGTATTAAAGTTCACTATGGTCCAGAAATCCCAAAAGTTACCTACACACATAAATTTAAGGAAACCAGAATAAACGAAAGATGTGCCTAACGAGTAAAGCTATTTCTTAAGTGTACATATTTTATGTCCATCTTTTTTTTAAGTCTTGGAAAGAGTAGTTATGAAAAATGTAATTTGTTGACCCCAATCCACGCTCCTAATGATCTCAACTGTCATTCCCTCCTCCAAGTTAGGCGTGAGTGCTAATACAAAACTGTGCATACATTTTGTATAGTTGCCTTCTATATCCGGATAATAAAATAATATTGAATAAGTTATAATGCACACTATCCCTTTTTATACGTCTGTTGCAAGACGGAATGTATCACGTTATGACGTTCATTGTCCATCCGACCGTCCGTCCGTGTTTGGTGTCCGCACAATAACTTCAGATCTGTAGAACGTATATTGACCAAACTTTATGGATAGATTGTACTTAGCGAAGAATCCTATAAATTTTGGGGTCAAAAGGTAAATATCAAGGCCACTGAGAATCAGAGAAAGACAAAAATGCTTCCGCACAATAGTTTCAATGGCACCAACGTTGAGAATGGATAGCTGGTATCGAAACAATATAAGCTACTGATGTAGGGTTGGACAGCATATAGGTCAAGGTTACAATAACCCAAATAAAGCAATCTTTTCTTACATGACAGTGTTCTACATCAGCTTCTTTTAACAAGATTCATGAATGAATTCTTTTGGGGTCAAAAGGGCAAGATTAAGGTTATTGTGACCCCTCGGTTAATGTTGACCAGGGTCAGGTCTACATAACGAACTATTATACCTATTATACATGGAACGGGTGTATAATGTACCTTTAGGGTACTCTTGCTAAACTGATGTTTCACACACATGATGCGTGATTGAGATATGGCTGAAGATCTTTTTTTTAGTTTCCTTCATTTGTATATTGGATTAATTACTTAATACTATATCTTTCATTTTTCTTTTCCTCTGGGACGCATTACAATAAAGGAAGGAATGGTTGCGATCGTAAGCACCGATTGTAACAGATGGTAAATGCAAAGGAGTTAAATTAGCCCTCCTAAATGAAATATTAATTTTAAGCATACGAAAATTGAAGAGAAAATTGAATAATAAAGAAAGTAAAATATAATTACAGCTCGCGAAAATAAAAAAATAAAAATAAATAAAGAAAACAAAGAAGAAAGCGGATTTTCGTCAGCAAAAAAAAAAATAAAAAAATAAAAAAAATAAATAGCTAAGGATAATAATAGTAATCGAAATAAAAAGTTACGAAACTGAAGGAAAAAAATCACTTACAAATAACTTACAAAAATAATTCTCGGAAATTGATGCAAAGAAAAAATAAACATACTTGTATAAAAATACACGTAAGACCAATCTTATTTGCAATTGAAGTTTTACAGATAGAAATGTCGGACATTGACTGAGCACAGACTGTGCAAGTTCGCCAGATCTTTTTACCTGTATATTTTTGTCCGTATCGTTTTGCCCGTATATATTTGCCCGTATCTTTTTCCCGTTTCTTTACAATTGTTTACGATTGTTATTTCAAAATTGGTGGGAAAAGTCAAACTTAATATGTTTGTTAACACGTGACCCTATTTCCCAGGCGAGCACTACACAAGAAGTTTTCTTTAAAGTATGGAGAAAAACGCGAAGCAGCAGTACCAGTACTGGTAATATCAAATATCAACATGATTAATTTGCAATATATTGAATGAGAGCTAGATTGTGTCACTAAGAGCCTACATGTAAAATCAGAGCTCGTTAATAATACTTGATTACGTATATGTCGGCAGTTGCTATCAATATATTTAGTTAAATTCATGTATTGTCATTTTAACAAAGATATATGACAAGGTGCGTGAAATATTATATAGGACAATGTAATAAAAGACACAACAGTAATATAAATCATCTGTCCTCTTTCTGACGATGACGGAAGGTAGAGGTACTAATATTAGTAGTACTGACGTCTCGTCCTGCAGAGCATGAATTAAAAGCACATATGTATATGTTGATTCCAATGTGTAACAGACGCTTTTAGGTGGTATTTGACTGCCAATGTGTTCAGAGGCTTTTATGTGGTATTTGACTGAGTTATGTTGCTGTCAATGTGTCACAGACGCTTTTAAATAGTACTTGATTGCGCTATGTCGCCGGCTGCCTATGTGTCACTTAGCTCCTACTTCCTCTGTATGATATAGCCAATAATGCATTAAAAGTACCGTTAAAACCAATACCCTTCACCAAACCCACCGCCCCCCCCCCCCCAAAAAAAAAAAAAAAAAAAAATGTAGGTTGGCTGTGTGACTATCCTCACGTAATGAAGTTTCCAGGTACATGATGTGATGATTCACCTTGCAGACGAAACTAAAATAATAGATGTCACGTGTTTAGATTTGTTTTGGATTTTCTTGGTCTTAAGAACACTTTTAACACATTATTTGGCGATATCATCGGCGAGCCTGGGCGGTATCGAACACACCACCCTTGGAATATGAGTCGAACGCTCTACCAAACTGAGCTACCATGGCTCCCTAACTGGGAATGACGATATTCTAGCCCAACTAGCCTGTACAACTAAGCATCATTGTTGAACAAGTGAAATTTCATGTAAGCAATCCAATTTTTAACCTGGAAAATAGAACAAAAACAAAAGCATGGAGATCGTTTTTCCTGCATCATTCTGTTGGGTGTGTAGGTGAAGAAATATACAAATAGAGGATATTTGCTTGTATTGACTGAATAATGGATATATTTCATTCAGTGGGTGAAAATACGTTAGTTTCTCACCCAAGAGATGAAATATACCCGTTATTCACTCAGAACAAGTAAATTTTCTTTTTATTTTATGCTCAATCGTATCGGCTAGTAGTATGTATAACAGTCTGAAGTAGCAGATTTCTTACGGTATCCAGTAGCATGTATAACAGTGTGAAGTAGCAGATTTCTTACGGTATCCAGTAGTATGTATAACAGTCTGAAGTAGCAGATTTCTTACGGTATCCAGTAGTATGTATAACAGTCTGAAGTAGCAGATTTCTTACGGTATCCAGTAGTATGTATGACAGTCTGAAGTAGCAGATTTCTTACGGTATCCAGTAGCATGTATAACAGTCTGAAGTAGCAGATTTCTTACAGTATCCAGTAGCATGTATAACAGTCTGAAGTAGCAGATTTCTTACGGTATCCCGCGCGATAATGTCAGCTGTTTACCGTTTATGTTCTGCTGTGTTCTGTGTATATTCACACAGAAAATATAAGTAGTAACATAATTCTCTTTCCTAATTCAGGCAAAGAAAACAAATACACAATAATAAATTAAAGAGAAAAATATAAAAATGTTTTAGGATTTGAACCTGGTACTCTTGCGCTATAGGTGACGATACCTACCACTAGACCAAGCAAGTTACAAAATGGCGGATCAAATTTTTGTGATAATGTTATCAATGTCTATTGACAGCTATGAATAAATATTGTTCATAATTCACTCCAGTGAATTATCAAAATTATTTATATTGGAATATCCACTAACTCACGGGCTAGCATAAAATAAAGGAATTTCCCCTTCACCCAGTAAATAGTTAGATATAATATAGTTTTCAGACATGGCAAATGTAAAGCAACAGCAACAAGAGAATTTGCATGCAAGAAACAGATTAAATGATGGAAAAAGGGATGTTATCCTGGTCAGACCAAATAATGCAAACGCCTGTATGGTGAATGTAGATTTTCCTGCTGTTTTAATAAGAAGTTAAAGCTTAAGATGATAAAGGATACTGATAAATTTAGGATCAGGTAAAGTGATATTAATGAAACATCTTTCCTCATCGTTAATAGTTCATGTTCTGTCATAATGGTGTTCAGGCGTATACCCATAGTTACGCAAGGAACAAATAATTAAGCACCACTCCCCATTCTCCTGTTTTTATAAAAGTTGTGTTAATTAACAATAAGGCAAAAATGTGTACAAGACAAGAAAGTGCTTATCATTAAGTATGGTCTTTCATTGGTAGAAGTACTGTAGTTTTGATACTTTTTAAATACAGGATGTAATAGTGTTCAAAAGAATTAATTTCTGCTCACATAATTTCAGCAGCAGTTCAATTTCAGCTAATTTTAAAGTGATAATTTATATTTCTGGTTTAGGTTTTCTGATATTTTGGATCTGGCTGTATAGAAGAGAAATCCTAGCATATTTCTACATCTAACTATTCAGTTAGAATGAAAACAATAAAGTATGTCACATGATCGTCCAAGAGAGAAACTTAGAGATGATGACACTTTCACGGGTAAAAGCATTCTAAAATATCATTAAGAATCTCACTTTATTATATATTTCATAATGAGATATTGAAGTGTACCAGTGGGAGAAAACATATCGCCACAGTGGCGATATTACTTTCATCGCCAGAGTAACGATGTCACTTTTGAAACAACTTTCTTTTCCCATTTAGCAAATATATATTTGCCCTTATGTATGTTATTTAGCATTTAGCAAATATATCTGCACTTATGTATGTTATTTAGCATTTAGCAAATATATATCTGCTCTTATGTATGTTATTTAGCATTTAGCAAATATATATCTGCACTTATGTATGTTATTTAGCATTTAGCAAATATATATCTGCCCTTATGTATGTTATTCAAACTTATATTTCCATATTGAGGCCTATTTATTTTTTCTTCTTCTGCTCTCTCTCTCTCTCTCTCCATCAAGATGAAAAGATCTTGAAATGTGTAGACTGTAGTATACATTTATGTAACCAATGAAGTGCCATAAAAAAAGCCTAAAAACTAACTCCATAACAAAAGTAGGCGTCAAGTATTAACTTTCTTTAAAAATAAAATCCACGTAAGTCATGAAAATTGTCAGTGACTGAAATTACATGACCTGTTTCTATTCGATATTCAGTGTCACCCATACAGTACCTATTATATTTGACAACAAAAGGTACAAGTTTTTAGTGAAAAACTCTTGATTAAATAATGTAATAAGATTTTTTAAGTAGCGATTTTAACTCTCATGACAATCATCATCATATTTGAAAACGATGGAGAAATCGAGGATGAAAGCTCAAGAGAATAATAAGACATATAGAATATTTATTTTATGCTAGGCCGTGAATTACTGGATTTTCTGTGAGAAATAATTTTGATAATTCACTGGAGTGGAATACCAGATATATTTGTTTACACTGCC
Organism: Margaritifera margaritifera; assembly: GCA_029931535.1. Classification (NCBI taxonomy): domain Eukaryota; kingdom Metazoa; phylum Mollusca; class Bivalvia; order Unionida; family Margaritiferidae; genus Margaritifera; species Margaritifera margaritifera. Next base: position 331,526 of record JAQPZY010001019.1, read on the forward strand.
CCGTCAATAACATCATGACCAAGAAATATGAACTATTTTTAGACGCTTGCGTGGTAAAGTGTAAGTATGTCCGCCGTCTCAAATGCAGAACCATGTTCAAATCCCAAAATGTGCATATACTTTGTTTACTTCAATTGTTGTTTTTTATGTGCTGTTTAACCTTAAATTGGGAAGGTGAATTATTTTATTACTGATATTTTCTGTGCGAATATGCACTAAACACAGCAGAATATAAATGGTAAACTGTTGACATTATTGAGCGGGTTACAGTAAGAAATCTGCTACCACAATATGTTATACATATTGTTAGCCAATACATTTGAGCATAAAATAAAAATAAAATTTGCTTGCTCCTAGTGAATAACAGATATTTCATCTCGTGTTGGTGAAAAACTTAAGTATTTTCACCATCTGGAGGACATCTATCCATTATTCACTCGTTTCAACCAAATATCCTCTCTGTACAGCAGAACAGAGGTGTAGCAAGCTTCAAACAGTAAGACAAAGAATGACCCACCTTCACATAATACTGTTCAGAAACATGACCCACCTTCACATCATCCTGTTCAGAAGCATTATCCAACTTCACATCATCCTGTTCAGAAATATGCTCCACCTATACTTTATCCTGTTCAGAAACATGCTCCACCTTAACATCATCCAGCTCAGAAACATGATCCACCTGCACATTATCCTGTTCAGATCATGATACACCTTCACGTTATCCTGTTTAGAAACATAATCCACCTTCACATTGTAAATATTCAGAAATGAGCAGGTGAAATACTGTGAATTCATTTATGTCTCCCTCGAATACGTTGATGTTGACTGCTGTAAATAATGTTGATGTTAGTTGACTACTGCAAATAATGTTGATTTTGATTGACTGCTGCAAATAATGTTGAGTTTGCTTGACTACTGTGAGTAATGTTGAATTTTGTTGGCTACAGTAAATAATGTTGATGTTGGTTGTCTACTGTAATTAATGTTGATGTTGGTTGACTACTGTAAATAATGTTGATGTTGATTGACTGCTGTAAATATTGTTGATTTTCAGTTGACTACTGTAAATAATGTTGATGCTGGTTGACTACTGTAAATAATGTTGATGTTGATTGCTGTAAATAATTCTGATGTTGGTTGACTACTGTAAATAATGCTGATGTTGGTTAAGTGCTGTAAAGAATGTTGCTGTTGGCTGACTGCTGTCAGTAATCTTGATGTTGGTTGACTGTTTAAGTAATGTTGATGGTGGTTGACTGCTGTAAATAATACTGATGTTGATTGGAATCCTGTAAATAATGCTGATATTGGTCCACTGCTGTAAAAAAAAATGTTGATTTGGGTTGACTGCTGCAAATAATATTGATTTTGGTTGACTATTTTAAATAGTGCTGATGTTGGTTGACTGCTGTAAATAATGTTGATTTTTGGTTGACTACTGTAAATAATGTTAATGTTAGTTGACTACTGTAAATAATGTTGATTTTGATTGACTACTGTGAGAAATGCGATGTTGGTTAACTGCAGTAAGTAATGTTGATTTTGGTTGACTGCTTTAAATAATGTTGATTTTGGATGACTACTGTAAATAATATTGATTTTCCTTGACTGCTGTAAATAATGTTGACGCTGGTTGATTGCTGTAAATAATGTTGATTTTGGATGACTACTGTAAGTAATGTTGATTTTGGTTGACTGCTGTGAGTAATGGTGATATTAGTTGACTGCTGTAAATAGTGATTATGCTGGTTAACAGCTCTAAATAATGATGCCTTGGTTGACTGCTGTAAATAATGCTGATTTTGGTTGTCTGCTGTAAATAATGTTGATTTTGGTTGACTAGTGTAAATAATGTTGATTTTAGTTGACTAATGTAAATAATGCTGATTTTGATTGACTGGTGTCAATAATGCTGATTTTGATTGACTAGTGTAAATAATGCTGATTTTGGTTGACTGCTGTAAATAATCTTGATTTTGGTTGACTACTGTAAGTAATGTTAGTTTTGGTTGACTACTGCAAGTAATATTGACTTTGGTTCACTAATGTAAATAATGTTGATGTTGGTTATCTGCTGTAAATAATGTTGATTTTAGTTGACTAGTGTAAATAATGATGATTTTGATTGACTAGTGTAAATAATGTTCATTTTGATTGACTGCTGTAAATAATCTTGATTTTGGTTGATTACTGCAAGTAATGTTGATTTTGGTTGACTACTCCAAGTAATGTCGATTTTGGTTGACTAATGTAAATAATGTTGATGTTGGTTGACTAGTGTAAATAATGTTGATGTTGGTTGACTATGGTAAATAATGTTGATGTTGGTTGACAACTGTAAATAATGTTGATTTTGGTTGACTAGTGTGACTAATGCTGATGTTGATTCACCAGCATAAATAATGTTGATGTTGGCCGACTAGTGTAAATAATGTTGCTGTTGGTTGACTAGTGTAAATAATGTTGATTTTGGTTGACTGCTGTAAATAATGTTGATGTTGGTTGACTAGTGTAATTAATGTTGCTAACAGTTGACCACTGTGAATAATGTTGATGTTGGTTGACTAGTGTGACTAATGCTGATGTTGATTCACCAGCGTAAATAATGTTGATGTTGGTTGACTAGTGTAAATAATGTTGCTGTTGGTTGACTAGTGTAAATAATGCTGATTTTGGTTGACTGCTGTAAATAATGTTGATGTTGGTTGACTGCTGTAAATAATGCTGATGTTGGTTGACTACTGTGAATAATGTTGATGCTGGTTGACTAGTGTAAATAATGTTGATGTTGGTTGACTACTGTAAATAATGTTCATGTTGGTTGATTACTGTAAATAATGTTCATGTTGGTTGACTACTGTAAATAATGTTGATGTTGGTTGACTAGTGTAAATAATGTTGATGCTTGTTGATTGCTGTAAATAATGTTGACTTTGGTTGACTACTGCAAGTAATGTTGATGTTGGGTGGCTGCTGTAATTAATGTTGATATTGGTTGACTACTGTAAATAGTGTTGATGTTGGCTGACTGCTGTAAATAATGTTGATGTTGCCTGACTGCTATAAATAATGTTGATGTTGGTTGACTATTGTAAATAATGTTGATGTTGGGTGGCTGCAGTAATTAATGTTGATATTGGTTGACTATTGTAAATAATGTTGATGTTGATTGCTGTAAATAATATTAATGTTGATTGACTGTTGTAAATAATGCTGATGTTGGTTGACTACTGTAAATAATGTTGATGTTGGTTAAGTGCTGTAAAGAATGTTGCTGTTGTCTGACTGCTGTCAATAATCTTGATGTTAATTGACTGCTGTAAGTAATGTTGATGGTATCTGACTGCTGTACAAAATAGTGCTGTTGATTGGAATCCTTTAAATAATGCCGATATTGGTCGACTACTGCAAAAACAATTTGATTTTGGTTGACTTCTTTAAACAATGTTGATGTTTGTTGACTGTAAATAATGTTGCAGCTGATTGACTACTGTAAATTATGTTGATTGCTGGTTGTCTACTGTAAATAATGTTGATGTTAGTTGATGACTGTAAATAATGTTGATTTTCATTGACTACTGTAAATAATGTTGATGCTGGTTGACTGCTGTAAATAATGTTGATTTTGGTTGACTACTGTGAGGAATGTTGATTTTAGTTGACTGCTGTGAGTAATGTTGATATTGGTTGACTGTTCTAAATAAAGTTGATGTTGGTTAACTGCTCTAAATAATGATGACTTTGGTTGACTGCTGTAAATAATACTGATTTTGGTTGGCTACTGTAAATAATGTTGATGTTGGTTGACTACTGTAAATAATGTTGATTTTAGTTGACTTGTAATAATGTGGATGTTCGTTGACTGCTGTAAATAAAGTTGATGCTTCTTGATTGCTGTCAATAATGTTGATGTTGATTGACTACTGTAAATAATGTTGATGTTGGTTGACTGCTCTAAATAATGTAAATGTTGGTTGACTGCTGTAAATTGTTGATTTCGGTTGGCTACGTAAATATTGTTGATGTTGGTTGACTTCTGCAAGTAATGTTGATGTTGGGTGGCTGCTGTAAATAATGTTGATATTGGTTGATGAATGCTGTAATAAGGTTGATGTTTGCCTGGACTGCTATAAATAGTCGTTGATGTTGGTTGACCAGTGTAATAATGTTGCTAACAGTTGACCACTGATGATAATGTTGATGTTGGTTGAACTAGTTTAACTAATGCTGATTTTTTTCATGTAGATGTTGATGTTGGTTGTGGGGTAAATAATGTTGATGGTTAGGTAAATGGTGATGGGTTGTGGTAAATAATGTTGAAGTTGACTGCTGTAAATAATGTTCATGTGGTTGACTACTTTGTTGGGATAGGGGGGTAGTTATGTTTTTGTTGGTGTGGGGTAATCTGGGTTGTTGGGTGAGGGGTGCTGGTTTGTTTGGGGGGGGTAAGTAGATTGTTGGGTGGGGGGGAGGAGGTTGGTTGGTGTGGGTAGTGGTTTGTGGGTGGAGTAGAGGGTTTGTTGTGTGGGAAGTAGGAGTGATTGTTGGTGGTGGGGTAGTTGGGTTTGTTGGGGTGGTGAGAATTTGGTTGGGTGTGGGGTAGTGGGTAAATAATGTTTGGTTGGGGTTGGGATGTTGTTGATGGGTGGGTGGGTTAGGTTTGTATGGGGGTTGGTTTGCTGGTGGGTTAGTTGATTTTGGGGAGGGGTTTAGAGATTGTTGAGGTGGTTGGTTGTGGGTTTGTTGGAGTGGGTGAGTAGGAGTATTTTGTGAGGTGGTTGAAGGGTTTTTTGGAATTGATGTAGATTTTTTATTGGGGTGGGGGGGTAGAGGTTTTTATTGGGTGGGGTAGTTTGTTGGGATGAGTTGATAGTTGGTTTGTGGTGGAGTGAGTTGGGTTTTGTTGGTGGTGGTTTGTTTGTTGGGTGGGGGAATGGGGTAGTAGTTTGTTGGGAGAGGGTAGAGTTGTTGGGTGGGGGGTTAGTAGGTGTTGGGGTTGGGTGGGGTAGGTAGGTGTTGGGGGTTGGGTAGGGAGTTTTTTGTGTTGTTGGGTTAGATAGTTTTGTTGTTAGGGGTGGTAGAGGTTTGATTTTTGTGGGGGGAGAGTAGTTTTTTGGTTGGGGGTAGTAGAGTTTGTTGGGGTGGGTGTTAGGGTTGTTGTGTGATGGTAGAGGTTTTGTTTGGGTGGAGGGAGTGGAGGATGTTGGGGGTGGGTGGTTTAGGTTGATGGGGTGGGGGTAAGAGATTTTGTGTTTGGGGGGGGTAGGATTTTTTTGTGGTGTGGGGGATTATGTTTGTTTGGGTGGGGTGTAGGAGATAATGGTTGGGTGGGGGAGATGTTTGTTGGTGTTTGGTGAAGGTTTGTGGTGGAGGTAGGAGTAGTTGGGTGGTGAAAGTAGATTTGTTGGGTGGTGGGTTAGTAGGTTAGTTTGGGGGTTTGGGGAGATGTTGGTTGGGTGTGGGGTATTTGGTTTGTTGGGTGGTTGTGTTTTGTTGTGGTGGTTAGGGTTTTTTGAGTGGGGGTAAGTAGGTTTTGTTTTGGGGTTTGAGGGTTTTTGGAGGGGAGTAGAGGTATTGTTGAGGTTGGTTGGTTAGATTTGGTTGGTGGTGAGTAAGGTTTTTTTAGGGGGTGTTATTGGGGTTTGTTGAATTGGATAGTAGATTTTTTATTGTGGGGGGTAGGAGGGGTTTATTGGGTGGGGGGTAGGATTTTTGGGATAGTGGTAGTAGGTTTTGTGGGTAGGGGGAGTAGGTTTGTTGGGTGGGTGGGTGGTAGGGTTTTTGGGGGGTGGGATGGTAGTATTGTTGATGTTGGTTTGAGGGTATGAGGTTTGTTTGTGGTGTGTGTGGGGGTAGTAGTTGGTTGGGATTTTGTTGTTTGATGTTGGTTGGGGTGTGTTTATTGGAGTTTTGTTTGGGTTGGGGGGTTTTTATGATATTTTGTTGTTGTAGGGGTGTAGGAGGTTTGTTGTATGTGGGGGGGGAGTATGTTTGTTGGTGGGGGTATTAGGTTTTTATGGGGTGGGGTGGGTAAGATGTTTTTTGTTGGGTGAGTTTAAGAGGGTTTTGTATTTGTTGATGAGGTTGGGATGATTTTAGGGTTGGGGTTTGTAATAATGTTTTTTTGTGGTGGGTGGGTAGAGAGTTTGTTGGTTTTTGGTGGTTATGAGTTTTGGGGTGGAAGGGTATTATTATTGTGTTTTGTGGGGGGTAGGAGATTGTTGGTGGTGGGGTAAGGTTTGTTGGGGTGTTTGTGTGAAGGTTTGTGGGGTGGTGGGGAGGGTATAGGTTTGTTGGGGTGTGAAAGTAGAGATTTTTGTTGTGTGGTTTGGGTTAATGTTGAGGTTTGGGATGGATGTTGGTTGGTTTGGTGGTAGTTGGGTTTGTTGTGGTTGTTTTGGGATGGTTTGTTTTTGTTGGTTTGTAGGGGGTTTGTATGGGGGTATATGGGTTGATGTAGTGTGGGGGAGAGGTTTTGTTTGGTGAAGGGGTAGGTTAGATGGATTGTTGAGGGTTGATTTTGTGTTATGAATGTTTGGATTGTTGATGGGGCTGATTAGATGGTATATTGTGGAGTGTGGTTTGATGGTTTTTTAATGGTTTTATGCTTATATTTTTATTGGTGGGTGAGGTAGTAGGTTTATTGGGTTGGGGGGGGTAGGTTTGTTGGGATTTGGAGTGGTAGTAGGTTGGTGGGTGGGAGGGGGAGTAGTTTGTTTGGGTGGTTGGTAGTAGGGTTTTTTGGTGGTTTTTATTTGTAGTAGTTTGTTGGTGGAATGGTTTTATATTATTTTGGGTGTTGTGGGTAGTAGTGTGTTTGTTTGTTTGGTGTTAGAGGTTTTTGGTGTTGGGTATGGGAGTTGTTTGGTGGGGGTTAGATGATTTTTTTTGTTAGTTGGGTAAGTATTGTTTTATGTTTTGGGTGTGGATTATGTTTATTTTGGGTGGTGGGGGTAGTAGGTTTTTGTTTGTGGTTGGTAGGTTTGTTGGTGGTTTGACTAGTGTATGAATGTTTTTTTTTGGTTGGACTGATTTTGAGAATTGTTTTTTGGGTTTGTAGTAGGGATTGTTGGGTGGGGGGGGTAGGGAGAGTTTGTTGGGTTTTGTTGTTTATGAGGTATTTGGTTTGTGAAGGGATTAGTTTGTGGGTGGGGGGGTAGGAATAATTGTTTGGGGTGGGGGGAGAGTTTGGTTGGTTGGGGTTGGAATGGTTTTTGTGTGTGGTTGGAGGTATGAGTTTTTTTGGTGTGGGGGAAGTAGGCGTTTTGTTGTGTGTGGTGTAGTTTTGTTTGTTGGGTTGTGGAGGTGTAGGTTTGGGTGTGGGGGTAGTGTTGTTGGGGTAGGTTTGAGGTTTTTTGGTTGGGTGGTAGTTTGTTTGTTGGATGTGGGGGGGTAGTATGTTTTGTGTGGTGGGGGGTTGAGGGTTTGTTGGGAGGGGAGGTATAGGATTGTAGAGTTTGAGGTTTACTTGATGTATGTTTTTGGATGGGGTTGTTTTAATTGTTTGTTGTTTAATTGATTGTAGTAGTAGATTTTTATTGTGGTGTGGGGGTATTAGTGGTTATGTTGGTGGGAGGGGTAGTTTAAATTTTTGATGGGTGGTAGTATGTATTTTGGGGTGGAGGGTAAGTATTTTGTTGGGTGGGTTGGTAAATTATGTTTTTATTGGTTGGTGATGGTATGTTAGGGTTTTTTTGTTGGTGATGTTAGAGGTTTGATGCTGTTGAGGGGGGGTAGTAGGGTTTGGTGGTGGTAGAGGGGTGTTGGGGTGTGGGGGTATGGAGTTTGTTTGTGTGGGGGTTGAAGAGTTTTGGTGTAAGGGGGTAGATGTTGATACTTAGGTTGGGGGGGAGTAGGGTTTTTGGTTGGGGGTGTAGTAGGAGTTTTGTGTGGTGGGTGGTAGTTTTTGGTGTGAGGGTATGATGGTTTTTTGGTTGAGTGTGTTTGATGTATGTTTGTTGTGGTGTAGTTTGTATGTGGGTGGGGTAGAGAGTTTGTTGTTTGGGGGGTAGGGAGGGTTTGGGGTTGGTGGGAGTAGGTTTGGGGGTGGGGGTATAGTAGGGGTTTGTTTGGGTGGAGGGGGATGTTTGTTGGGGGTGGGGGTAAGAGATAGATGAGGTGGGGTGTAGTAGATTTGTTTGTTGGGGGGGTAGTGGGTTGTGGTGGTGTATAGGTTTGTTGGTGGGGGTGTAAGTGGTTTGTTGTTGGGGGGGGTATTAGGAGTTGTTGGTTGGGGTAGTATGTTTGTGGGGGGTGATGGGTGGGGAGGGTTTTTTGGGTGGGGGGGAGAGAGTTGACTTTTGGAAGTGGGGGTAGTGGGTGTGTTGGGGGTGGGAGGTTAGTGGGTGTAGTTGGGTGGGGGGTGGAGTTGATTGTATGGTTGGGTTGTAATGATGTTTGTTGAGTGGGGGGTAGTAGTATGTTGTATGGGGGGTTGCTTTTTGGGAAGGGGAGTGTATAGGACAATATTGATGTTTGTTTGTTGCTGTAAATAATGTTGATGTTTGACTGTGAATGGTTTGACTGAACTTTTCTTGATGTTGGTTATTGGGTAAGAAATGTACATAATGTTGCTGTTGGTTGACTGCTGTAAATAATGTTGCTGTTGATTGACTACTGTAAATAATGTTGATTTTTGGTTGAGTACTGTAAATACTGTTGATGTTAGTTGACTACAGTAAATAATGTTGATTTTCCTTGACTACTGTGAGAAATGTTGATGTTGGCCGACTGCTGGAGATAATGTTGATTTTCCTCGACTGCTGTAAATAATGTTGATGTTGGTTTACTGATGTAACTAATGTTGATTTTGGTTGACTACTGTGAGTACTGTTGATTTTGGTTAACTGCTGTGGGTAATGTTGATATTGGTTGACTGCTATAAATAATGTTGATGTTGGTTAACTGCTCTAAATAATGATGACTTTGGTTGACTGTTGTAAATAATGTTGATTTTAGTTGACTGTTGTAAATAATATTGATGTTGGTTGACTACTGTAAATAATGTTGATGTCGGCTGACTAGTGTAAATAATGTTGATGTTGGTTGACTGCTCTAAATAATGTTGATGTTGGTTACTGCTGGAAATAGTTGATTTTGGTTGACTACTCTAATAATGTTGATGTTGGTTGAATGCTGTAAATAATATTGATGTTGGTTGACTGCTGGAAATAGTTGATGTTGGTTGACTACTATAAATTATGTTGATGTTGGTTGACTACTCTAATAATGTTGATGATGGTTGACTACTATAAATTATGTTGATGTTGGTTGACTACTCTAATAATGTTGATGATGGTTGACTACTGTAAATTATGTTGATGTTGGTTGGCTGCTGCAATTAATGCTGATGTTGGTTGAATTCTCTAATAATGTTGATTTTGGTTGACTAGTGTAAATAATGTTGATGTTTGTCGACTACTGTAAGTAATGTTGATGTTGGTTGACTACTGTAAATAACGTTGATGTTGGTTGACTAGTGTAATTAATGTTGATGTTGGTCGATTACTGTAAATTGTGTTGATTTTAGTTGACTTGTAAATAATGCTGATGTTGGTTGACTACTCTAATAATGTTGATGTTGGTTGACTAGTGTAAATAATGTTGATTTTAGTTGACTGTTGTAAATAATGTTGATGTTGGTTGACTACTGTAAATAATGTTGATGTTGGTTGACTACTGTAAATAATCTTGATTTAGATGATAATGTTGATGTTGACTGTTCTTGGCTCATCGAGGATGATCCTGATGTTGGCAGACAAGTGAAGTGAAATATTAGCCATTTAAACCAAATCTTCAAAAATAATAATTTATGGAATTTTGTCTAGACTGCTGAAGATTATGTATGTTTTGCAAACGTTTCTCCAATATAAAATAAATAATTGAGTTTAAGGAGTATTCACATACAAATATTATATAAGGTCAGGCCAAAGTAGCTATACCTTTCAGTCGTAAATACTTGTATAAATTGAAATCAGAGTATTTGTGTAAATACTTGTATAAATTGAAATCAGAGTATTTGTGTAAATACTTGTATAAATTGAAATCAGAGTATTTGTGTAAATACTTGTATAAATTGAAATCAGAGTATTTGTGTAAATACTTGTATAAATTGAAATCAGAGTATTTGTGTAAATACTTGTATAAATTGAAATCAGAGTATTTGTGTAAATACTTGTATAAATTGAAATCAGAGTATTTGTGTAAATACTTGTATAAATTGAAATCAGAGTATTTGTGTAAATACTTGTATAAATTGAAATCAGAGTATTTGTGTAAATACTTGTATAAATTGAAATCAGAGTATTTGTTTGATTGTCAAACTTAAGTTCATATTGGTGCACTAGTACTTAGATCAAGTTTGAACTGTATTTTAAAAACATATACATGAAGAGTTTAACATAAAGACGATTTATAATTTAACCATACAAGACACATATTTAAATTTTCTGATTGCAAAATGTTGATAGAAAATAAAAAGTACCAAAAATGCAGTAATGTTCATGATATCATTTTTTTCCCTGTGTAACCTGATAAATTTTTCTGACTAGGAAAGACAGTTTGTGTGCTGAAAATATGGAGGCAAATGTCCCAAAATTTGGAGAGTAGCAAAAGATATGAGTAAGGATTATTACCCTAAACTCAACATTTGTCACTTTTTTTTCAACCAGAATCCTTGTGTGAATCAGAAACAATGAACATACTCTGACCGAACATACTTTAGTATTGTCCTCATTCAACAAACAACTGGTCAATGGGTATGGGGATTGATGAATATATAGAGTGATGGATGGAGGGATGGATGGGTGGATCAAGATAGATAGAATCAATGGATGGGTACATAAATGGACAGGTAGATAGATGGAAAGACAGTTCAAACATGGATAACAGATAGACAAAATGGAAATATAAGGGGAATGAAAGATTTTAATCAAGCTGTGCAAGAGCTGACAAATTTATATTTATGGCAAATATGGTTTAGCTACTAAATACAGACCAATGGCATGGATGTGACATTGTAGCTACTAAATACAGACCAATGGCATGGATGTGACATTGTATAAAGTTGCCTTTATAAAACAACAATAGCAATACAATCTTATCCTACATAATCAAAGGGCATATGTGATCAAATAAATTCTTGGATTTCCAAAATGTTCAACTATTTAAATCACAAAATATGTTTCATGTAAAATTATAGAAAAATAAAATGCTTCATAACGGAAGTACCGGTAAATCATGGCCATAAATACAACAACAAATTTGATCTTGTTTTACTCATTTTGAATTTAGTTGCGCATAAAGAAAAAATGTAGGGGTTTTCTTTTGGTGGTGGTGGTGGGGGGGTGGGGGGGGGGGGGGGGGGGGTGGGGGGGGGGGGGGGGGGGGGGGGGGGGGGGGGGGGGGGGTGGGGGGGCGTGGGGGAGAGGCAAAACTAATTTTAATTATGTAATACTTTTCTGCCATTAATGTTTAGCTTACTCTTTCCACAAAGGAAAAACCCTTGTCTTTGCTAGATGTACCATGCTCCTGTTCTAGAATTTCTAGGAATGTGTGCATTGACCCAGTCTTACTTCCCGTCATAGGCCCATATACAATAGTGCATCCTCATTCTTTTCTAGAACCTTGACTAATGACAGACATCAGAGCTGGATGGAAAGGCATCTAATAGTGACAGGTAAGTAATACATAATTAAAATTAGTTCCCCCCCCCCCCCCATTTTTTTTTTTTACAAAAATACATTTTAATATCAGTAATACAATACCCGTCACTATTGTTGAGAAGAAATTATCATTAAAGAGGGAGGCTGATGGATTGTAAAGAAGTAAAAAGTGAAAAATTACTCACTTTGTAGCCTAGTCACTCAACAGCTGTTATACAGCAGCTGCCGGAGTCATTGTCTGTACAGCAAGAATTGGACCCAGAGCAAAAATACCTTGGCTCTGGTTTGATAAGGACCGAAGGTAAAAAGAGAAGGTCATGTGTGATTGCCAAAATGTAACCTTTATAGAACATTTCAAAGATAAGTGACCGAGATATGCCCAGGAAGTAGCAATTGCCCTTACTTCATGGTCTTTTATCCTCATGAATGAGAGGTCTCTCTCAGTGAGCGACCAATATGCTCTATTGATGGTTGAATGAAATCCATAAAGAGAAGGTGGATGCTGAAATATCAGATGAATGCCTTAAGATGAGAAAAAAACTTTTCCTACCTTTCCTTCTCCCTTTGCAGTTGCTAACTAGAACCTAAGTGCTCTTCCTGGGCAAAAGAGTCTATTTTGATCATCCCCAGCACAGATGTGACAGAGACTGGATGGAAGTACAGATGGAAGTTGGTTTTTGGAAGGAAACCTGGCTGACATAACCAGGGAAACAGAATCACAATTCCCATTGAACCATAAGATCCCTCTTCTATTGACAAAGCATGGAGTTTGAATCTTTTCCAAGCTGACACTACAGCTAGAAGATAGTATTAAGTGTAAGGTTTTCAAACGAAGGCTCAAAAGTTAATAAGGGATTTTTGTAAAAACCCACAAAACATTAAATCTTGGCACCAATGGGAGAGACACCAGTCTCTGCAGCTCGAAGTACTTAACACGATCTACCAAATGAGGATCTTGGCCAATGGTCTGACCTTTGAAGAAGTAAAGAATGTCTGAAGGGCAGCCCTATGACTTCTAATTTCTAATTGTGGAGACTGAACAAGATCTCTCCTCAAAAAGTAAGAGCAGAAAATCAGCTAATGCAGCAAGAGAGGGAGAGCTAGGATTAATGTGTTTCCTAGTGCACCAATCTCAAAAGATTCTCCACTTTGCACATCATAGACCTTAGATGTAGAATGTTTCTGGGCCTGGACGATGTAGTCAGCCACCTGCTCGAAAACTTCATCTAGCATATAGATCATCTTGAGAGGAGCTAAGCGTAAAGTTTGAGAATCATGGGACTAGTGTGAAGCAGACTACCTTTGTGTTGCGAAAACAAATTCTTCCACAGAGGTAACATCCTGGATTGGGGGATCAAAGGTCGGGTAGATCACTGAACCAAGACTTTTGAGGCCACAGAAGTGCTATCCGGATAATCAGAGCTGTGGATATCCTGACCTTGTGAAGTTCCTGTTGAATCAACCTGAAGGGAGGGAATGCATAATCGAACAATCAACCTCAGGCTGAAGGCATCAACTGCCCAAGATATTTGGTCTGGGACTGGGGAAACATAAATGGAAGAATGTTGTTGTGTTTCATTGCAAACAAGTTCACTAGAGTTTTCTCCCAAAGAAAGAACAGAGAATCTGCAACTGCTTGATGCAGAGACCATTCTGTTAGGACTACCTTGCCTGTTCTGTACAAACTGTCTGCAAGGATATTTTTCTTTCCTGGAATGTGGCGAACCCTGAATGCAATCAGTTGTGACTCTGCCCAGCACAGAAGGTTCCAGACTTCCACACAGAGAAAAGGTGCAGTAGTACCTTCTTGTTCTCAGTGGTATGCAACCACCAACATGTTGTCTGAGGAGACCATGATGTCATGATGTAATATATACACCCTTTCTGGGCGAAGAACACAGTCCAAATTGTTTTATGTGTATAAGGCTCTCTTCCTGGGACCAATGACCCTGGAGAAGTTCTCCTTCAGGCTCTACATGAGCCTTCCCCTCCCCCAATGTGTTGCGCTAGTGTACAGATAGGAGTCAGGTTCGGGGGCATGCAGAAGAACTCCCATCAGAATCTTGAAATTGATTGTACCACCACTCAAGATGGTACTGAAAAATCGATCTAAGAAATTTGATATGACCGCAAATCCTTGTGTGGTTTCCAGACTGCCAACAGGAGAAACTGAAGAGGACTTAAATGGAGTCTCTCCAGGGATACCAGGTCTGCCATGAAATTAAAGGTTCCCAGAAGAGAGACAGAAAATGACCAGATGACAATGACATGCCTACTGACCGGTGGTCTGTGCCTGTTGATTGTTGACTGGTCTATTACTAGCCACTGAAAACCAATGGCAATGTAGATCTGTTGGAAACACTTTCCTCAGAACTAAAAGAGTTAGATCAATGAATTACCCTCTTGGGGTTGCAACTGCTTAACGCCTGACCTCAGGTACCTGAGGAATGTTGACTCTCCCATGAAGGGGTGGGGGGGGGGGGGGGGCACATAACCATATTTGATAATAGAGCTCAGTTGTACCCCCACCAAGGATAAGACTGTGCTTGTGCTTTGGATGGGGTTTGCCCTCTCTCCAATAGTCGAGCGGGGCGGGGGCCACTCGATTCCAGCAAAGCTTATAGCTCATAGCAATATACCAGTTTATGCTGCTCCTTCCTCTTTTATTCAGGGGAGTGCAGTTAATCCTCTGAGAAGTAACTGTAACCTCCTCAAGGATGGTAACAGTAGTTCTCTACTGGAAGATGCTGTCTCTCCCTCTTTTATTTGGAGAGATGCAGTCAATTCCATTTATGATATATAGACTCCAAGATCTTAAGGATTCAGAGGGACAGGAAGAATAACGCACTTATCTCCTCCTTTTATATGTACACCTATACTGTTGGACCATGACAACAATTGGACATCTGTCTATTTGTGTACACTTTGTACTCGAAAGGCAAGTGGTTTGAGTGTGCGAAGGGGCCTTCTTATGCGCATACTTACCAACACATGTGACATCTGAAAAAAATTTCTGAAACAAGAAATTTTGGGGATGACCAAAACAACTGATGTACAACAACAACAAGGTTTGCATTATCCCTGTTGTTATCCTTACTACTTATTCATAAATGAAAAACCTCCGAGTTTATTCGTATGTTTTTACTAAATGAGTTATAAACAGAGGAACATCATCTATGAACTATATTAATGCGACAAGTATTAAATAACGAATGGAGGAATGTGTAATCTCTACTAAGATCACTTGGAGATTAATTCGATCTAAATAATAGACATTGCATTAAATAACATTAATGAAACTAATATACGAACCCCCATACAAAATGTAAACACTCAAAGTGAAAACATGAATGGATAATTTGGCCGATACATATTCCTATAAGTAATTCTCTAACCCACAATGAGTAGGGAGGGTAGATGGCTTGTCGTGCACAATGCACTGAAAAATTATCACTAGATTATCAGTGATTATAACAAACTTGCTGATAATTAAGGACTGAGGGATAATGTTTCGCTAAGAAAGAAATATGAATATCAGGTCATGGTACAGTATAACTAGCACTTATGGTATTTTTTCTTTAAGCAAGCATTTTATACACATCTTGACTTACAACGTTATCCAGAAAAGAATGAGGGTGCGCTACTGCACATGGACATATGACCGATGAGGGTTTTCCCATTGCAGAAAGGGTAAGCTAAACAATAGTGACAGGTGACATATAATTTATATTAAAATGAACATTTATTTGGATCATAATATGTAGTCATTTTCAAGAGGCATGGTTGCACACCCAGCAACCAGACTCAAAAATCTGATTGTCCAACAAAGCCACATAGCCGTTCAATTAATATTCTTTATTGTAATTCTAAGTTTAAAAGTGGATTAATCAATTAATCAAAATTTTGCATTGGATTTCTTGTAAACTGTGTGAAAATGTCCATAGTTTCTATTTTCAATTTTCAATATATGTAGACAACCCATTTTAGTTGTCCTGGCCTACTGGGCAATGAATTTGTCTACTTCTACTAATATAATCCAATTAAATGTACATTTTTACACACTATTTTTTGTACAATAATGATGCAAGCTATTAATCATACAATAATTTACTAAAATTCATAAGTGTTTCAAAAGATAACAAAATGTTTAAATTGTATGATCAGTGGAAATGGAGAAATTAGGATTTTCTGACTATCATTTGTAAAATTTGACAGAAGTACAACTAAACCAGTTTTAAAGGTCAACTCTATAAGCAATTACCTGTCTAGATCAACACCCCCCCCCCCCCCCCCCCCCCCCCCCCCCGTAAAACATTACCTTTTCTCAGTTCAGAGTGACAAATATACGAAACTATACAGAAGGAAATTGAAAAGTACCAAAGAAGTTTTACTGAACTCTGCAGAGATCCTGTGCGACATGAAATGAGGGGTTATATGTTCTTAATAATTGTAATGAATTATTATAAGAAAGAGCAAGATGTGTAACAAAAAAGTAGTAGACTAAATTGTTTCAACTTGAAAGTAAATAGGTCAATAGGTAAATGTCAGTTAAAAGTACCATAATCCAGTACCAAGGAAAACTACCTGCAAGAATATCTAATTTCTAAAAAAAAATACACATGTATACTTTTACTTTCATTAGATAATATTATATGTACATACAGCCATACAATAAGCTGGCTGAACAGGGAAAACAAATGGGCCTGAAATGATTCACCTGGCTGACATCTGACTAATAGAGCAGGTAGTCAGGAAATCTGGATGCTTTTGTAGAAATTTCTTCCAAAGCTGTTGATTAACTTATCTTCTGATCCAATTCTTTTAAAGGTTTCTCTATTTCTTTTTATATTTATCCATATCTGACGGCATACCAGCAAATTTCAGTATTGAAAGGTCTTTATGCCAGAATGTTTTCAGTCAAATTTTGTCCGAGAGTTTTGAGCAAATTTCTTTTTATCTCGAGTTTTGATAAAGTCGTTGAATCATTTTTCTGTTTTTAGCAATGACTATTTGATTGCAGATTGGCATCATTTGTACAAAACATCCAAAGGCTTTCATTGTAGAATCATGTCAAATTTGGTAAAATTCCTTTGAGTAGATTTTGAGAAGTCATTTAAAGATTTTGATTTTGTATTTTTGTATTTTTAGAAATGGTAGCCATATTTGACAATGGATTGGCATCATTTGTTGAAATTCTAAAGGTTTTCATGCCAGGGTACTGTCTGTCACATCTGGTGAAATTCTGTTGGTCTTTTTTTTAAAGTTATTTTTTCTTTTTACATTTAGTGACTAATATTTGATGATGAATTTAAATCACTTGTGAAAGCTTGAAAGCCCTTTATGCAAAGGTTCTTTCTCTCAAACTTGGTCAAATTCTGGGTTGCGATCTTTTAAGGAGTTGTTTAAAGGTTTCCTATTGTTAGAAATGGTATCTATATTTGTGTCACTCGTATATATTTGCCAATTTGTTTAAATCATGATATGTATGTACTATAAGAAACCTGGTGGAAAACACCCTGCCTCATTACCATGCTATCTGTATGTCAGAGATTTTGTGAGAAACCCCTGGAATTCCAATTTTTTCTCCATTCCTGTGTATTATGTTGTCAAATGTTTTTGATTTGATGAACAGGTTGAACCATTAAATCATTTTATGCCATTATCTAAAATTTTCATTTTTTGACAAAGGAATGAAGCTTTAAGATGTTGTTTTACATTTTTGTTTCTTAAATAATGGCTTCCGTATTTGATAATGGATCACCATCATCTGTAGAAATTTTAATGGCCTGTAAGCCTGGGCGTTTTATAAAAAAACTTTATCAAATTCAGTCTAGCAAGTTTTGAGAAATTAAAATATTTGTCTATTTTTAGTAACAATGGCCATATATGATGGCTTATTATCATTAATATAAGATTTAAAGCCCTTCATAGTCAAGTGCATTTGTAGTCCAGTGTGCATTGTATGTTAAAAGCAATCAAACACCAGATATGTATAATATTAGATGTCTTTGATAGAATCAATATATTTGGCTTTTTTTTATTTAAGCTTATTATGGCATCATTTTTTATCAAGTTTCTTATCTGCCATCATTTGCTTTATAAAGTCACTGTAACTTACCTTTGAAATCATTGTCTTTTTAACCCACATATGTAGCATCATCAATTACAATCTGAAAATACTTGTAGGCATTTAAACATGGAACAAACAAGACTACATCTATTTGAATGTCTTGATATTATTTTGTCTTGCCTCCAAAGCACAAAAGTTCCTGTAATGACACTAACTGTTGGAATGTGTAATCATCATCTTGCAGAAGTCCTTTTTAAATGTTTGATATCCCGTGTATATCTATATACTAGGAAGAGCCATGGACATGCAAGTCTTACGCATTTGACAGACTTATTTTCAAATAAGAAGCCCCTGTCACAAAATAATTTGTTTTCGTTTTTTGCTGTTTTAAATACACTTTCATGTCCATGGGACTCAACTTTGTGGTGAAGAACTAACTGTCTTAACTCAGCATATACAAACGTAAGCAACAATATTGATATTAAACTTTAAAGTTTTATACTGATCAATTATCTGTTTAACAATTAAGTAGTTTCCATGAATTCTGAATTCTAGTTTAAAAAATACCAAACTTTTTTGTCTGAAAGACCGGGTATAGTGGTATGCATATTCAGTCATCATTAATTCTCGTGTAGATTTGTACTGAACACACAATATTCTTTACCATTTAAAACAGCTTGACAGAATAATCTTAAAACAATAATAATAATAATAATAATAATAATAATATAAAATCACAACTTTGGCCATTTCCATAAAAAAATACTCTTTCTACTGTCTGCATTATATAAGCATTTTACCAACAACAAAAAAAAAAAAAAAAAAAAAAAAAGAAATTGCAGGTGCAGAATCCTAATGACACTGCTTGATGCAACTTTCTATACCCTGCACAGCATGCATAATAATTTCTGTGACTGGAATCAAGGGTTTCTAAATCTGGGGGAGCAGTTTTGTTATATAAGCTTGTTTCTTAATCCAGAGTGCTTCACTAAAACATCCCTGTTTGACAATATAGGTTGTACAAATCTGCAGAATGTTTTTATAAGTTGAATTGACAATTGTAAATAAAACTGTATATCAAAAGCAAGAATATCACATGAACATAAAAACATAGATCACAGTAACCTACTTTAGTTTAATATACACATATGTTCATAATAATTCACTGCTATTACTGAGGAATGGATCATGCCACAAAGAATTAGAATACGAGAGGTAAATCATAATGACCTACTCTGGATGGAAAAAAAGCTTTGCTCTTCTGCCAGGATGCAAATATTAAGTTATATTACTGTAAAGATAATAAATTTATAAAAACAAAGCTAATGTATAAAAAAAAAAACTAGCTTGGTCGCCAAAATCTGCTATGCAGGCAAGAAAAAAATGATGCTATCAAGACATTACAATAGATACATATTTTCTTCCATGCAAAATGCACAAAAGTACCTGCAAATTGTAATTAACTATTTAATTATCTGACTTAACTTGACAGCGATGACACAATAGCTAACTCCAAATGGAAATGTTCCAAATAGGCATCTTAATGACTCAGACTCCAAAATAATAAGTGCAGAACATGCATATTTTATTTAGCAAACCTAATAATATAAATTATCCCTTGTTTGATTACTTTAAAATTTCTGTGCACACAGGACCAATTTTTCAACAAATTGACTGAGACTACTGTGGAAGGGTGCTAACTGTGTAAGGGTGCTAACTGTGTAAGGGTGCTAACTGTCACATTTGGTCTTATTCTTTTGAGATGTTCTTGTTTAAAGGTTGTTCCATTTTAACAATGGGGGACATATATTTGAAGACAGATGGACATCTTTTAGAAAGTCAGGAAAACTCTGTATGCCAAGTCATTTTCTGTCAAATTTGGTTCAAACTCTGTAGAGTGGTTGTTAAATGTTTTTGTATTTTTATTAATGGTAGCCATGTATAATCACAGATCACAATCATCATTTGTAAATATCTGAAAACCATTAATGCCAGAATTCTCTGTGCCAAATTTAGTAGACATTGGTTCAGTAGTGTTTGTGAAGTTTAGATTGCAAATGTTGATGAACAATACACGATGCACACAGGCTCATACCATAAGCTCATTAGGGGAAATGAGCCAAAATTAACATGTATATACATTTACTTAACATCAGATACAATGGAATTTTTCTACAGTACATAAATTGAAAAAGAGCATGTTTATGCTTCCACCTACATTAGATACTATGGAATATACCAACATCAAGTTACATGAAGAGAGAAAAAATCATGTATATGCATTTACTTACATTAGATATTTTGGAATATAGCAACATCAAGTTACATGAAGAGAGAAAAAATCATGTATATGCATTTACTTGCTTTAGATATTATGGAATATAGCAACACCAAGTTACATGAAGAGAGAAAAAATCATGTATATGCAATTACTTACATTAGATAATATGGAATATACCTACAACAAGTTACATAAAAAGAAAAAAAAAAGAGTCATGCATATACACTTGTATACATTAAATTATATGAAACACTAGGATTTTGCATATGCAGACACAAATGCATGCCTTCATTTTACATGCATACTGTAAGGTGCACTTAACAGAAAAAAATGTGTGTAGTTTTTCTTGCATCAGCTTCTATGGAATATACATATAATTCTATTTATAAAGAGAGAAGAACATGTACATAAACTGACTTAAATCAGATATAAATGAATATGTGTATAGGAAGATGCATGTAAAGAAAACAAGAGCACATATATACTTCTACTTATATCAGAGGTTGTGCTAGCTTCTTTTTGTGCATATATCCAAGAATGCATAAAAAAACATTTTGTGTCCCAAGTGCTTGAGTTTGCATAAATGTATATTGACTACCTGTAACACACACAGTGTAAGGTAATTTAATGGATTTAAAATTACGTCCAGTAAGAATGGTGAGATTTCTAAAGCTTTTTGCAGTCAGTTAAATTTAGATAAATCAGACCAGACTCATCAACTGAACTCAAGTAAAACAGAATATTCTATACACACTGCAGAAAGACTTTACTGTAATTCATGATACTTGTACTATTTTGTTTCGAAAATATGTAAGCACACGTGATACAGTTGTCCATCGCACGACTATAGATATTTAAACTAAAAATAGCTAGGTAGGGATTGAGAACCAGACTAATAAATGGGTCCAAAATCTACATTAACACTGGATGCATATACACTTGTGGAAGAAAGTGCAAATGATCCAGACTGAGTGAAATGTATATTCAAACAACAACAAAAAATTGATTTTATATTTTGTTCTTGGTCATTGTAACCATTTTTAACATCATTGAGAATGATGGAGAATTAAAATGAACAAACCTATGGCGAACTTTGATGCAACTTTTTTTTTGCACGACACGGATGCAAGACATGACCTTTTTCCATCTAGATTGATTGTTTTATGTCAATTTTGGATTAATGTGACCCTGTTATATATTACTGAATATACTTACATACTGGGACCAGTGAAACAAATATTTACTTTTACTACATCTTATGTTAAGGAATAAATATATATATATATAACAAGTTCAATGTACAGACAAATAAAAACAGATATTAATTGAAGTTACAAATTCTGAACTGTAAGCCATAACTAATCAAACTTTATTCATGAGTTCAGTTTCATGCTCTGAAAGTTTCATGATTACAGGCAAGTATGGTGGTGAGCAACTTTGTTTTTAATTCTGCAGCTCTTGGGCTCTGTCCTTTAGTAAACCTAACACACTTATAAGCTTTCACACATTCCTAGCTCATTTATTTCTTCTTTTTTTTCTTAATGCATCTCAAGTTTTCCTACATTACATATTGCTAATTGGATTCCTACATTACATATTGCTAATTGGATAATACAGTTATTAAAGATCTAGCTCTCAATCTCACTTTCATTAGTGTGTGCTTAGCAGCCATTTTTCCAGAACTTTATTTAATGACTTTTACCTATCCTTCTATAAAACAAGGACAAAAATAAACTCATTGAACAAATAATAAATTTCTCTATTAAAAAAGCACTAATAATGATGCAACACAAGTCCATGTCTGATTATGTAATACTAACACAGGGATATCTAGCACACACAAGTCAATGTCTGATTAGGTAATACTAACACAGGGATATCTAGTACACACAAGTCAATGTCTGATTAATACTAACACAGGGATATCTAGCACACACAAGTCAATGTCTGATTAGGTAATACTAACACAGGGATATCTAGCACACACAAGTCAATGTCTGATTAATACTAACACGGGGATATCTAGTACACAGAAGTCAATGTCTGATTAGGTAATACTAACACAGGGATATCTAGCACACAAAAGTCAATGTCAGATTAGGTAATACTAGCACAGGGATATCTAGCACACACAAGTCAATGTCTGATTAGGTAATACTAACACAGGGATATCTAGTACACACAAGTCATGGTCTTATTAGGTAATACTAACACAGGGATATCTAGCACACACAAGTCAATGTCTGATTAATACTAACACAGGGATATCTAGTATACACAAGTCAATGTCTGATTAGGTAATACTAACACAGGGATATCTAGAACACACAAGTCAATGTCTGATTAATACTAACACAGGGATACATAGCACACACAAGTCAATGTCTGATTAAGTAATACTAACACCAGGATATCTAGCACACACACACACACACACACACACACAAACTGAACAGAGCAAAATTAGACACTAAACATTTTGAAGTATTAAATACTTAGATATACATATATTCACAAGACTAGGTTTAACTGAGATATCAAGGTTTTACTGAGATATCAAAGACATGTTGTTGAAAAGAATCAGTTATGATGTTTGGCAAGTTTGATTTGACTTCTGGAAAAAAGTGACTCTTCTTGTTTATTCACTATAACCTCATCAACCTCTTCCAAACATCCAGTGGAAGATGAATACAGAATACAGACCAATATGTGTCTATGTACAGATCAGTGCCTTTATTGAAACAGACTTTTAAAGTCAATTTTGTAATACTATGTTTGATGAAAAAAAAAGACAGTACATGCCATTTCTGAAAAACAATTAGAAAGAAAAAAAAAGATGAATTTACTGATCAAATGTAATTTTATAAGTCACCAACTGTTTTTGTATATATTGCAAATGTCAACAATATTGCAGCAATATTGTTTGCCATCTTGTAATACTGTTTCTAACTTGCCAAAGTCTTGGACTTGGATGCTAAATTCCACATCTTCCATATATGCACTAATATGTTTAAGAGATCAACTCAAACTGCCCTATGCCTGCACTAAGGAATTTATAGCAATAGTGATTTCATATTACAATAAAATACCATACGATATAATACAATAAAATATATTTACAAAATAACTGCATATTTACAATAATTGTAATGTTATAATATAAAAAGTATCATGATATTTGCAAAATAAATATGCAAAAAAAAACTGCATCCCCCCCTCCCCACCACCGTGGAATTTCCTCTATAAAAGCTGTATAATAGTCATGTATTAAATGATCACCTGCAATCTGTGGTCAATAGTCAGGTGTTTCCTAACCAAATTTGCTTACTGTTTTATGCAGTCATTTGAGAATTTTGATGATGATCGTTCTATGTATACAAATGAGGTAGGTGTTTTCCCAAAAAGAGGCATTGTTTAGGTAAAGACATGAAATGTGAATTGATGTTTAAACATGTCTTATCGCGCTTTTCACTGTACTCAAGTCAATCTGTCAGTGGAAATGTAATGTGGCTAATCTCTCATTTGTTATTTTATAAATTTGAATAAAGTTAAAATATTGCTGAGAAAATTCGTTGTTGGGGTATTTACTACAGCTAAATCATCATTCTCACATTCCCAACAACCCATTCCCCCTGTTTATTTTGGGTGTGTGTGTGATTTGTCTCAAATGTATGACTTGTACTTGACAAATCCATTTTGTTGAATGTTTGTAAGATTTGTTTCAAATGTGGGACTTACTGTTTTTGTTTCCATTCTATCATGTATGAACCATTACTCATTTACAAACCAAAATGAATGATCCACAACCTTGTGATATCACTAGTCGTAGAAGACTTTTTTCCTGACTAATGTCACATCCTGAACCTTGTGATAACACTAGTCATAATACAGACTTTTTTTCTGACTAATGGCATATCCTGAACCTTGTGATATCACTAGTTATATTACAGACTTTTTTCCTGACCAATGGCATATACTGGAATTTTGTCATACAAACTGCATGTTGAGCCTTCTATGTGGATGCTGAGAGTGAATAATACTACAGAACTTAAGTCCCAAGTGTATATGACATCAGACTCATTCAGGTTAATGTATCCCATGTCTCTATGGAAATAATTCCATCTGTGACTGGTTCACTATCCCTTGTCTCTATGGAAATAAGAAGTCCATCTTTGACTGGTTCACTATCCCTTGGCTCTGTGGAAATAAGAAGTCCATCTGTGACTGGTTTACAATCCCTTGGCTCAATGGAAACAAGAAGTCCATCTGTGACTATTTCACTATCTCCTGGCTCTATGGAAACAAGAAGTCCATCTGTGACTGTTTCACTAGTTCTTATTCAGAGGAGTACAGATGATCCTTCAGTTGTTGGCAAATGGTCTGGAGTGCAGTTCAGAGTGATTAATAATGAAGCAGATCCATATAGAAAAATCTGTCCTCTATTTGCTCACAAACTTGCCATTTCTGATGAAGAAATTCTTCACTGGCATTTGACAAAGTCTGCAAAAGAGTTAACTATTATCATCTGTATTATGTTTGTTTCTTTGAAAAACTGCACTTTTTCTAAATCAAGGCATGCACAAAAAAAGTAATTCCTCTTTAGACCATATATGTATAATTATCCATAATGACAATAATTGTGCAATGTGACATTAGTTGTCAAAATGAAATAATTCTTTTTTGTTCTAATTTTGGATCATCTACTGAAAGTGTAGATAGGGAAAACAGTAGTTTCCCTGCATTATAGTTCTGTCATTTCTGGAAACTCTATATTTCTCACTAATAATTATTTAATAAGTTTCCAGTAAAATGTGCTGTCATTTCAGGAATCTCGATGTTTCTCATTAATAATTAATTAACATTTTTGCAGTAAAATGTAGCATTTGAATTATCTGACTAATCCTTAGCTTTACTTAAATGTTTAAATCAAATAACTGGCCTCATTTATTTCATTTTCATTTTGTCAATTTTATTCTAATTTCCCTCACATATATCTGTGCATGTGATGTGTCTAATGTACAGATGGGATATATGAATAATACAACATGGCATTACAATAATGTGTCTGATGTTCACTTTATTTGAAAGAAATATTAAATCAGATTCAGAGATGGATCCCTTGCCAGGAAAGATTTAATTGGAAGTCCCCATTACTTTCCACAATAATTTATGAGAAATACATCATTATACAAATGTTCACATTTCACTGGTTTTTCAAGTCATTTATAATGGAACAAGTCAACTCTTAAGTCAAAGTCACTCTACATAGAAATTACTCAGAAATCAAAGCCATGATTACCATTTTTAAATTATAAAGTGCAAGATATACTGCCCTCAGTAATCTGCTTTCATGCCTTATGTGCGACCTCTATGGAATGGTGAACTTGTATGATAGTGTGCAATACTAGGAAATTTCATTTTATTCTATACAAATGCAGCAATCAGTTCTCTTGAATACATGATGATACTTTGAACAGAAAGTAAGCTGCTCAGATACTGTGTTAATAGAAAGATTGTCCAGCATTTACTAGGCAAACTCGTACCTCAACATTTGTAATATTTCAATGACTTAATGCATTGGTTAATCATATTTCTATGAAAAACAAAAATGAAAGTTTGAAGACATGTTTTTGTGAGAATCGCATTTCTAGACTGGTAGAGACAGATAATACAACTGATAAAAACAACGATCCATGCAAAGTCTCAATTTTTTTAAATAGTGTACAAGGACTCGTACAGCATCACTAAACAAACATGGATTGAAGTATTTATCTTTATGCAAGAAGACAACAAGAGTATCATGAAATAGCACACTATATGACCGACCCTGTGTTTCATTAATCTATATGCATATAACTTAAGTTTTTGTGCAGAAAACCTTTTCCTTTTAGTCAGTGTATTTGACCTTTGACCTTTTGACCCCAAAATCAATAGGATTCTTCCTCAGCTCTAGACCAAGCCATTCAAAAATTTTGGTACCTACAGATGATGTAGGTCAACAGTAAAGTGTGGAAACTATATATTTTTTAATTCAGCCACAATGACCTTGACCTTTGAACTTCTGACCCCAACTCAATAGACTTCGTCTTACTTTAAGTGCTAGTCATCCAAAGATTTTGATCCAGGCATCTGATATAGAACCAATGTTATTGTGCCAAAATCATTTTTCTTCTTTCAATCAAAGTAACCTTGCCCTTTGGACCCCAAAATCAATAGGATTATTCCTCATCCCAAGTGCAAGCCATCTGCAAAATTTAATAACCGTAGATGATGAAAAACCTCAAGTTAATGTGTGAAAACTATTTTTCTTCTTCAGTCAAAGTGACCTCAACCTTTGAACTAATGGTCCCAAAATTGATAGGATTCTTCCTTACCCCAAGCGCAGGTCATCCACAAAGTTTGGTAACTGCTGAAGGTGGAAAAATAGATTTATTTTGCAGGAACCATTTTTCTTCTTGCAGTCAGTGACTTTGACCTTTAACCATTTTACCTCAATATCAATAGGTTTCTTCCTTTCATTAAGTGCAGGCCATCCACAAAGTTTGGTAAATGTAGACGGTGGACAACTCAAGTTATTGTGCAGAAACTGGTGCTCTTCTTTCATTTTGTGACCTTGACTTTTGACCCCAAAATTTATAAAGTTCATACCCCAATTGCTAACCATCCACAAAGTTTGATAACTGTATGTGGACGAGAGGTTTTTTGTACCCAAAAATTAACACAGTTCTCCTTACTGTAAGTGCAAGCCATCCACAAAGTTTGGTAACTGTTTAATAGCCAGAAAGAAAGTGTCAACAGTCATCTGTTGTTTTTTCTAACTGGAGATTTTGTTTTAACCTGTTGTTTTTTTTTTTAAAAGTGACATACAAATGTTCATAAAGAATATCAGGTGTTTCTCTCTGAGCTTGTAGGTACAATCTAATATACAGAATGCTATCTAAAATCTCACTGGCTCTGGCTACAACATCATTGTCCTCGTCACTTCCAGTAGCAGACAAATGGATCACTTCCTGGAAATCACCAAGTTCACAAACAATATCTTAAATTGTTGGTATTGCATATACGAAAATGTTACTATCGGAATTCACATAATCAAAGTGGTAAATTTCCTCATTGCCAAACTCAAGTAGGTAATGTCATGCCCCTTAGCATTATTGTTATCACGGGTAATGATATCTGTTTACTCACTAAACCCTGCCTTAACAACACAGTTTGCAACACAATCTGTAGAAACATCATGCCAATATATTTATTTCACACAAGATTTTTCTCAAGGTTCGCAAGATAGGATTAGAGCACACCAGTACCATGACCTCAAATTGAAGATGGACCCTTGGACCACAAGAGAGATTTACTTCAAGCCACACTCAGTTATTCACTGAACAGTTACAGAAGGATAACCAAAGGTTATTTCTAAATTATTTTGGTCATAAAATTTACAATATCAAGCATTTCTTTTCAATCTTTAATTACATTAAACCAGCAACATGTGATTATAAAGTACCAATTATGAATGAGGTGTGTTTATCACACCTTTGTTACCTGGCATCTGTGTCTTACCTTTTTATTTAAACAGCTGCCATTATTTACCTGGCTTTGGCATCTCCAGTGATAAAAATATTATAATTGAGCTAATTTTCCTGGACAGACCATACAAACAAAATGCTATCCAATAAACGATTGTAAGAAAGTAACATTATAACAAAACTTTTGGCATATATAGTAATTAGAAATCTGATTGGAGAAATTAAACTAGAATGTTCCAACACAGAAAATGTTTTGTCCAAGAATGTAATAAACAATCTTTTCTGTAATAAGCAAATACTGTAGTTTTCAGTTAAAATGACTTCAGTGAAGAAAAGAAAAGAACATTCTTATATTATGCTGATATATGATAAAAAATTTACTAACCTATCACTTTTTGGCAAATTCATTCCCTTATCCTTGTACAGAGTCAATTTTTAATGATGGCAGGGGCATTTTGAAGGATAACTATCTCATCAGCAGTGATGGGAACTTCAGGGTGTCAATAAAAGATTGCAGACTCAACCCATCTCAATAAATCTGCACTGAAAATAATACAAACATATAGACATCACAAGAATTAGTGTTCTGGATATAGATCTAAAGGAAGATGCATAAAAATTATTGAATATGTACTTTGTAATGCTGTTGTGCTAGACATATAAATAAAAAAGGCAGGGCTTGCATATCAAGCCCATGATCAAAGCACTGCTGTAAAATACTTGACCTTAGCCACAAGATCAAAAGGTTAAGCGAGCATGTTGCAAAATAATCTGCCTTAGCTTCATAACGGTTCATCCAAGTATGAACAAAATTCATCAAGGGAGTTAGGAAATAAAAGCAAATGACAAGACTTCAACCAAACCCTTAAGACAAATTTCCTCTGTTACCTTGACAGCAAGATAAAAGGGGTGAGGGCACACATCACCAAATAATATTGTCTTAGCATCATGTTGAGTGGGGGGGGGGGGGAACTAAATTTAATGATGCAATACTTACCTATTGCTATTGCATAGCTAACAGATTCTGGGACAGAATTACCGTCGTCTGTTTATTAAATTTCATCCTCCCATAGATGAACCTTCTAAGCAATTTCGGGAAGGCTAAGATGAGAACATAGACCCAGTCTGTTCCCCAAGTCAGAGGCACATGCGCCACAGTCTTGTCTTTTTTTCAGGACAAGAATGCCTATGTGACAACAAAGCAGGGTGGGAGAAGGGAATCTGCCAATAGTGACAGATAAGTATTACAACATTAAAATTAGTTTCACTCCCCACCCCAAAGTTAAATTTTAATATCAGTAATATGTTACCTGTTGCAACTGCATAACTGAATTCGCCAGTTAGATGGGAGGATCAAACACTGGTATAAACAAGGAAATACTCACCCTTACTGTAGGAATGACCACTTCTGTTAGGTACATGTATCTGCTTGAGCCACTTTTTGTGCCATGACTATACGGCCTAGGAAATATATGCCTTCGCTCTGGTGTGCCAAGGAATGAAGGTAGAAGGTAGTGTGAGACCACCAAAATGTAAACTTCATAACATCCTCCAATCACAAATAAGTTAGATAGGCCCATGAAGTAGCAATGGCCCAAACCTCATGGGATTTAATCTTCATGAATGACAGATCCTTGTTGATAAGGACTGATAAACTCTCTTGTTCGTAAATACAATCCACCTGATAAGAGTGGACATCAAAATGTCAGCAGAGCCCTTTAAGGGAAAGAAAAAAGTTTCCTGCCCTTCCTTCTCCCTTCAGAAGTGGCCAAATAGAATTGTAAGGCCCTAACTGAGCATAAGAATCGGAGACTGGGGATCTCTGTAGGAAGTGGCACTACCAAAAAAAGCTGGTATTTTGCTCATAAACCTGGTTGGCAAAGGAGAGACACAAACTCGTAATTGCCACTGAACCATAGGCAACTCTGTTCAATAGACATGACATGAAGCTTGCTATTTTGTCTGCGGATGCTGAGAAAAGCAAGAAAACTGTTTTTTGTGTTAGGTTTCCAAAAGAAGCTTCACTCAAAGGTACAGAAGGGTTTTTTGTTAGTGACCATACGACACACAAGATTCCATCTAGGGATTAGTGAGTGGGACACTGGTTTCTGCAGCTCAAAATACCTGACAAGGTCAGCAATGTGAGAATCCAAACTGATGGCTGGGCCCTCAGAAAATGTGTGTGTTGGATAGGGCTGCCATATAGCCCTTAATAGTAGAAACTGAGCACTGTCTCTCTTCATAAAGGAAGAGAAGAAAATCAGCCACTGTGCACAGAGGGACAGCTAGAATTGAAGTGTTTCCTACTGCGCTAATCACAAACGATGCTCCACTTATTATCATAGACCTTGGACGTTGATCATCTCTTGGACCGAATGATGCACTTAGTAACTTTGATCGAAAACCTGTCCTGGAGGATATATTGTTTTAGATGAGCTACGCATGAAGGCGGAGAATCTATGGGCATGTAGGAGAGAGAGAGAGAGTCTCTCTGCTGCAACATAAGGTCCCTCCTTTGAGGCAATGTCCTGGTCTACAAGCAGGTCAAGGGGATCGCTGAATCATGATCGTTGAGGCCACAGAGGGGCTACTAGAATGAGTTTGGCACTGGAGGTCCCGACTGTGTGGAGTACTTGCAGAATCAACCTGAAGGGTGGGAGGGCATAAGCCAATGGTTCCCAAACTTTTTTGATCGTGACCCTAAATAGCATCTTTTGCAACCCAAAATGCAGTACCAGTATAGGGTTGCGAGGACCCTTATTTGAGTCGCAACCTGGGGTTTGGGAACCACTGGCATAAGCAAACAGAAGATCCCACTTCAGGCTGAAAGCATCAACTGCCCAGGCTCTCTGGTCTAGGACTGGTGAGACATAAAATGGAAGCATGTTGCTTAGCCTTGTTGCAAAATAGGTCGACCAAGGGTCTCCCCAACAATCTAAACAGGAAGTCTACTATGGAGTGGTGAAGAGACCATTCCATGAGGACTACCTTCAGTTTTACTCTTTATTTGGTCAATGCACCCTTGTATGTCTAAGAAAACTGCCATCATTTCCAGTTTGTTTATGTGGAGGGTATGTTCTTCCCAGGAATACGAACCCTGAAAACCAGCCCTTCCAGCTCTAAGTGAGAGCCACACCTTGAATCTGATGTGTTCGTGAAAATAGGAGTGATGATCCTAGTACAGTTTCCAGTTTGCCAGAAGGAGAAACTGGAGTGGGTGTAGGTGTGGTCTTCCTAGGAGAACCAGATCTGCTATGGAGTTCAAGGTTCCTAGAAGAGATAGATAATGGCAAGCCAATGAAGACTGGGCTCTCAGCACCTCCAACAGTACCAGGATTCTGTCTATCTTGTTCTGTGGGACATGAACTAATCCTCTGTTCATGAGGAAATTCATCCCCACATATTCAAAATCCTGAGATGGAACAAGCTCTGATTTCTTTAGGTTGGTTAAAAGTCCCAACTATGTCACTATGGACCAGCAGTGAGTCAGATCATGTCTGAGGGACTCTAAAAGGCCATTAAGGTTCAACCATTCATCAAAATACTAGAGGATAGAGACTTAGGTGGACATAAACTACTCCCATTACTATGGTAAAAGCTATGGTTGCAGAGGCTAGGGCACAAGGCAAAACATAAAATTGGAACATCTCCCCTCAAAGCAAAACCAGAGGTACTACCCGTGAGGAGGGAAAATGTGAAGGTATGCATCCTGGAGGTTGACAGAGACCCCCAGTCACCGAGCCTTATGGCATTCCTGACTGAAGTTGTGGTATCCATCTTAGATGGTTCCTCCATGGTATGGGGGGGAAAGGATGATAATTAGCTGAAGCTTACCCCTTTTCTTTTGAAATCAGGAAAATCCAGGAGTAGAAGGCCAGATTAGTCATTTAACAACACCCTGTCTATTGCACCCTTCTGCAGAAGGGAGTGCACCTCTTCCTTTAACTGCACCAGATTTGGCTGCTGGAAATGCATGGGGGTCCTTGCCAGAGGGTGATGTTCCTGTAACTGTAGCCAGTGGGCTAAATTTATGGAAGAGAGGACACACCCATCTTCTGTTATGCTCGACCAAACCTCTGAAAAGAGGGTTAGTCAGGCACCTACAAAAATTGATGGAAGAGGGATGCACCACAGGAGAGGGAGTAAGTCCCTGTGGCTGCTTACTTAGGAAAGAGGGAAGAGCCCACAAGCTTCAGCTGATAGGCAATTGGAAAGTTTAAAATGGGGTTGCTTCTTGAATTGGGGCTGCATGGCTTTAAAGAACTTCACTGATGGCTCCTGGGGGCAGTCAGGATGACTGTACTTCCTGGCCAGTTTTGATGGGCAAGGAGCCGATCTAAGGGACCAGTGTTGTTGGTCCTTCCAGCCCTGAGAATCTACAGAGGAAATGAGCCCTCCGAAAAGGGTCTCTGCCTCCAGAGGAGCAGTCTGAAGAAAGTTCTTGCTGTGCAGGAGTTGGAGCTGCGCTGCCAAAAGCACCATGCTGAGATGTTTTGACAACTGCCTCCAGCAAGCGCAGCTGGGGAAAGAAAAACCTTCAGCTTGCTGAGAAAATGTCACCATGCAAAGCTATCATGACCAGTGACCTAGCCTTAAGTTCCAAGGTATCCAGTGTCTTAAATGGAATGTGTGCCCAGATCCCTGTGGAAATGCCCACTTCTTGTGATGCCCCAGCATCCAAGGTTGGAGGTCTAAAGAACCAGGCAGGTTGTGGACCCTGCAGATAGCTGTGGAAACAAGAGGTCTCATGGTTGGGGGGGGGGGGGTGTTGCACTTACCAACCTTTGAGAAAGCTCCCTAACCATTGCTAAATGGAGGAGCAACAGGAGATCTGGGCAGGAGGTAGCCTTGGAAAGTCAAGATAATTTTCGTGTCCTCTGAGCTTGTGACATAAGTCCCGGTCCAAAAGACACTAAACTCCATGTACTGCCGTATCAAAAAACCAAAATCTTTACCTCTGCCATCTGGAAGAACGATGGGTGGGAGGAGGCCAGGGATCCAAGAGGGGAGGGCACTACCTCAGCCTGTTCAACATAAAATTCGTGTAATTCCATGAGGATTTGCAGAATGTTTTCATCTTGCTCCCACTCCCGGCAGGTAGGACTTGATACCGTGTCTCTCTCTGGGGGAGACCTGGAGGTAAAGGGAACCTCATTCTATAACTCATGTGGAGCAGGAGGGCTGACCCTGGTTGCCAACCCAGCAGGAGGATGCGAGTGCTTCTTGATCCTCCTGGGTCACTTGGGGGATGAGGACCTGCCACCTTTCTCCACACTATAAGCAGATGATTTCGATCTGCAGCCCGCAACA
Source organism: Margaritifera margaritifera (assembly GCA_029931535.1). NCBI lineage: Eukaryota > Metazoa > Mollusca > Bivalvia > Unionida > Margaritiferidae > Margaritifera > Margaritifera margaritifera. The sequence continues at coordinate 364,379 of JAQPZY010001019.1, forward strand.
TCAACCCGGATATGAGGCCAAGGCCTTGATGTCCATGGCAAATAAAGGGGAAGGACAAGTCACTTCCTAGAAAAAGATGTTCTCACTTCCAGTAGGGATTAAGAGGAATCTGAGGGAAGAGGGGATGCCAATCTGATTCCTTCCTTCATCTAGCGCATGTACACCAACTTCTAGTCCCACACTGAGTTGTTTGGTAGCATGGCAAGAGGGGTGTCTTGACCTGATCCCTGTCCCCATACAGAAAAGGCTACGATGACCTGTGACCGGTCATCAGTGGCTTGCTACTGATGCCCAGTGAACGGTCACCTGCCATTGACCTGTCAGGTGGTTCTGACCTGTAGGAGGACCCCTCCTCTGATCTTAAGGGGCTAGATTGTATCTCTTCCCTTCCAGGGAGGCCCCGTGTACCTCTTGCCACAGGGTTATTGCCCCTGAGAGGGTGCTGCTCCTCCCTCACTAGGGGGGACTAACTGTCTATTGTCACCGTTTCACTTAGTGCTTGGCAAAGGTGCTGCTCCTCACTCACAGTGTGTGTGTGTGTGTGACTCACTCTCTACCTTGGCATTATATTCCTTGTGAAGAAATGAGGATGATGAAGGCCCTTTCTTCCTCCCCTTATAGGTGCATCTGCTCTCTGCGAGGTCCCACACCTTGTCCGCCAGAGACAGCATATCTGACTGATGTCCGTCCTTATGCAACTAGTGCACAAAAGGCAGGTGAAGTAGGTGTCCCATGCGGCCATCCTGTGGCTACATACTTTGCATGTTCCTGTAAAGAAAAACTTCTGAAAACAAGAAAAAGAGAATCATTTGATGACTATAGTGATGACTGAAAAAGACCTCAAGGTCACATTCAGAGAATGATTGCAATACTTTACCTGCTTGTGGGGTTATAATTATAATGGTGTGAGACCTGTAAACACACACACTAGAAATCCAGTACTGAACTGAGTATGGTTGACAATGAAGTGAAAACCAACAATCACAATATATATATGTAATTAAGGGAAGGGTTTTGAGTCAGACTCACTCCAGTTATGATATGGAATGTGTGTGCTATTCATCTGATTGATCAAGCAGTAACAATACAACAATTGAACTAAACCCCCGAGTATTAGTATGAAAAAAAAAAAAAAAAAAAAAGGAACGAAACGAGGAATTTATATGAAAATAAACTTAATGGAGTGCAATCCTGACTCACTTCACATGAAAGGGATAGGAGCAAAACTGTATAAAAGGTATAACTGCTTGTGTGCGAGATCCCCTTCCAATACAAAATTACTCAATATGAAGCAGTAACCTAATGAAATATTAATCCAACGTTCCCTAAATAAGGACTGTTTCTAAATGGAGGTCATGATATACTCTGGCAATAAATGGGAGACAAATACCTACCCATATGTTCAGGCGAATAACAAATTAACAATAAAAAGGGTCGGAAAATATAGATCACCTGAGGGTGGAGGGTGTGATGTAAAAGGCACTGTTGAAAGCAAATTAAGGCAATGCCTAATAACTCTCAAGAAAGCTTAAATTACAAACTAAAAGTAAAGGACTGAGGGAAGAAAAAAACATATACAATACTGATGAAATGTGTTCAGACATAAGCCAAGGCATAAACTTATATAGAGCATTGGAAATTAACCATTGCAAATGGCGACAACCAAAAAAGAAAAAAAAAAGACTATGGTGAATGCACCTGTGACATGGGAAACAGACTGGGTCTGTGTTCTTCTGGTCTTAGCCTTTCAGAAATTTCTTAGAAGGCTCATCCAAGGGAGGAAGAAATTTATTATATGGACGAGTTTAATTCCATCCCCAAATTGGTTAGCTATGCAATAGTGATAGATGATGTACTACTGATATTAAAATAATCATTCATTCCAAGTATGAAGAAAATCCACTGAGGAAATATGAAAAAATACAACAAAAACCATAACAAACATTTTCTATGAACTTGGCCGAAGGTCAAGTGCCTGTCACAGAATGAACCGTCTGACAATGATTCACCTCAAGTATGAAGAAAATCCATCAAGGGGTTTAGGAAACAAAAGCAAACGAAAAACTTTAATGAAAACCTTATTGCAAAATTTAATATGACTATGACCTTGGCCTTGCTCAGGCTTCAAACCACAATAAAATATCTTGCCAAACTGCATTTATCAATTGTCATTTCTCTAAGATTACCCGTTTATTAAAACTCCAAACTTTGTAAATTTTTTCACACATCATTAATTCATAAACTCACCTGGTTGTTTACGAATGAGCCTGCCTGACACAGTGAGTTTTCTCTTTTTTTGAACCTTTTTGTTTCTCCATTGTTGACGTGCTTAACTCGGGTCTTTTAACTCACACAGGTTGTTCAATAGTCTTGCATTCCATGCCTTCATCACAGAGGGTGGTAACACCAGCATTGTTGCTAAAGCATCAAACTGACTGATACTGCCAAGTGACCTTGACACAATTGTAAACATCTACAAAGATTGTGTAATTTCTTGAAAGTATTTTTGGTGAAAAATTGTCAAGGGCTGCCTGACAGTTTAATGGGTGATTCACCCCTTTTCCCTGTTTTAATGAAATGCACTGTATTAGTGGCAAGCGAGTGTGTCATAGAATAAATTCACTTAGGTTCATAATGATGAATGCCAAATATGATGAGAATCTCTTAAATATTTTTGGAAATATTACTAAACAAAAAAATATCCACATGCAGTGTGTAATCTCTATCTATCTATCCTATTCTAAAACTACTAATTCAGACCAATCCATTCATTCCATCTACATATCCATCTACTATCAGATTTATCTTTTTTAATAACTTTAATTATTGGCATAAATTTTTAATGTACAAAAAAGGTACAAAGAAAACAAAATATACTGTTTTATTTGCAAAAATAAATATAACACAATTTCAAGAATACATCCCTTATTTTATATTACTAGTACTTTATTCTTCGATTTTTGTTGTGATATTATGTTGTCATATTTTTGGCGAGTTCATCTCTCCCAAGGGTAAGTTCAATTTTACTCCCAGCTTGCCTTCGGGCAAGCTCACTTTTATAATCCAGCCCTGGCAAAATCTTAAGCTGTTGTGATGATGCAGCCAATGCTACTGCTGCCACCAGAAAAGTGACTGCTCACTTAAAGTTCACACTAGCGTGAGCTTGTACTTTTTACCCCAGAGTATTTTTATCAATACAGTTCCCTACAACCCACATTAATATCCAATATTAAAGTTTTAAAGTTTGTGTTTATATTTATCAGGATCAAAGTACATTATTATCATACGTGTACTAATGAATAGAGACATATCCATGTGAACTGGTATTAGCGCAAGGTCCTTATGTTTTCAGAGGATCCAAATTCTGAGAAAAACAGACCATGCAGAAAAAATAGTCCCTCAAAGGAACAGACACTCTACTAGCTGTACTGGCCAAAAAGAATTTCCAGGAATGCAAGATAAGACCATTTCCACCATTTAATTGCTGAGTGTTGAAACCATCTCTGATATTCTTCAGCAATAACAAGATTTTCAAATTAGCAGCTGTGGATGTCAGATTGGCACCAATTTCATTTAGGACCATCATAAGAAGTCTTCTGGTGGAAACCCCCATGTTGATATGACTTTGTATTTTTTAGAAGTAACAATAACAAGATTTTCAAGAAGGCTGGCATGGTGGCCATATTGAATATTAGATTGGCACCATTTCCATTTAGGGACAATTAGGCATCATAAAAACTTGTTTGGTGCAAGCAATATATCGATATGACCAGCCATCTTGGAGAAGAAGCCACAAAAAAATTTTCAAAATGGCCATTGTGGCAGGGATATTGGAAATCAGAACGGCACCATTTACATTTATAACCAAGTAGACATCACAAGACTCTCAGTGAAAACCCCATTCTGACATGACCATTCATCCAGAAGTGGTGATAACAAGACTTTCAAGATGGTTAAATTGGCAGCCATATTGAATGCCAGAGCAGCACCACTTTCATTCTTTTGGACCAACTAGACATCATAAGAAGTTATTTAGCAAAAACCCCTTGCTGATATGACCATCGATTCAGAAGGAGTAGCAATGACAAGATTTTCAAGATGGCTACTGTAGCAGCTTTATTGTATATCAGATCAGCACCATATTCATCTTGGACCAACTAGACATCATAAGAAGTCTTCTGGTGAAAATCTCGGGTCAATATGACTTTCCATTCAGAAGGAGTAGCAATAACAAGATTTTCAAGATAGCCACTGTGGTGGCCATATTAGATGTCCGAATGGCACCATTTTCATTTAGGGCCAACTAGACCATGGGATGAATGTGCGTGTATAGTTTTATGGGAATTCTCAAAGTAGTTTAGGAAAAGTAGCAATAACAAACTTTGAGTTAACGGATGGACAACAAACGAAATACCATCCCATAAGCTATTCTGGTCTATGAGCAGTAGAGCTAAAACTAAAAATTTTGATTTGTTGCAAGGTACACCTCTCCCTCATTTAAGTGTGCCCAGATAACTCAAAAAACCCATTTATAATGCAGGTGCAGGTGTGGAACCCATTTTTGTTCTTATATAGGCCTCTATTTGCCAACTGTGAATAAAATAGAGATCAAAATTGGTAAATCTAAGTTTGATATACCACTACTTTTATCATTAAAAAAAAAAAACTACATCAAATTTTTAAATCAACATCATGACATTCATAACTTTTCATAATTATTCAACGAAAATATTGGTAAATGCCTACTGGTGGCAACATTGTGAGAAATAAATACCAATTAAAGCGGCCATGTCAAGTGAAATTTGCAATTTAAGTTCAATCTTTCAATCTAGTCATCATATATATAATTCTTCTTCAAATCAAATGTGAAAACTGTCTACTGAACATCAAGGCAATGCCCACTAGTTATTCCATAAAAACCTAATTAAGTGCCAACAGTGTTTTGATCTGTTACTTGAAAAAGTGTTGCGTTTGCTGCATTGTTACAATCTGTTAAAATGTACTTGAATATTGAAGAAACAATGGCAAAAATAAAGCAGATCTTTGCTAAAGATCTGTTCTATACATCACATACTTTTTGCCTGACATTTTAGCATATGTTTATTAGTGAGTTACTTTATAGGATGACTATTATCTAACAAACAGTATGCAACTTTTCAGACAACTATCATCTTACACTGGAACTACTTCTTGGATGATTTTCACCTGTGACAGCAAGCAAACTTTGTAGGATGACTCATCTGTCAGTGGGACTTCCTTCCAGCATTGGGGCTGCTTTCTTGGATCATAATCTCTTTTCCAAGTCTGGTCGCTTTTTAGTGTGACTATCATTTTTCTCCATATGGACTTCCTTCCAACAGTGGAGCTGTGTCCTAGGATAACAATCAGATCTCTGTAAGTGAGACTACTTTCTAGTGTGACAATTGTGTCTCAAACAGTAGGGTTACTCTGTGGGATGACAATCATCTCACACACAGATGAACTAGTTTGAAGAATTACTATGATCTTTTGAACATTGGTACAATGATTATAATTTCTACTACTGTACTATGGTACTTTCTAGGATACTACCATCTCTCCAACAGCATGGTTACTTTGTAGGATACTATCATCTCTTCGACAGCATGGTTACTTGTAGGATGCTATCATCTCTCCGACAGCATGGTTACTATAGGATGGTCATCTCTCCAACAACATTGTTACCATAGGATACTATCATCCCTCGAATGGCAGGGTTATTTTGTAGGATACTACTATCTCTGACAGCATCGTTACTCTGTATCATCTCTCTGACAGCATGGTTATTTTGTAGGATACTATCATCTCTGATTGCATGGTTACTTTTGTAGGATACTATGATCTCTCCAATAGCAGGGTTACTTTGAACCATACTATCATCTTTTTGACAGCATGGTTGCTTTAGGATACTATCATCTCTTTGACAGCAGGGTTACTTTTTGTAGGGTACTATCATCTCTGAAAGTGTGGTTACTTTGTAGGATAACATCAACTATTATCTCTGACAGCATGATTACTTTGCAGATAATATCATCTCTCCAACAGCAGGGTTATTTTTTGTAGGATACTATCATCTCTCTGACAGCATGATTACTTTGTAGGAACTATCATCTCTCTGACAGCATGGTTACTTTGTAGGAACTATCATCTCTCCAACAGCAAGGTTATTTTAGTGGGATACTATCATCTCTCTGACAGCATGATTACTTTGTATGATACAATCATCTCTCAGACAACAGGGTTATTTTTGTAGGATACTATCATCTCTGACAGCATGGTTATTTTGTAGAATATTATCATCTCTCTGACAGCATGATTACTTTGTAGGATACTATCATCTCTCAGACAACAGGGTTATTTTGTAGAATACTATCATCTCTGACAGCATGGTTATTTTGTAGAATACTATCAACTCTCAGACAGCAGGTTAGTTTTGTAGGATACTATCATCTCTCAGACAACAGGGTTATTTTGTAGGATACTATTATCTCTGATAGCATGGTTATTTTGTAGAATATTATCATCTCTGACAGTATGATTACTTTGTAGAATACTATCATCTCACTGGCAGCATGGTTACTTTGTAGGATTCTATAATCTCTCTGACAGCAGGATTTTTTAAAAAGTATACTATCATCTCTCTGATAGAAGGTTTATTTTTGTAGATACTATCATCACTGACAGCATGATTACTTTGTAGGATACTATTGTCTCACAGACAGCATGATTATTTTGTAGGATACTATCATCTCTCAGACAACAGGGTTAGTTTTGCTGGATACTATCATCTCTCCGACAGCAGGATTATTTTTGTAGAATACTATCGTCTCTGACAGCATGGTTACTTGTAGAATACTATCATCTCACTGACTGCATGGTTATTTGTAGAATACTATCATCTCACTGACAGCATGGTTACTTCTGTAGAATACTATCATCTCACTGACACAGGGTTAGTTTGTAAGAAGACCAGTATCATCTCTGCAAAAGCAGTTTTAAGACAACTATCAATTCTCCGACAGCGTAGTTAATTTGTAGAAAGACAACTATCTAACAGCATGGTTACTCATAAGGATGGCTATCACTTTCTGTCAGCAATGCTATTTTGTAGGATGACATGTACATCTCTGACAGCAAAGCTATTTTGTAGAATGACATGTACATCTCTGACAGCAAAGCTACTATGCAGAATGACACTTATATATGTCAAATATATACCAATTTTTAGTATTATGACCCCTCCTGTCTATCACATTACTGGCAGCAAGGCCACTTTGTCGAAGACTACATCTATTATCTCATCAAAACGGCTTCTTTATAAGATGACTATAATCTTCCTGACAGCAGGGTACTTGGTAGGATGTACATCACCTCTTTGACTGTGAGACTTCTGTATAGGATGACTTCCATGTCTCTTTGACTGTGAGACTTCTGTATAGGATGACTTCCATGTCTCTCTGACTGTGAGACTTCTGTGCAGGATGACTTCCATGTCTCTTTGACTGTGAGACTTCTCTATAGGATGACTTCCAAGTCTCTCTGACTGTGAGACTTCTGTATAGGATGACTTCCATGTCTCTCTGACTGTGAGACTTCTGTATAAAATGACTTCATGTCTCTCTGACTGCGAGACTTCTGTGCAGGATAACGTCCATGTCTCTTTGACTGTGAGACTTCTGTATATGATGACTATCATCTTTGCAACTTTAATATCTCTGACAGTGAGACTTCTGTATAGGATGACTTTCATCTTTCCAACTTTAATGTCTCTGAAGGTGAATAGCAGATAGTCTATATTCACTCAAGCATATGTTTATATAATATTGGATAGACACAGTCAAAAATAGTCACTTGTTAACCTTTTGCATCATGGAAAAGCACTAGTGGGGTAAGGCCTGATTTCTACACTTCTCTAACCTTTCCCTGTAGCCTTGTTTTCCAAGTGCATTTTCAATGTCAATAAGCACATACTCAATCTGTTTCCAGTAGTTCTCAAAATCTTGCTGGCTACACTGACCATACACAGAATGACCACTTATATGATTCCTGTATAAACGAATCCGCTCCACATTGGCTTCCAGCGTTGTGTCCCTCACCGGTTGATCGGTTGTAGGGTTTCCCCATCCTGTTGTTGGAACAGGAATGGAACTAACATTTCTGATCAAAGTATACAACAACGAAATGTCAAAATCCTCCACTTTTCCTGTATCCTGACCCAGAGGATTTGGGAAGACTACCTTACACTGTTCCTTGTTCAGTCTTTTGCTGGTTAACTTGGCTTGATTGGCCTTAATTACCTGGTAAATGTCTGCATACCCGGCTGGAACTTGTTTGAGTAGAATTTCCCTCAGGGCATCACCACAAATGTTTCGCAAGGCAATATCAAGTCGAAAATGGTTAATGTGGTCCTGGGTGATGGATGCTCTTTGGCTCTGGAAAATAAAAAGGGCAACATTAAAATATTAATGGCCACATACGTACATACACACATAATTAAATCCCAATAGATGAACATTATAAATCATACTTCTACTTAATTTAAATTAATATCTTTATGATAAGCACAAGTAGTTTCCTACTAATTTGTCTTTAAAGATGGCATGCACTATATCATAGTACATGTAAATAATATCAATAGGCCCTTTTGCATGGAAAATTACAGCATTATAATTGAATTTATTTGAAAATATTACATGTCAAAAAGAAGAAAAACTCAAAGATGTACATTTTTACTCTTCTGTTATTTATGTTTCATGAGGATTAATATGCACATCCTTGAATCTAAACGTTCAAAAACAATATCAATAGAAAATGTTCCAAATTATACATTTCTAGAAGCAAATAGTATAAGATCTTTACTTTTCCATTTTTGTTTTACTTGAACAAAATTTAAGAACAAAAGACAAATTTTGTAGTTTCTTGGATCAGTTATTACATACCAATGTGACTTTAAAATCTAAATCATGACCCAAAACCTTTTTTGTCAAATCTGCACAAACACTCTAAAATATTATTTCCTAACATGATATTCTGTGTGTTAACCATTTTTCTCCACGTGTAAACGTTGACTTGTTTTTTTGTTGTTATATAAATGGACAAATTCTTGATTTTTTCAAAAATGCATGCCATACGTAGCCTTGATTGTCTGAAAACCTAATTAGAAAGTTAAAATTATGTTTGGCAGTTTGTGTATGAAAACCTAATTAGAAAGTTAAAATTATGTTTGGCAGTTTATGTATGAAAACCTAATTAGAAAGTTACAATTATGTTTGGCAGTTTGTGTATGAAAATCTAATTAGAAAGTTACAATTATGTTTGGCAGTTTGTGTATGAAAACCTAATTAGAAAGTTACAATTATGTTTGGCAGTTTGTGTATGAAAATCTAATTAGAAAGTTAAAATTATAATTGGCAGTTTGTGTATGAAAATCTAATTAGAAAGTTACAATTATGTTTGGCAGTTTGTGTATGAAAATCTAATTAGAAAATTACAATTATGTTTGGCAGTTTGTGTATGAAAATCTAATTAGAAAGTTACAATTATGTTTGGCAGTTTGTGTATGAAAACCTAATTAGAAAGTTACAATTATATTGGGCAGTTTGTGTAATGAAAACCTAATTAGAAAGTTACAATTATGTTTGGCAGTTTGTGTATGAAAACCTAATTAGAAAGTTACAATTATGTTTGGCAGTTTGTGTAATGAAAACCTAATTAGAAAGTTACAATTATGTTTGGCAGTTTGTATGAAAACCTAAATAGAAAGTTACAATTATGTTTGGCAGTTTGTGTACGAAAATCTAATTAGAAAGTTACAATTATGTTTGGAAGTTTGTGTAATGAGATTCCATTAAACAGATACATGTACTACTTTGATTAAGTTCAACATTCTACTTTAAAAGTATTTGCCAATAAATGTTTTTTTTTTTTTAAATATATGATTCTGCACAGTGGCATTGTTTAACAAGAAGTTCAAGTGAACCCAATATTGCCTGCCTGGGTTACATAACCTAACATTTAACCATTTTAATAAGCTGGCTAATGTATTATTGTAAGAACACAACACTATGTAATCTCCCAAACTTGATATCATGTCAATTTTACCTATTGTACCATGGTCTAATAAACATCCTTCCAGAGATAATGGCACAATTAATATGCATAGATCTTGCTCCCAATCAAACACATCCAAGAACCTAATGATATAAACCTATGTAAACAGGATTTATCAAAATCAGATGAAAAATAATGTCTCCACAGAGGTAAAAAGCTCAGCTAATCAGATGCAAGATCACCTCATTAATATACACACATCTCACTTATTAAAGAATGTGTCTAAGACCATGATATATGTAGTCTATATACCAGATCTGAGTAAAATTTTACCAAAATTCAGTCTTCTGAGTGGTAACGAGCTCATCAAATCAGATACAAGAAAATAACGCATAAATGAGCTTGGATACAGCTCATAATCAACTCATCCAACAATTTGATTACAGCAAACTATTAAACAAGTTTAATTAAAATCTTATCTGAAACATGAGCCAGACTTCTCTTCTAATCAGATACAAGATCACCTTATTATTATTCATGGATCTTACTCATTATAAAACATGAGCCAGACTGCTCTTCTAATCAGATACAAGATCACCTTACTATTATTCATGGATCTTACTCCTTATAAAACTTGTTCAAGACCTTGATAATAAAAGCCTTTACTACAAGTCTGATCAAAACTGGACTTGAAATATGGCCTCAAGAGTGGTAACAATCTCTGTCAATCTGATGCAAGATCACTTTATTAATATGCACAGATTTTACTTATTATTAAACTCTTCTGAGATCTCACTGATATTAGCTTATTTTCCAAGTTTTATGAAAATCCGTTCAGAAATATGACCACCAGAGTGGTAAAAATCTCAATCAATCAGATGCATGCTTGCCTTATTAATATGTGTGGATCTCAATATCAAACTAATTCAGGATCTTGAAAGAAGAAATTCATCAGAGCATAAAATTCATGCTTATATGTTCACATTTATGAGTGGTGGCTGAGAAAAGGTGAGCCACTTTCCAAGATGCTCATCCAATTGGACTAGTGTCATTTTAAGCAGATTCAGTATTATGTGCAATGTAGGATTAATAAAATTTATCCAATTCAGGTAAAGAAATATCAAGTCACGTGCCCTGCAGGACAAGTAGTTAAGTGAAAATTTTTCTAGCCATGTTCATATTCCAAACTGAAACAAAATTAAATCAGAAATATGGGTGTCCTGGGTGGTAATAATCTCATCCCATCAGATGCAAGATCATCTCATTAATGTGCATGGATCTCATTTATTATCAAACTTGTCAATCAAACTTGTCAGAGGTATTGATGATATAAGGTTATTTACAAAGTCAGATAAAAATTGAATAACTGATTTACATAAAATATAAATAAATCCTTGATTTTTTTAATTACCTGATCCTCGAACCAAAATTTCAGCACATCATTTGATGACACCATGTGACTCTTGTCATGGGAATTACAGACTAATTCTTTATATTTCTGTAGCTCTGAAACAGGCAACATTCCCTCCAAATGGTCCCCATCAGATTGGGGGCACCGAATGTACCACTCAAACTGCAGGCTTGAGCCAAGGCATCCAATAATTTTGGAAAGATTGATATCAATGAACTGCCTAACTTGAACACAAATATTTTGGTCAGGATCTTCATCTTTGCTACTCATTCTTGCAACCCTTGCAAAAATAGCATATTCCCTGTAATACAGAGTCAGGCTATGAGTACGGTCGATATCATAAACACAGCAGCCACTGAAGATTAGATTTTCCGAGTTCCTCTTTGTGATGGGCCAGTGGGTTATGCAAGCAGCAAGAAGCCTATGGAAGATGGGAAAAGGCAAGAACTTTTCTGTAAATACGCAGCACAGGACTGATGAGCTCTTGATCTGGCGATGTGGATCAGGGGATATAACTTCTCTCGGTGTTGCTTCACGAAGCATGCATGGGGAAAGGAAGTAATTTTCTTCCTGAAATGAAAAATGGATCCATTTTAGTGGTATGTTTGGCAGCTATAAACATGCTTCATTTGCAATAATATTGGTCTATATGAACAAATATACTTGGCAATGAATTAGTTTTCCTTTTAACAAAAGTATCTAACAAGAGTTCCTTGAAGGGAATAATACTCTACATGCCAAATAGTATTCACAGGAATCCACAAGAGAGGTCTATTTTGTCCCTTCTTTTCTTACTTTTAACTGTTGAATATTGAAACAATCTCAGAAAGTCTAAAGAAACTACAACATTCGAAATCTGATAAAGAAACTATTTTCTTACAACTTTGGAGTTATCATGTTTTAAAAACAAGTTCAGTGTAAGAGATCACTGTCATGACTTTTGACCATCAAGCTGATACCATGGACAGAAGATCACAAATACAGTCAAGCTACACCCATATGCTTTTTGGGGTAAATCCATTTTTACAGAAAAATGTTACTGAACTGAGTATTCTTCATGTATATCGAGAAACTGGGTTTGATTAAAAAAATCCATTCATACTTGTTTGTCTTTTTATGCTTACCCATTACAGACAACTGAAGTTCTTTGAAGGGACTGACACTACTGGCTAAAAAGATTTCTAGGCATACATAACATGTCTTTCTTCTGTCCTTTATAACTGCCAAGTACTGACAATATTGCAAATATTATTGGGAAACTCACAAATAGAAAATTTGTCAACAAAAATATTTTCTTACATATCTGAGTTAATATATTCAAAAGTTGCATATAAGTGAAGTACAAATTCTTTGTCCTGGCCATTGATCTTGAACCTGATATCATGGATAGAAGATCAACAAACTTGTCTCAGGTACTGTCATGGTATACCCACATACTCAATGTGGTTAAATCTGTACTTAATATTTTATTGAAAAAAATAAAACAAAATTTTGTAGTGAAATTGCTCTAAAAGCATCATTCAATGTAATTTTTTATTATATCCAAGACCTGAGTTTGATAAAAAGATTTGTTCATACCTGTTTTTGTTATCATACCCAGAAAGTCAATATAGCTAACTAGAAATGTGTCAATATGATATGGATACTTCCACCAATATAATGAAATTAAAGGGTGATGTTTGAAGGCAAAACCAGGGTTCTCAACTTGGTAAAAGCTTGTCAAAATCATGACAAGCAAACTTGACCTTGGTCTTGACAATATCAAGACTCATACTTCAATTGGTTTTGAATCCATCAAGTCCTCCAAAAGCAACTGAGTAGAAATTAAACTGTATTTGAAGGAATACAGCACACTAAATTGCAATTGAAGGGCAATGTTCTAAACTACAAAAATGATACAAATCAAACTTGACATACATCTTTCTAATGAAAGGCCTCATACCAAATAACTACAAAAATGATACAAATCAAACTTGACATACATCTTTCTAATGAAAGGCCTCATACCAAATAACTACAAAAATGATACAAATCAAACTTGACATACATCTTTCTAATGAAAGGCCTCATACCAAACAACTACAAAAATGATACAAATCAAACTTGACATACATCTTTCTAATGAAAGACCTCATACCAAATAAATATAAAAATGATAAAAATCAAACTTGACATACATCTTTCTAACGAGAGGCCTCGTAACAAATTTGGTTTCAAGTGATGAAGGCATTCAAACATTTTGGTGAGAACAAATATTTTTACAATGAAGCTTAAAGTCTTTAGTGAAACAGATATTTGGTGTTTTATGGAACAGCCACACAAGCAGAATATTTAGTACAGAGGCAACTGGAGTAAACTGCCATGCCCAAGGACACATGACAGGATGGGCAAACATGTGCAACACTACATATATATGCCCCTTCCACAGCCGTGGTGGGGGCATAAAACCTGAGCCCAATACCCTTGACCTTAAAATCAACATTAAGAGTGTTGGCTATCAACTTTATTATTGGAATGCAGCTAAATACAAAATCTGGTCTAAATTCATTTGTATATCACTATGTATTGCATTTCATTCATTTGTATGTCAATATGTATTGTATGTCACAAGTCACTATGTTTGTATGCTCTGTGTAGTACAAAAATGCAAACCATGACCTCTGACTTGATGAAAAGGTCAATTAGGCCAGGTTTTCAAAGTCCTTCAGAAAAGTGCAGATATATTGGTGGTCAGATTTGCAACATTTTCATTCAGGAGAAAATTAATATTGCAGGAAGTATTTTGTTACAATCTTATGTCAAGGCCATCATTTGTTAAAGATTAGGAGTGATGTGATTTTTTTACATGGCTACTATGCTGATGTAACTGCACTACAAGCATCCTACTCTAGTATGATATGTTATAAGAATTTAATTATACATGTATGTATTGCATTGGATAAAACTTGTAAATAAAAATAATAAATACTATGTGTTTATTCTAATTCAGTGACTTTCGAAGAACTCATGTTCCAAAATGGTTAATTATGACACTAATGTTGACATCCAATCATCAAACCTTCATTCCGAGCAGGATACCTAGTGATTCAATAATTTATGACCTAACAGGACTTTTTTTCCAAATGAATGAAAGTAGTCCACTGGCTTTTTTATGTGAGAGAATGAGACAGATTTTAGCCCTTTTTCTTGCCATTTTGCTGAATATACCTTACTTTTTATAAACAAAATTTAGCTGAAGCTTTTGTCAAAAAAGAGAAAACTACAACAAAATAGTAAATGAAAATTAAAACACTGCATACTATATAAATTCAGTTTCAAAACAGTCTATTTTCAGATTTCCAAGAAAAGGGGTCCTTCACACTTTTAGGAAACCTGCTATTATATCCTCATCTATGAACCTATGACATAATAACATAGTAGTATTTCTCTTGGAAACCAATTTTTGGATTAAAAAATGTTTCTTCAATAATACTTATTTGATCATAATACCTTAGAAGCATGAACACTACCCCACAAATCCATCCCTCCCAAGTTAAATTTTAATTATGAAAAAAGTAAAGTTGTCTGCAGCTTAAGTAGAATCAGACAAGAGTGATCTCCCCTTGCATAGAGAATTGGCATTAAATTCTGTCCATATTTCAGTAACTATTGAAGCAGAATGTATGCTCTGCCAGTAGGATGTTAACTGCAGGGAGGTTGCATGGTTGGGAGTGTGAATCCATATTATGATTGGGTAAGCACTATTGAAGAAACATTTTACTCCAAAATTTGGTTTCTTTTTCAAATATTACAAGTTCATAATACCTTAGGAGAATTGTTAAGAGGTGGAAGGAGTTACATCCCGTTGCCCCTGAAAAGGCCCATCTCCAATCTCCAAAGGTATGTGAGGCAGCTTCGACTCTTTCGATAAAACCAGGCTGGAGTAGCGACTCCATATGCCTAGACATGGCTGCTCAGGAATTTAGTTTTACTCCCTCCCCCTTGCAAATCTAGCAGACATTGCAGAACATCATCACTGAGAAGCTGACAAATGCCTGGGAAGGCAGCCTGTTGCACTGCTGATAAAGGTTCCACCAGGTCAAAGTGTGCTCATAGGATAAAAGATCTCAGAGGTGAGCTAGAGAAAGTCATCTCTGCCCTCCATCCAGTGGCTTGTATAATGTCCATTAGAAAACAACTGTGCTGGAATGCTATGATTACTGCCAAACTTCAGGAGTCAAAATGCGCAATAATTTCATTTCATCTTGGATTTGTTGTCTGTGTGCAGTGAATAGCCCATCTTATGCAGAATAATAGAACCTGAGCTGAGACATCAATCTTTCATCTTTCAAAGGTATAATACATGAGATCTCCCTCTTTGCACTGGTTCAATTCATTTCAGATACTTCTACAAAGCCCTCACCAGGTCCTGTACATGGCCCTCTGGTAAAAGGTCCAACAAGGACAGAGGTTTCACAACAAAAGCTTGATTGCCCACATGTGGGAACCTAGTCTTAGTAATGAAAGCAAGGGCTGTCATGAGTGAAATCAAACCATCATGATATAAATAAATGTAGCAAGTTTGGATCACCTGACAAGGTATGTATCTCACTGATTCTGCCTGCTGTTTTTAGCTAGAGTGATTAGGCTGGCTTCCAGAAATGCAGGTAGAAGGAACGCACCCTTGCCTGCTGTGCTGGCATCTTTATAAATTGTGATTCCCATATGACTGACCTGCAAAGGAACATGAGCTGTAAGCCACGCGAGGTTTTTCCATCTGCTGAAATGTGACCTCATATACTTGGAAACTAGGACTGTTTGTTCCAGTGCCAAAGCTTATGTTGCCACTGGAACAACAGGATCATTTGCAATGGTCTCATAAGCCAGTGACCCAGGATGAGATCCACAGTTGCACTGAGGAAAAGGCAAAGGAATTCTTGGGCTGAAATGCGATTCTTGGAGAGGGTTGAAGATGCTGTTGAAATGAGTTGAAGACATATTCTGAATGCGAAAACTTCCTTGTGAATGGCATTCTGACAACCTGTTTGGAATTTGGCAGCAAGAACCAGCTGGAGCACATCTCAAAGTTGAATTGCTACGGGATGTCCACTTAGTTCAGGTCTCTTGGGACACTGGTAATTTAGGGTAACTGTATGAAAGAATAGGGCACAGTAAATGGTCTAGAGGCTCTGTGAAATAACGTGTATCACCCATGGAACAGTGATAGAGTGTCTCCCCTGTTACGTTGTACAAGCTGAATTCCTCCAAACAAAATGTTGGAAAGGAAGTTCAATCATAGCATAATGGCTGACTGGATCAAATAAAAAGGGAAGGAATGTCACCCTTAAGCACATCTTAAAGGGTCCTTCCTGTGCCTTTCATCTCCCCAAGGAGACGATGGCATGGCTCTGGGTCTATGGGCCCATGGCGTTCGCCTCTTAGGTGGTCATTTCCTATCTAAGGGAACTTACATGATGATATCCCAGGTAGTGGGCATGGAAATAAATATATTTCTTCTGCAAAAGGTAGAATAATGGACGTAGCTATGACATTAGGTAAGTGAGCTGCTCTGTAATTGTATGAGCCATACAAGAGATTGATTCCTCAGCATGAGCGCCAGTGAGGTTCTTTATGAAGGGGTTTAGGCTGTACTCGGATTGCTGAGCAAATAGCCCTATAAACTAATCTGAACATGGGTTTTTAATGTTATAACATCACTAAGCATATGTTGCCTCTTAGGGCTATTGGAGGGTGAGGCTATGCTGTATTCAGATGGCTGAAAAGCAGCTATTTAATATTTTTGCAAATCAACCAGAACTTGTGAGCACGAGTCATCATATACTGTAACCTCAAGACAATCACTTCAAGCATAATGAATGGTCTCGGTATAGTATCAGAGCTCTGGTACCATATTGGTAAGTTGTGATGGGCTGTGAGGCCATTGGACATTGGTCCATGATGACAATGGAAATAGCTGTATCTGTAATGGTCATATACCAATAACAGGTTATGGACTGCACCAGATGCATAATGTTACCTGAATACTGTGGCACAAAACTGGACATAGACTGGCATGTGTTTCTTGTGGTACTTGTGGCATTATACTGTTCATGAAATGACATATGTATGGAACCCCATCACCCATCCCCTCAGGCATAAGAAAAGAAATATCAGAAGTGGTGCTGACCATACACAATCCACATCTGATGGCAGAGTCCAGTCTTGGTGGAACTGGGCCATTGTTTCCATTTTAGCAGTGCCAAGGTCATATTACCAAATGCTGATTATCATCCATGGTCCTGATATAGAGGACTGAAATGTTGCCACAGTCTCCTACCATAATAGTAAGTCATGACAAGTCATCCTGGCTTCATTTAATGTTGGTAAGTGATGACAATGGATTGAAATGGATCTGTAATAGGTATGAACTGCTTCATGGCTTTGGACTAACCCAGGTCCTAAATAGCAAATACTGACGAGCAGTTTTTGAGAAGAAATCATTTAAAGTTTGTTTTTCTTCTTGTTTTAGTAATACTGACAATATCTGATTATTTTGTACACATCTAAAAGGTCTTCATGCCTGAATATTTTCTGTAAAGTTTGGTAAAATTCTATTCTGCAGTCATTGGAGACTAGGTCATTTTAAGGTTTTTCTGTATTTTGTAACAGTCACATTTGTATTTTTAGTAATGGTGGCCATATTTGTAGATGAATTGGCATCCTTTGTTAAAATATTGAAAGGTCCCCCTGTAAGGATACTTTTTCTCAAATTTGATAAAAATCTGTTCAGTGCTCTTTGAAAGCGATTTCAAGTGTTTTTCCCAAGTTTAGTAACGATGATCATACTTGATCGTGGATCGGTATCATTTATATAAACTTTAAAGTACTTCATGGCAGGATGCTCTGTGCGACGTTTGGTCCAGTGGTTCTCAAGAAGAAGTTTAAGATAGCAATTGATGATGAATGCACAACGCATGACGGACACAGGGCCATTCCTTGC
Organism: Margaritifera margaritifera; assembly: GCA_029931535.1. Classification (NCBI taxonomy): domain Eukaryota; kingdom Metazoa; phylum Mollusca; class Bivalvia; order Unionida; family Margaritiferidae; genus Margaritifera; species Margaritifera margaritifera. Next base: position 382,837 of record JAQPZY010001019.1, read on the forward strand.
ACATGAGCCTGTTCACTTGTCAAGAGTCCAAGCTTGACAAAAAGAAATGTATTGATTCACAATGACATAGGAATATAAGGACAATAACAAGCAAGAGGCCCAAGTGGCCAGATATTGCTCACCTGCCTTTCATAACTCTGTTGACCATTTCACTGAGCAGGTGTATATAATAAAAATACATACTATGTAGACTATCTCCCAAACTTTACATTATGTTTTTTTTTACATATTTGAATATATCCTGATATAAATTCTTTCTAATGCTAAAGGTGCAGTCTCTTAATCAGAATAGAAGTCATCCAAGATCTTGATAATATAAACCCATTTACCAAGTTTTATAGAAATTGGATGAGAAATATTGTCTCTAGATCTAGAGAGGTAACGAGCTCCACCAATCAGATGCATAAAAAAAAACCATTATATATCTTGATGATAAGCCTATTTTCCAACTCTGATAAAAAATTTGATCAGAAATGGAGTTGCTAAAGTGTTGGCATAATTCAACCAATCAGATGCAAGATCACCTCAATAATATGCATGGATCTTGCTCATGGATGTACTCATCGAAGACCTTAATGATTTCAACATATTGACCAACTCTGACCAAAACTGGATCAGGAATACAGTTTCAAGAATGGAAACAAATCCACCAAATCAGATGCAGGATCGCCACATCAATATTCATGGATCCTGTACATTATCAAACTCATATGACATCTTACTCAAATATGCATATATCTGAAGTTTGACCACAATCAGATAAAAAATATGGCTTCATAAATGGTAACATGATCAGCCAATCTGATGCAAGATCACCTTATTAATATGCATTGATCCTGCTCACTTTGAAATTGTCCAAGATTTTGATGATATAAGCCCATATTCCAATTTTAATCAAAATCATATCAGAATTATGGCTTTCAGACTTGTAGTAAATTCAGCCTATTAGATGCAAGATCATTTCATGAATATGCATGGATCTCACTTATTATCAAAATCGCAAAGATCTTGATGATAGGCATTTATTGAACACTTGATCGAAATATGACTTCTAGAGTGGCAGCAAACTTTAATCAGATGCCTAATCACTTTATCAGCACGTGGATCATGTTCTATATTGAACTCATCCAAAACGTTAATGATATAAGCATATATTCCAAGTCTGATCAAAATTAGGTCATAAAATCTGGCCTCAAGAGCAGTAACAAATCCAGCCAATCAGATGCAAGATTGAAGTGCCATATGATTAAACCCAAACAAAAACTAAAAAATGGGGCTTTTGCTGATATTTAACACACTTTAAGTCTTTTAGGTTACAAACGTAGATGTAATTGAACTCGATATTTCTAATTTTACCAGACAATCCATTAACTCATTCGGCCCCGATCCCGCCTATAGGCGTGATCCGGTTTCTGCATTCAATGGCCGATCCTGCCTTTAGTCGTGGTTTGTTTTCTGCATTCAATGGCTGATCCCGTCTACAGTCGTGGTGAATGTGTGTTAGCAACAATGTCTCTGATTGGTTACAAATGGGGTTTTTCCAAGAATCTGATGATATTAAACCAATCAGAAATGACTTTACTTTCCTTTGTGTAAATTTGAATTATTCATAAGCCAAGGTTACTAATTGAGAGCAGTTTTACTACGCGTATTTCACTTTTGAAAAATCGTAAACAATGGCGGACTTAAGAGTAATATTTGATGATGTTGAGAGCGAAAATGAGGAGTTTCTCGGATTTGATCTCGAAAATATTGAGCAGGCAGAGGAAAGATATGTTCGGCAGTTGGATATTCTACGAGATTTAGACTCGGACATAGAAGTTTGTGAGATTGAATCGTCACAAGAAGAGGATGCTGATAGCGACAATGATACAGTTCTTGCGGATCTAGCAGACTGGAATGATCATCTTCAGCCTGTCCAAATCGATGATTTTAGTGGATCAAATCCCGGACCTACGATGAACATGGACAAGGAAAAAAGAGAAATGGATTTTTTTCATTTGTTATTTCCAGAAGAACTGTACTCGGACATTGCACTCGAAACCAATGCATATGCCCAAAAATGCATCTTGGTATCACCAAACAAAACGTGGTATCCAACGACGCCAGACGAGATAAAAGCCCTTATTGGGGCTCATGTTGTCATGGGAGTCCTTCCAGCACCAGCCCAAGATATATATTGGTATAAGGACAAACTTTTCCATCCTTCCTGCATCGAACTGAAATTTAGCCGCACTCGATTTAAAAATCTACAGAAATATTTTCATGTGACTGACACCAGCAATAACCCACCTCGAAGAACAACTGGTCACGACAAACTGGCCCACATTCGACCAATATTGGAGCGTATTCGCACCACATGCACTAGAGAATACAATCCACATCGTGAGGTGTCCATTGACGAAGCAATGATCGGATTTTCACGACGATTGGGCTTTAAGCAGTATGTACCTTTAAAACCAACCAAGCGAGGCATCAAAGTATGGGTTCGAGCGGATCCTCATAATGGCTATATTGGGGACTTTCAGGTTTATACTGGAAGGACTGACAACAATCCAGAATTGAATCTTGGACAAAGAGTAGTTCTGGATTTGATGGAACCTTTGTTTGGTCTTGGACACCATGTCTACACCGACAGCTTTTTTTTACATCTCCAGACCTATTCCTTCAGCTTCGACAGAAAGGTACGTATGGCTGTGGAACAGTTCGATCAAATCGAAAGGGTCTTCCATCTGGATTACACAAAGTAAAGCTGAAGGAGCAGGGCCAAAGCGTAATTAAACAGAAAGGAGACATGAGAGTTACAGTTTGGCGTTACAAGAAGAATATCACTGTACTGTGTACCAACTGTGACGATGAGGCCACATCTGTTAGCCGGAAGCAAAAAGATGGTTCCATTAAGGAAGTTCCATGTCCACTCCCAATCAAACTGTAAAACATGTACATGAATGGAGTGCACCATGCGGATCAAATGTGAGCAACTTATAGCACTGGTAGAAAGTCCTTGAAATGGTGGAAGTATCTGGGTTTTTTTTTCTTTTCGACATTTCAGTAGTAAATTCATATTTGCTAATGAAAGAATCACAGAACCATAAGATCATAACCAAAAACAACAAGGAAAGAGCTAGAAGCCAGTTGGAGTTCAGAATGAATCTCGCACATCAACTACTTGGAGGATTTATGGGTAAAAGGAAAAGAGAAGTAGAAGTTCAACCCCCGCTTCAGCAAGGACACCATTGGCCAGTGGTCATGCCCAAGAAAAAAACGTGCAAAATGTGTTCACTGAACAAAGTTTGAACTGAACCAACAACTGGATGTGAACAATGTCAAGTAAATTTATGTGCAAAATGCTTTAAATCACATCACATATTAAACTTTCATGGTCCATTTCAATGAAATAAAGGACTGATGACATGATATTTCTAAAAATGTTGCACATAATTTTGTAAATAGTGTATAAATAAGTTGTGAAAGACTTGGACAAATAGCACAAAAAATACATGGCTGTGTAGACAAATTTATTTGGAACAATTGGTGAAAATTTCATGGATTTTTATTGGATATAAGAAGAGAAATTAAGGTAAGAAAGAATGCATGTGCATGATGTTTACAAAATTTTCTAAATAGGTAAAAACCCTCTGGGGCACAAGCAGCTAGACACAGCTTAGTGCTACTGGGGCATAGTAGCAGTGATACTGATAACAGTGCTGGGGCTGAACGAGCTAAATTGGTCAGAATTTTTAGCTGGTTAGATTCAATTTTGACTTTCCTCTGGCTAATAATACAATTAAACAACTGGTACCAAACTGCTACAATCACTTGAAACAACAGTGCCAACAGTGTTATAATCAAAGGTGTGGGAAAAATATCCAAAGGCATACATATCAGCTACCAATTTTTAACTGATTAAAGGACTACTAACGATAATGGGTGGGTTTAAATAGGTTAGAAATAATGGTTACTGATGTACATCACACAACATTATAATATTTACACATCACACAACATTATAATATTTACACATCACACAACATTATAATATTTACTCATCACTGAAATTGCTGTTCAAATGGATCACATTTCAAAGAAATAAATTTTTGGAATAATAATTTGTTTCTTCGATAATACTTATCTGATCATAATACCTTACGAGTATGACCACTGTCTCACAAATCCAGTCCTCCCAGGTAAAACTCCTTAGATATGATAGCTAAAAGTTGTCTGTTTGTATAGGTGGAAGTCAGACAGAGTAATATCCCCTTATATAGAGGGATTGGTGTTAAAATCTTGTATAAACATCAGTTACTACTGGAGAGGAATGCATGCTCTCCTAGTAGGATGTAACTGCAGGGATGCTGGATGGGTGTTTCTTTACTATGATCAGGTCAGCATTATCAAAGAAAAATATTTTACTCCAAAAATTGGTTTATATTTCAAATACATTACCCGATCATAATACCTTAAGAGAATATGTAAAAGGCAGTGGGAGTTATTACATAAAGGAATGTGATTTTGTCAAGAAAACATGTATGACCCAGCATTATGGAATAAATGAAGAAAACTTGGTATGAAAAAGGCAAATGTCAAATGTGCCTCACAGAGACAAATTGTCAAAGCCTGACTGAGAAATAATGGAATTAAACCTGACATTGGTCTTGCTGATATTAATCCTCACACCAAAATTGGTTCGACTCCATGGATAGAGTCCCTCCACAGGTAGTGATTTGAAGCAAACTTCAATCAGAAAATTCAGCTGACGTTCCCCCACTCCCCCACCCACCTACCATGGTGAGGTCACAAAAAGTTCACAATAATGAAATCTGACCACGACCTTTAAGGCAGAGTTGTAAAGTTACCAGGCAGACATGGAAAGTACCAAGTTGTACTAACTTATCTCATAGGGTATTAGATTAAAACTTGTATAAAAGGGGTAACAAAAATTATTCAGAGACCTTGACCTTGAAGATAAAGCCTTGACTGTGATAAATGAGATGCCATCAAAATGAGAAGCATACATGTACTATGGTTCATCCCTGCATCTTGAACAGTTTTTATGATACACAGCACAAACAAATGAAATCTCAAAATATTGATGCATGACACTGACCTTGGCGATAAGATCCAAAACATGCAATGTAACTCGTCTTCTAATTACATCACACAAATATAGCAAGCTTTATCCATTTATCTTGAACAGCTCTTAAGTTGAAAAGCTGAATGGCAAATGTGAAAGCTAAAACAATGACCTATGAACTTGGCCTTGAAGATAGGACCTCCAATGTTGTACATGACACATCATGTAGTGATTATATATAGAGAATATATACCTGACAACTCGTTTCAAATGAAATTTATTAAATGAGTTGAATAATTTCTATCTTGTGCAAATCTTGGTGAGAAAATAATTGAACAGACCTTGATCTCATTTCCATCTCCAGAGTAAGATCTTGGCCTGGCGATAATGTTCAGCTTCTCCATGAGAAGCAAGATATGATCTTTGTTGTCATGGAATTCTGCATTTTTCTCCTCAGTCCAGATGGCATCTAGAAATCAAGAGCATGAATCATCAACAATAAAGTCATTATTATAAAAGGCACTAATATAAATGTCAAGTAGGCACACTATTCTTTAACTATGCTATTCATCTCAGTTCCTATAGGTAATGTATATTTACGTATATATATTTCCTCATTGTAAGTGGTAATAGAGGACACAATACAGCAGTAATTTCAATGTCAAATTTAATTTTTTTTCCTGCAAGTTCCAGTTGGTTTAATATCTGAAGCAAAGTTGCATAATATATACAGTCGAACTACAATAACTAAAGCAATGTTCACTCAAATACTAGGCACCACCTGAATAACTTCCTCAGTCCTGTGTAAAAGAGCAAAGTTCCACTGTGTGTGTGTGTGTGTGTGTGTGTGTGTGTATATATATATATATATATATATATATATATATATATATATATATATATATATATATATATCATTTGTTGCTGAATGTGAGGAAACAAAAGCATCTGCAAAGTTACTGCCCAAGACCTAATGCAAAGATGCCAAGATACGATTTCATACTGAACATTGATGACATATGATAGTACCTTCACTAATCACTGTGCAGCATGATCAACAGAAGTAAATAGTTATAATTGACAGACAAAAGGGGAAGCAAATCCATGTGAATATTACACGTAGAACAGTTGGATTATTATTTGCACGATATTTACAACATGATGCTGGGCTGTAGTGACATATAATTCACAGTTTTGTTAATGACCAATGCATGCATAGATGTAACAAAAAATGGATAATGTATTGTCCATGGTGATCATGTCTGGTATATTTTGTATAATCAGAGTTTCCCCAAATGATAGCTATATTGTGAGGATTTAGGATGTTTACAGCAGTGTTGCATCTGTATAGGAGGTGGGGGAGGTCACCTGTCGATATGTACTGAGCACGTTTTTTATGAATAATCAGCAACGAAATTCGTTGACAGTGAATGCTGCTAAATCTAATGTTATAAATACCTGTATCTGTTATGTAATTTTCTTATTCTATCTTGTTTCAAGCCTGTGATTGGCAATTGTTTTCCTCAGTGTTACTGTTCCATCTAATGTAGTGTTTGACCTCATTATGGTGAGCTCACTAGGGTTTACTTCTGGGTCATCGCTATTTTTTATTCCTGCTACCGAGTTTCTAACAGTTTTGTTCTAGATTTTTGTTGTATATTTCACCACAAGGAAATTGTTTTCTGTGTGAGGTAATTGTTATCTACTGAATATTTCTCAAGTTACTGTAAAAGTTACATAGTTTTCCACTGAATATTGTTTATTTTCTTTCAATAGTGAGGGTAAGATTTTCTGCAGTAGTTTTCTGCAGAATTCTGTAGGAATTCCATGGAATTCAGTACGCCTTATGGGAATTCATAGGGTATATAAACTAGTGGCTTGGTAAAATTGGGAGGATGGTCAAACATTTTCCATAGGGAACCATCTCTTTTTTTGGTTAGAAACCAAAATTATGGGTACATAAATTAAGTTTATTAGTATTTCAATTTAAAGTAAATAAAACTGATTTGACATTAGACTTTTTCAGATAAAGGAGGTGTAATTTTGCCTATCATTCAATCACATATTATAAAATTTGCTGGATATGTAATTTATTAACGGCTAAAACACGGTATTGGTGCTGATAAAGGAATTTTCATGTTATATGCATGAAATAGAAAAATTAAACAAGATATGAACCAATTTTAAAGATTGGTAAGCCTGGCATATACCTCTCTTACTTTCCTGAAAATTTCAAGAGGTTAGTGTAACCCATTGTTGAGATATGCATGGAAACAAGCTCTAAAAATGGCCATTTTTGAGCGTTATGTAGTCTCACTCGAAAAAAGCTTGAATATAAAATAGAGAATTCTCTAAATATCATACTGAAATTATGCATTTATTGGTCTGGTTTTATGCGGAATTCTATCCTGCAAATATTGCTTCTTGAATTAAAGAAATCGGTAAAATATTATGGATTTTATAAGCAAAATACCGTCAGTAGAAGTTTTGTTTCAACACTGAAATTCAAACACTAATCTGTTGTTATATGCCAACATTTTGTACAAAATAACATTCATTATAACTTTTATTGACATCTAGAACTCGACTTTATATTATAATAAGTAGTAAAACCATTTAAATCACATGGCTAGCCAAGATATTCGATTGAGAGCTTGTTCTTTGTCAAACTTTCCAGTTCTAAATTTTGTAGTGTCTGTAACCTTTACAAGTTTATATGGCAATAATTTTGTTGTTTCATTATGGAAAAGTATAAATCCTACAAAGGCTCATGTGTATCCATGTGATGTCCAAGTTGGCCAAAATTGGTGGTGCTGTATTGTACCATTAAAAAACAGCAACTCAATAAAAAAAGTTACAGACACTACACAAACAGGTATAAAAATGAAAGATAAAAGTATTGTTCTACTTGTCATTAAAACATTGTTTTTCTCAATAGAAAATTCCATCTTATGTGATGTAATGTTGCATCATCTATTTACCTCTGCAGCCAAGAGCAAAAAAGTGATGCAATAACTCTCTTGATTGAATATTGCATCATTCTTGCAGCACTGTCTGTTTGAGTAATTTACTACAAGACAATGTAACCTGAATTTCTTATCCTAGAAGAAGCTGCCTAATTACTTTTTCTGTTCTTTACCATGGTACATCCCTAAGACATGGGAAGACGACAAAAGCAAACCTCTGGGAACAACTCTGGTAAGTTTGTATTGAATGGTAAACCACACTCTTAAATTGTAGTGTCTGTAACCAATATCCCCTTTTTATACTGTCTATGACTTTATCCCTGTTTTTTTTTTAAAAAATGAAGCCAAATTATGTTTCCTATTACAGTATTGATGTGTAAGGCTAAATTTTGACATATTGTCTGTCTGCAATTTGTAATATTTTGGTATATTTATAGTTTCTTTCATCTAGATTTCTGATAACAGGCAACATTTTCAGTGATTTCTTACAATATGCAATTGAAACTGAGTATTTTTGCATTCCATATCATTAGACTAGTAAATTCAAACAGAAATATTATGAGAATTCAATGAGCTCAGACTTAGTATTGGATACATTGCTGATATTGTCAAATGGTTACAGACACTACTAGACATGTGAATTGACCCGACTGTTGTTTACATTATTAAGGAAAGTGTGCAATCATTGTAAATGCTAGAACATTGAATAATCATCAGGTTTTATGCTATTTCTTTTTCAATCAGATACTTTTCTTTAAGAATCCACAGGTTATTCCAGTTTGCTTATGTATGAAAGCATATTGCGTACTCATTACAAGTATGTTTTGTAAAGTCTAAATTTCATCCGTATACATAGAGGAACAAAAATGAGAATGAAGTTGTTTGCTTTTAGGAAGCAAAGATAAGCCAGAAGAAGATGAACAGAAGATTAAAGCTAGAAGGGAGAAGACGAGGCTAAAGGTACAAGCCTGGAGAAAAAAACAGAGGGAAAATAAGGCGAAACATGAGGAGCTAAAAAGGGTTGATAGAGAAAGAAGAAAAGATGCAAGACTACTAAAAAAACAGCAATCACTTTCCGATTCAAATCTTCAACAAGAATTAAGAAGGAAAAAACGTGAAGAAATGAAAAGGTATCGCCAGAAAAAGAAAGAAAAAGCAGCCCTAGCAATATCGGTTAATAAGAGTGTTGATTTAAGAAGTCCGAAAACTGCTGAATTAAGTAGAAAGAAGAAAGAAGCTGTGAAAAGAACCCAAGCATGGAGAATGCGTATCAAACTGAATGAAAGTATACAGCAAGAGTGTATTCAGACTGATTGTGAAATAGGAAATACTGGGTCAGCCAGAGATTCACCAATGAATAAAGTGTTACCTAAAGCAACTCTGTACAGACAATTAAAAAAGGTAAAGGAAGTATTACCAAATACCCCAAAGAGAAAAGCAGTCATCATAAGTAAATTAATTGAATACGACACCAATCCAGCTATTAAATGTTTAAGAAGAGAATGCAAACAATGCGGTGTGAAATGTTTGCAGAGTTACCTTAAACCATTTGTTGAAAAGTATAGTGACAGGCAGATATCATGGCATCAATGGGAAAGTATAGAAATAGCAAAAGATGATAAAGTAAAGCGTTGCGTCTCCTGTGTGCCTAAAGAAACAGACATAAAAACATTAATTACATGCTTAGAAACTGACATGCAAGAGTATCCAGAGCACGTTTTCAGGGCCAAATGGCAACAGCAACAGATGGGAATTTGTGTTGATAGAATTGGTGAGGGTTCTATTGCTATGGTCATGGACTTTAGTGAGAACTATGGGTGTGTTTTTCAAAGTGAAGTACAATCTGGATTCTTCGACAGGAACCAAGTTACAATACATCCAATCATGTGTTACTATACAGAAAAACAGGGAGAAAAAGAATTCAAGATAAAGCATGCCATTATTGGCATCAGTGAAGAAACCAAACATGATGCAGACTTAGCTATCACTTTTGAGAACAAAGCTATAGAAATTCTGAAGAAGAAAGGTGTGAAAGTAGAGGAGATCCATGAGTGGACAGATGGCTGTGCTGCCCAGTATAAGGGGAAGAAAGCCTTTGCTGACATAAGTCTGAGGAAAAAGCCATCTGTAACACGAAATTATTTCGAAACATCACATGGAAAGAGTGTTTGCGATGGTCTCGGTGCGACAGTCAAGAATGCTTGCTACAGAGCTGTAATCAGCAATAGAAAGGTGATAGGTTGTGCAGAAGATGTATATCATTTCTGTACAGAGAAACTGAAAATGGAAAATACAGATAATGAAGCTAAAACAGTTTCGAGAAGGGAGTTCATCCTTGTTAAAGATGTTGAGAGAAATAGAGAAGAAACTGATGTGCAAACACTGCAAGGTACAAGAAAATTACATGCTGTAAAGTCAGGAAGCAATGATTATGAACTGAGCATAAGAAATCTGAGCTGTTATTGTGAGCAATGCATGAAGGTTGACGGGAGATGCAACTTCAGCGAAAATGTTAATGCCTGGGAAATGAGAAAGTTAGTACTCAATAAAGATAATTTAAGTCAGAAAGGAAAACAACTTAAAGACAAGAATCCATCAACAATAGAAAATAATGACAAGAAAAGAAAACAAGGAAGTAACCAGAAAGATCATAACTCAGCAACAAGCGAAAAGCCTAATAAGAAACGGAAGTCAACAGAAAGACAAAACATTGTGACAAAGAAGATCAAAGTTGACAAAAAAGCACCAACCAACACAGAGAAACCAATAGAGAAATACCACCCTGGAGAATTTGTTGCTGTAGGACTTAAGCCAAAGAAGGGACCTCTAGATGTATACTTAGCAGAAGTAATAGACATTCTTCATAACGAAGTTAGACTTAAATACATGAGAAAGTCTGGCAACATGTATGTTTGGCCTGAAAAAGATGATTATTCACAAGAGGCTCTAGATGCTATCTTGTACAGGGTAAAAGCTCCACAAATAGTCAATGAAAGGGGTCATTTCAAGTTTAATGCAGCTGAATTGTCTAAGCTCAAGTCAAATCTGGAAAAAAATCATAAGCACTTCTATTTGAAATGACAATATAAAGTCAAGGTTTAATGTGTAGTGTCTGTAACCTTAAGATCAATCACATATGGGTCTGTGTTTGAGTCAGCACCTTGGGTTGAACAATACTTTAGTGACTATGATTTATTGAACATTCATTATACTTCAATATTTTACTCTTACAAACACTATTTAGTATTAAACTTTCAAGTGCTATTTACCAGTTCATAATTTTAACACAAGTATTGGACATATACCTGTTACAATGTGGTTTTATCATTTTATTAACTAATCAACATTCATTTAATGAATAATTCTAGTCAATGTGTTCATGTTGAATTATTTTTGAAGTGAATTTTATGGAGATATGTATGGTTCTGCAGCTGTATTGAAATGCTATAGTTTTGTAGTGTCTGTAACCAATTTTATGGACAATGTACTTCTGACTCTTATGGAAGTTTGCAATACTTTTGGCCAGTATTAATGATTTTGTTTGTTTAAATATTCTTCTTGGTGTTAGATAAATGCCTAAATAAGATTATTCTATGTCTTTTATGTTTGTTATGCAAAAGTTTCATGGTTAGGTTTTTTTTCTTAGTGATACCTTTGTCATAGATATTTTGATTTTGTTATTAAGTTGTTTACCACTTCCAGTTATGTTGTTTACTTTAAATGTTGATATCCTGTTACTGATGTTACTGTGAAAAAAAATAAAGTTTTAAAGTTTTCATGCTGTTTTTCTTGCATGTTATACACCAAGTGTAGTGTCTGTAACTGTTGTTATACCAATGAACTGAAATAATGGTTAAACAAAATCGCATGCATGTTCAAGCTAAATCTAACTTGATCTGACTAGGGGACACCCTAGGGTATATAATGAGCTTCATTGAAATGTTCTATCAAACATTTCAATTTTTTAAGTGAGTGAGACTACTCTCAGCACCAATACCGTGTTTTAGCCGTAAGTAAAATCATTACATGTAAATTATTTCCTTACCATTATAAAAAAGCAGATTTAACTTTTCATATACCATGGGTTGAAGTAAAAAGTTGAACTGCCCCTATGAAGGTTTATTGATCTGAAATTTTCATTCTAATTCATTCATTCTATTTATTTCAACTAGTGTAATTGAAAATTTAGTTATCCACCAAAGTTTGTTTTGTTTCTTTTACTGTGATATTTAGCACTGTGCCAGTATAATCAAATAAGATGACAGTTTAAATCATTTTAGTTTTCAAATATATTGTTTCGTTATATATTTACAACTGTTATTGTTGAGTGTGATTACATTATTTTTGCAATAAACTAAGGAACGTAAAATCAGAGTTTGGTTATTTTTCAATTACTTGTAGGATATGTATGCACATACACACACTCATCTGTAAGCAATACAATTACATCTAATTACATACATCCACAATGTTGACAGTCACATATACACACGCTACCGAACCCGTCACAATATTTAATTAGGAAGGTAATGAAGATTTTAAAAAATTACTAAGTATGTCTTCAAAAGATGTAACCATTTAAAACTGATGAACTTTTAATTATCTTTCAACTTTTTTACATGCTGGAGTTATAATTCCTGGGCTTTACAAAAGAATACATAGGTCATTTCATCAGATATGATGCAGTTGCAAATTTTGGTCAAATTAAAACACTATCCAACCAATATGCCAGATATTTGTAAATACATACATTTTGGTCAAATAAAAACACTATCAAACCAATATGCCAGATATCTCTAAATACACAAATTTTGGTCAAATTAAAACACTACCCAACCAATATGCCAGATATTTGTAAATACATTTTTAGGTATTTACACCATCTTGCACAACTAAAATCTGTTTTTACTTGTTTCTATGCAAATTTGTTTAATTAATTATAGATAAATAAAACCTTTTATGTTGGTAAGCCAAACATCTTGGTCTGATGGTTTTTGGTGTATATTCTAAAATATAATGCCTGGATTCCCACTTAAAGATAGATGTTGATCCCTATCCGAATTGCAGAGTGTGTTAATTCATAAGCTCAATGTTGCTACTAAAAAATCGGAGTCAGGCAAAATAATTTCTATCATCTGATATTAAGCACCGTTTGTTTTGACATTGGGGTATTTACATTGACCTGGGAAGGGACATTGGGTCCCACATCTTCCGTTTCTGGAATGAACACTGTAGGTCACTCTTAACTAGCCATATTAATAACTAGAGACATGCATGATGTATTATCTGCACCATTCATATTCAGGAACAATCTAGTGAAAATTCTGTCAATACCACCATTCATTCTAGAAAAGTAGTGATTATATACAAGATTTTTGGATGGTCACTATGGCTGCCATATTGGAGGTCATATCCATTCCATCTGCATTCAGAACCTGCTAAACACTGTTATAGTATTTTAGTCAAAAACCCATCCTGAAACAATAATCCATTTAGGAGAAGTGGCCATAAGAAGATTTTCATTGTGGCCACCAATTCAGTCATTTTGGAGGTTAGATCAGCATCATTTTAATACTGGACCAACTACATACTGCAAGAAGTGTGTCCATGAAAATCCCATGTCAATATCACTGGCTGTTCAGGAGTTGTTATAACAAGATTTTCAAAATAACTGCTGTGATTGCCATATTAGAGAGTCATACCAAAGATTTTTGTTCAGGAACAACTACATATTGTAAGAATTCTTTGAGTAAAAACCCCAATGTCAGTATAGGTAGTTATCCATTTGGGACAAGTAGCTATAACAAGACTTTGAAATGGTGCTGATCTGGCCTTCAACAGGACTGCCATGGCAACTGGACACCATGGCCAAAGACACTGGGTTTGGGACTGCAGAAAGAAAGGTAGGCTGCATGTAATTCCCCCTCATCACAAAAATATATATCATCAAACACCTCCAAAGTGTCCAAACCTGATGAAAGATCAACTGGTAAAGGGACCAATCATTGAGGCAAGTCTGATGTGAATCTGTCTGAACTGGACTATTATCTTATGCAAGGTGCACCAGCATAGAACTTCCAGATCAGGACATACAGGTCATGTAATTTGGTCCCCCCTCCCATTTAAGGAGGTAAGTGACCACTTCAGAACTGTCCAACATCACTAGGATCACTTTCCCACTAAGGTGATCCTGCCAACAATGAAAGATATTCAGTATTTCCATCACTTCCAAGAGGCCTTGTAGTGCCTTCTCCTCTAGACTCGAGCTGCCACTTACCAATGTGAAGTGATGTGAAAGGTGAGACCCCAAAAAGAACAAGCAAGCGTCTGGATAAGCCATCAAGTCTAGTTCGGTTGTCTCCAGAGGAATTCCTGCCATAAGTCATTGTCTTGCCACAAATGCAGGAACTGTTTAATCTTGATCCAGAATAAAATGTAATGATCTATATGACCTGAGAAGGGACACCATTAAGCCAGCAGTTCCATCTGCAGAAAGCGCACAAAAAGGTGGCCTAGACTTTGTAAATTGGTTCTTGGAAGGTAAAATGAAGGAACTTGCAGGAAGCTGGATGGATAGGGACATGAAAGTAGGCGTTGGTCAGATCCTGACTGATCACAAACTCCTCGCTCTTGATGGCAAGGCACACTGAAATTTTGTGTTGACATATATCCATGGAGCTGGCTGAGATCTATCACTGGTGTGAGTTTGCCAGAGAATTGTTGTTTCTTTTCCCCTTTATTAAATTGCCTCAGACAATGAAAAGTCAGTCGCCCCCTGAAACTGGTTTAGGGCCAAGCCTGCTGTTGTTAAGTGGGATCTGGCTGCCCACCCCTTTCCCTCTCATCAACTATCCATTGTAGCAAAGAATGCTGAAGTCGAAAAGGTGGTGGAGGAGGTTCAGAAGAACTGGATAGGCACATCTTGTCCTGCCTGCTTTCACATGTCCTCTATATGGTAGCAGTAGTAATAACATGGCTTTGTGATACATTATCATGACACTGGCTATGGTAGCAGTAGTAATAACATGGCTTTGTGACACATTATCATGACACTGGCTATATGGTAGCAGTAGTAATAACATGGCTTTGTGACACATTATCATGACACTGGCTATATGGTAGCAGTAGTAATAACATGGCTTTGTGACACATTATCACGACACTGGCTATATATATATAAAAGTGCCAAAAATATAAGGACTTGTACAAACCTAACTCCTTGCACATAATCACAACCATCAAGTGCTAGAAAAAAAAAGTTACAAACCTGTAAGTAATATAACAAAATATATCCTTAAAACAAACAGGACAACATTTTTAACATAATCCACATTTCTTTATCGAATTCACAACAAAAGCTATTGACACTCGGCGAGAACGCATTCAATTATCAGTTGGAACTGGCAGGGCACACACTCTGGGCAAGTATCAGCCTTTACGAGGTACCAATGAGTCTGGTATGTGTGTCTGATCTTCTGTATGGGCCCCAAACAACAGCTGTGAACCAAACAGCTCAGAATATAATGCCAAAAGGTGATGAGGTTTCAGAGACAATGATTACAGAAAAGTGTCTTGTCATATTTAAAAAAGATTACAAAAAGTCATATAATCACTCCCCATGGAATGATGTGCTGCATTATTTATCACTGCTATGTCGATTCCTATGCATGCTCACTTCCAGATTTTTCAACCTGGCAAAAAACTGCCAACAATGCCAGGTCCAGCATCAATGACACTGGCACCATATTACACACCAGCTTTGACAATGCACCAAACACTCCATGATCAACCTTGCAGAATAGTGGTGCAGGCATGTTTACTGCCTTAATGTTCTTATTGACACTCGGAACACTGACATTGTAATTGTCCAACTATGTACAGTGCCAGAATGAAACATATTATATCGGTAACAGACTTTACAAATCAAAGTCTTAGAATTACCCAGATCCTGGATTTTGTCCAAGAAGCAACCTGAAATCTCAACAATTGTAGCAGACTGTGAGAGAAAACAAAAAGAGGAGCATTCCTCCTCATCCTCAATGTCTACCAAGGTCTTGATATTATAATTCTGGCTCTAAGATGGAGGAGATGGCGGCCAGTCTGCATTAAAATCTGATCAATTTCCTTCACCACAACCTTAAAACTGAACTCCGTCCTGTCCATGGTAGGTTCGAAGTTGGCAGTTCAAGGTTTTCCCTGCCCTCACTGTGGGGGTTGTCGTCATTTTGAAAAGCTTCCATGTCCATGTACAACACACCAAGCTACACGGAAGAAGTAGCCCCATTGTCCCAAGGTGTAAGCTGTTATTTCTGTACCAGATATATGCCAATAATGTCCAGCACCCCCCCCCTCCCAGCTATGCTGGATGCCAGACAAGAGACAATGTATGTTTCACTGGGACAGAGGGCTGGAAGGCAGGATGAAGGCCAGCAAACTGGTGTAGCACTGATGCATTAAACTGTCCATCTCTGCCTGTCCATATGTAATGTTAGCTGATGGCTTACTCTGAAGATCTTAGTAAAGAGAGGTGCCATTGGATCATTACTCACTATACTCATAACAGATAATGTTATGGGGTTGAGGTTCAAGACATCACTCTCAGAGGACTTCAACTTCATCTTCCTATCCCTTGCCTTCAATTTCTTCTGTAGTATCGAGGACCAAGTCCCTCCTGACCAAGAGCTAAAAACACTGCAAACTGCTGTTGATGTACATTTGGTACAAGTGCTTCTAGCATTGTGATCATCCTCACTATCTTTCAACTTGTTGCATTTTGAGTACTTCACATGAAAAGCCAATCAATAACAAAAACAGGAAAATTTAAACAAATGAACAACAGCAAACATAATAGCACAAAATAAGAATGGAAAAAAAACAGCCAACATATATGGATGATGATACGTGTGCACAATTACCAAATCAGAAAAACGAAGTCTACAAACTTCTAAAACTATGTAAAACCAACGATGGAAAATCCAAATAAAGGTTCTCTGTGGAAACCATAATTCACAATATTTTACCACACCTTTTCATATGAATGGTTCAATGTCAAGAAGATCTTGCGAGATTCTGAGAAGAAACATGCAACAATGTTTACTGTATCACAGGAAAACTTAAATTGGTAATGAACCGGATGATGAGTAGCCACCTTGCAGTGGTAAGCAAAGGTAATGGGAGAGAGTTTCTTTACTGTCTAAATGATGACAAAGACAAAATTGTTCATCCTTCAGGAAGTGCTGGATTCACAAGGTAGTGGAGTTTTATTTCCTAATGTTCATGCAATCAGGGAATGCATTGAGCAGAGAAAACACAATGTTCATATGACCAGATGTTCAGGAGAACATTTCCAAGACAGGCACTACAGTAACCATACTGGATGTTCAAGGGTCACCATTGTCAGTTTCCACAATCAACCCCAGGTTCAAACTGTATCGCAAGGCTCATGACTTACATGTACCTCCAAGTAGTTTATGAAGAGCAGAAATACCAAACAACTGCTATGGATGATGAATGGAGGAAAAAAAAAGAAATTAATGCAGTTCCATTGCATAGCTCATCTGGTTTTTAACTGACAGAACAAACAAAAAGGCCCACGTGGGCCTGTTATGACTCACTTGGTAAATGACAAATGTAAGCTTGTGAAAACAAATTCATTCATGTAGTGAAACTGTGGAGTGGAAAAGAAACTTTGGAAAACCTAGTTGCCACTTTGTCTATTAGGCCTAACAAAATACAAGTACATGTATTTCCAATTTCATGCTAAAATAGGATATTGGTTGGTCAGAAGATGATTTTTAAAACTCATTTATCCCCCTCAATTTACCAAAAATGAACCATGGTTGTAAGATCCCATTTTTTTATTCCTCTGATAAAGACTTTGTCAGTATTACTCAATGACACAATGTTTTATGATAGATATAGATTCTATATTATTCCTTAAATAATTTGTGTTTGTGTGATACAAGTTGCTACAACTTTAAACTGACCATGATTAGCAGACAACACCCAAAAGTTGTCATTATTGAATCATGCTTTTTAAACTATGTGCACCAGGTGCTAACAAATTGTTGGGAGAAACAGTAAATGTCTAAATCAGCCCGTTACCTATAAACAAAATGAAATGTGGTGTGGATACAACATTCAGAAAATCTGGAATTTGTTTCTTTGATGTATTTATTTATATTTGAATTCAGTTTTATACTCAGAAATATTTGACGATCAGCATTTGGAAAAATGGAGAGTCTACATATTTGGGTTAATGACAGGAACTAATTTGGAAGTGGTTCAAGAGAAAAGTATACTGGGTTATTTTTCAACATTGTTATTAAAGGTAAAAATACCAAACATAAATCTAAAATAATGCGACTAATAACATTTAATATATGAAATGCCATATAATAATGAATATACATGTGATAATGTAAAAACAAACAATATTTTTGGAATTTTAGTATAGCAATACCACTTTAAGGTATTAGCGACTTTTACTGTTGAGCCATGAAGCTACTGGTGTTCACAACACAAAACCTGTGATTCTCAACAGGTCTGATCAGCAGTTACTTCCCTTGCTTTAATATACAAACTATTATTTTGGTCTCCACAGTGGTAGCAAGGTCAGCCAATCAGATGCAAGATCACCTAATTACTGTTTGCATCTCACTAATTACTAAGCTCATTCGTGATCTTAATTACATAAGCATATACTCCAAGTCTGATCAAAATCATTAGGATGCATGGATCTTGATCATTATCAAACTTGTTCAAGATTTTAATTATACGATCTAAGCTCATGTTCCAAGTCTGATCAAAATCAGATCAGAACTATGACCTCCAGAATGGTAACATGGATCATCAATCAAATGCAAGCCCATCTCATTAATATGCATGGATCTTGATTAGTATCAAATTCATCAAAAATTTTCATATTACCCTATATTCCAAGTCTGATGCAAAGTAGATCAGAAATATACACTCCACAACAGTAACAAGGGGACAGATGCATGAAGTATGATGCATGACAGGCATAGAATCTTACCATAAGCTCACTTGACATTATGGTCAGGGGAGACTGTTTAAGAAACTGCTGATTTATGTCCATCAATCCAGAATACTGTTATTTAATAGACAAGTATCTCACATGCAGCTGGACCAGATATAGGATAGTTAGGGGCCCTTTTCAACACCTTAATTGCATTTTTAAAGTATCTGGCTGGTACATATACATGACCTAAACTGTTACTATTTGCTTTTTTTATCATTAGCTACTTTTGAAAGCAAATTAATATAAATTTCTTACTAATCATAGGGTTTTAAATACCACACACTTCTTTCATCCAACAAAGTCCAGTGGAAAGCTCAGTCCATGATATAAGGAAAGCCTCATATATTCATTAGAAACAAAATGAATTTGCCATAATAACTTCTCTTGGGGATAAAACAGTTTTTAATTACTCAAAAGTGACAAATATAGGAAATATTTTTTTAATATATTCTAGGAGTTAAAGAAAAATCCAGCCTTCAAACTTCTTATGACTACATTAATCCAAATTAAATTCCAAAAAACTGCATCAAATTTAAAAGTTTTGGCTATCTGATCAAGATTGAGGCAGAAATGTAATGGGGCTACACAGTTTTAACTCTGATTAGGCACTACAAAATGAATTAACCCCCTTTATTTTCCAGTGATGTAGCACCAGTATATCTTGCTGGTGAAATTGCCACTTTATGTTGGGGTTTTTTTTTTTTGGGGGGGGGGGGTTAAATACGAGTCAACATTCATCAAGTTATGTGTAATTACTACAATTTTTAACACTAAATTAGGATATGGATATTAAATCAATCTTTTATGAGGATTAATTCAAGTCTACATTTTGCATAAAGACTGATTTAATTCTACATCCTGTGTAAGGACTGATTGAAGTCTACATCTTGTATAAGGACTGATTCAAGTCTCCGTCTTGTATAAGGATTGATACAAATCTACATCTTGTAAAAGGACAGATTCAAGTCTACATATTGTATAACGGCTGATTCAAGTCTACATCATGCATAAAGACTGATTGAAGTCCACATCTAGTATAAGAGATCATCTCTGTATGCATAATTTATTTCTCTCAAGACTCCATATTCTTTTTTGCACATCTCTATTTAAGAGCAAACAGTTCATTGCTATCTATTAGGTACCCATGGTGCAAGTTTCAAAATTAATAACTTTTAAGATTATGTTTCCTTAATGCCTATGTTCTCCCTCTTTCACACCATTAGTAAACAAATTTCTTCAAACTTTTATGAACATTTATAATTTTACCTTTCCCACTTAGGTATTTTTTGGGGTTATTCTGATGTTACTAATTTTTATGACTTAAGAGAAATAGGGTCCAAAATACTGAGGACATAAAAAACAACCAACCAGACCAACAAACACATTTTGCAAGAATGCACAGATAGGCAAAACACCATATCCACTCCCAACTTCATTGGCATGGGAATAACATGGAATAAACTGTACATGATTGAGCTATACAGACATATGTATGTATGTATGTATGTATGTATGTATGTAGGTAGGTAGGTAGGTAGGTATGCTGCCAGGATTTTATCTAATGGGGGGAGCTCCCCCTTGTCACCAAAATAAGGGGGGAGTAGACAAAATGAGGGGGAAGAGGAAACAGCCATAGTTCATTATTTACCTAACATATAAATTTCCGTCTTTCTTTCTTCCTACTCTATTGAAATCGAACTCCTCAAAAGATGTCTCCTCTAGTTGTATAAGCATTAATCTGTTGATCATTTCTGAGCTTAATTTGTGACTTCTCTGTGTATGAATATTGTTCTGTGCTGAGAACTCCCTTTCACATGTGCATAGCTAGCTAAGCCAGCTTGAACAAGTTGGAAAACTGTTCTTTATGGTTGTTATGTACAATTTTCAACAGCACATAAGTTTTGTCTCCTGGATATCTCTGCTCCAAAATAATATTTTTCACTAATAAGAGCTCTGCCAAAGTTTCACTTTCTTGAATCAGTGCTTTGCTGACTACAATGCATGCCAGATTTCTTGTCCGTTCCACAATGTTATATTAGGGTTTTATGTCCAGCAATACCCTCGTCAGCTTGTTCAGACAGAGGTATTTTGATAAAAATATAAATATCCTTACTTTTTTATTTCTTATTCAATTTATCTTAACCCTTACAGTGCTATATAGTTTTGTATTACAAGATCCATCAAGGCAGAATTGTTTGAGAAAGAAATGAAAATTGCACTCTGCTTTTAAATTGCCTGTATATTAATTAGGCTTAGTATTCTGCCTTTTTGACATTTAATTTCGAAATACCGCTTAATAGATGGTTGACCAGCATGCCTTCTGTTTTTGTCCATCCAGCATGCACATCAGACTCGTGTTCAACATTATTTTCGGGTTCAAAATTACTCACTGGTATTTCTGGTAACACTTTCCGGGCTCCAATAACCTCATATACTTCAAAACTTTAAAAATCATTGTCATTATCACTATCATCGGTCAGTATTTGCTGAAATAGATCATCATTTGAAGATGCACCATGTTGTGAGTCAGCCATTTTGGGTTTTCTAAAAGCCCTTACTTTAAACACACATTTGTAAAACTTTCTTCATAAATGCAAGGTTCAACCTCATTAATACTTGTTCCAGGGCCTAATGTGCCAATCAAATTTAGTTTAACAACCGTTCATGTCAAGCCGAAGTACTCAGATGTGTAAACAGTTGCCTACCGGAAAAATGACATAACGAGACAAGCGCTATGAGACCTCCACTGGCGGCACGACTTATGCCACAACAAGCATTTTTAGGGTTAACAGTTAAATATTAAATTGTATACAGCGCTGAGTACATTTTTATATGCGCGACTTTAAACTAATATGCGGGAGTTCTCGTGCATCACAGCTTTCCAAATGCACGAATTCGTACAACTTTTGCATGATTCGCACACTCGCGCACCCTGGCAGCATCTCTGTGTATGTGGTTTAATGCACATTAGCACAATCCTGGTTTTATAGTGCTGAGTACAAATAAGGGTGTTAAAGTAGAAACCTGTAGTATAAAAAGCTTCATCATAAAGTTGACAGAAAAGAAACATCTTTCTCACTGGGTCGTAGATGATACACTCAACAAGAATGTGTTCACCCTTCAAGAGATCTGCATGGGTCAGGTATATTTGTCACCTAAATACATATTTGACCTATATGCAAGTGACAAAATACCACCCCAACTCTATGATTTATTTTATATCAGTGATGCCATTCTCCAATAATGGGTCTGATGCTCCAAAATATTGTTTGTGGACTCTTCATTCCATATATAACACATGCAGATTAAAATAATTAGTCACTATATGGGATTTTCCATTCAAAAAATGAGTAACTGCACAGTTGGATGTTCTATCTACTCCATCATTACCCTTTATACCATTGTTGCTAGGCAGCCAACAGTATAGATTTTATTGAAACTGTACACGGCCAAGTACTTTATAATGGTATAAAATAAGACTCTAAGATCTTAAAGTGATAAATGTACAAACCTATCAGTTCCTGAGTAAGTGTTCCTTTGTTTTTCAAATCAAGCCACTTGCTGGTGATGGCTGGATTTTGTCTTATAAACATTTCAGCCGTGATGAGGGACTTCAGGGCATCAATCAGCCACTGTGGGTCCAGTACAATCTTCTCTCTCAATCCTTCAACACTGAAAATTATGCACAGATATACTACTTAGCAGAGACTTAACACAGTATTTTCTTGTTTTCCAGAAGTCAACAAGAGTATTGTGACTGGTACATTATGTGCCTGCCCCTACTGTTCTCTTTTTTCGACTTATTCTGACCTTGATCAAGTTAGATAGGTTTCTTTCTTATCCTAAATGCAAACCATCTACAAACTATGGTCAAGGAACTTTCTCCAGAACAATTATTGTGCAGAACCCATTTTTCTTTACATCACAATGTTCCTGATCTTTGACCTTTTGACCCCAAAATCGATATGCTTCTTCCTTAAGTGGAAGCCTTCAACAAATTTTAGTCAAGATACAGTAGTCTAGAACTAAAGTTATTACAAGACAAGAGTCCCTCGAAAAGACTAATGCTCTATTGGCTGAAAAGAATTTCCAGGAATTAAAAATAAGACTTTTTCTTCTTTTTAACTGTGGAGTGTTGAAACCATCTTTGATATTCTTCAGCGTTAACAAGATTTTCAAAGTAACTGCTGTGGTGGACACACTGGATGTCAACTTGGCACCATTTTCATTAACGACCAATAGGCATCACAGGAAGTCTTCCTGTTGAAACCCTATGCTGATATGACTTTCCATTTTGGAGGAGCAATGATAACAAGATTTTCAAGATGGATGCCATGGCGGACATTTTTGATATCAGATTGGCACCATTTCTATTTAGTGCCAACAAGAAATCGTAAAAAGTCTTTTGGTGAAAGCACAATGTCAACAAGACCATCCATCTAGGAGAAGTAGTATTAACATAATTTTCAAAATGGCCATTGTGGCAGTCATATTAAAAGTCAGATCTGCACCATTTTCATTTACGACCAACTAAACCTCATAAGAAATCTTTTAGTGAAAACCCCATGCTGATATGACCATGTATTCAGGAGAAATATTGACAATAAGATTTTTAAGATGGCCACTGTGGCAGGCATACTAAATGTCTGAATGGCACCATTAGGACCAACTAGATATTGTAAGTTGTTGTTCAGTAGAAAACCCATGTTGATATGACCACCCATTCAGAAGTAGTGATAACAATATTTTAAAGATGGCCACTGTTTTGTCCATATTGGATATCAGATCAACACCATTTTCATTTATGATTAACTAGACATCATACGAAGCAATTTAATGAAAACCCCATGTTGATACGGCCATCTATTCAGGAGAAGAAGCAATAACAAGATTTTCAAGATGGCCACTGTGGTGGCCATATTGGATGTCCGAGGGGTATCATTTTCATTTAGGACCAAATAGACCATGAGATGAATGTGTGTAAAGTTTCAAGGCAATCCTAGAAGTAGTTTAGGAGAAGTACAATAACAAACTTGTGCTGATGGGTGGATGGACAATGGACAACAGACCAACCCATAAGCTCGTCTGGTTTATGACCAGCAGAGCTAAAAGTCATTTATTGCCTTTGGGCCACAACAGCTTTGACATTTCACCTTTTGATCCCAGAATGAACACAATTCTTTCTTACACAAAGTGCAAGATAGTAAAAATAGATGGTGTAAAACTAAAGTTATTATGCAGAAAGACACATTACAGACATAGGTAAGTCTTAGAGACTGAAGCAAAAATTAATTTTGAAACCATTTGTAGCTTACAAGGTCCTACACATATGTAACAGAAATGAACAGTATCCTTGATCTTTCATAACTAATTATTTGTGCAGGAGAAAAGAACTCATCAACTAACCAATGGTTTGTGCCTTTGCTGCTGAACATATATCATAGACAAAATTCTCAATTATTTTGTTTCTTAGTTTTGTGTCCAACTATAGAATCAAATACTAGTACTGGTCTGTGAATCTGAAGACTGGCGTGTAGCTTGAGCTACATGAATTTCATGTTTTGTCCTATGTCTCATTTTGCATTCTATGAATGTCTGGTAATATTTTAGGATTTCAGAATAATGACTGAAAGCTGGGTTCATGAACATACATGTAAATGTTACACCCACATGCATCTCAGGAACATATTCCAGTATCATTATCACAAGGTCTATAAAAATACTGGTAAACTTGTTTATTGCAACTGGTGGGAGGGGGGAGGGGCATGAAAAAATGTTAGACTGAATGACACATTGTATGAAAAGGTTTGGATTTACAAAACAGCATAATACAGACCTGCCAACCCTAACAAGACCTTCTCAGTAAGGTAGCTGATTTTTTTCTGTCAGTTAGACCAATTTTCAGTAAGGTGTAACAAAATATCATGTACTACTATTGTCAAGTTGAAAAACATGCATTGAAAAGTTCAGAAGTGCAATCAAGACTGATGCAGCGACGGAAAACATTATGTTCAACTAAAAAGTTTGTAAAGTACACTTAGACCGTAATTACCTCCAGTACAGTTTCTCAAACTGCAGTTCCAAATCCTATGGAGCTCAATGGCTTCTTGCTATCTCTCAACTTGACATAATCCATGGCCTTTTTTTAAAAATTTCATGTGGCAATCATCTCATGATATCTCACACCATGAGACATACTCAAATCAACACATGATGTCCAATAAACGTAAATGTTGCCATTCCTGCTTTTTTCCCCCCAAGAATCTGAATATTCCTTTCTAAGAGGCTTAGAGCCCCTTGGGTCTTGAATATGTATCGCTTGTTGGATGCCATCTTTAGAAAATTCTGCAAGTAACAGCATGATCATGCAGACGTTTTGCATGAAACAATATGTGCAGTTCAAAGCATCTGAGGCATTCATGTAAAGTTAGCCTGGTTCCTTGACCAACTCCACTGAATCTAATATGAAATCTGGATGGAAATCAAACACGAACAAGCCAGTATCTGGACTTTACCACAAAAATCATATTTCCTTAATTTTTGCTCTTATTCTGTAAGTCAGTATTTTAAGAGTAATTTCTGTAAGAGACTTGTGGGCAAATTGTAAGGATTGGCAGGTCTGCATAATATTATCCAGGTAAGATGTTGATAACCAATTATGCAGATGAGAAAGGTTCTAATGAAGTCATAATTTATTTGTTTAATTTGCTCTATATAAAACAGGGGAATAATTAATACACCCCTTGCTGACCAGAAAATGGATAAATACAGTTGATTTGCTGATGGTGTTTTATGGCACAGCAACACAAGTACAACATTTAGTGCCGAGGCAATTGGGGTAAAGTGCCTTGCCCAAGGATACACCATGACCAACCCAGCATGCTAACCACAGAGCCACTCAGCCTCACACCTATGTAGGGAAAAAGTCCTCATCTCACCTGAAGTAGAGGATTGTGCCTGTCACGTGCTGGAATCTAAGGAACAGATCTAGTTCATCTTTGTCCTCAATCCTGACAGATCCTGACCTGTTTATCTCTTCCAGGAGACTGAGTGATGCAACCTGATAAAAAAAAATACACAACTAACATGATAGATCTCAGTAACATGAAAGAAATCAGCAATACAGTAAATGTTGATATGTCCTGATTTATATCTGCCCACTTGCAAAACGAGTTATCTGCCCACTTGCAAAACTAGTGGCAAACACACAATGTGTCAGTTACCATCACTAATATAATCTGGTAGCAGTGATGCTGCCAGGGGTTTATCTAATGGGGGGGGGGCTCCCCCTAGTCACCAAAATAAGGGGGGAGTAGAAACAAAGGGGGTAGAAGGAAATGTCCATAGCTCCGTATTTACCCAACACTTTACTATCCATCTCTTTCTTCTTGCTCCACTCTGTTACAGCTCTATTGAAATTAAAATCCTCAAAAGATGTTGCCTCTAGCTGCATAAGCATTAATCTATTGACTGTTTACGAGCTTACCTGTTCCTTATCTATGTATGAATATTGTTCTGTGACGAGAACCCTCTTTCACAGTCTGCTGTCTGAAGGGGTTTATGCATAGTTAGCTTAACCAGCCTGAACAAGTTGGGAAGCTGTTCCTTATGGTTATGTAATATTTCCATAGTTATTGTCTCTTGGATATTTCTGCTCCAAAATAAGATTTTTCACTAACATGAGCTCTGCCAATGTGTCACTTTCTTGAATCCGTGCTTTCTTGATAACTATGCCAGATTTCTTAACTGTTCCATAATGCTGTATTAGGGTTTTAAGTCAATCAATGTCACAGTCTGTTTGTTTAGACAGAGGTATATAAATCAAATATCCTTACATTTTATTTCTTGTTAGATTCATATTTATTCAATTTATTTTAACCCTTAGAGCGCTATATATTTTTGTAGCACAAGATCCCTCAAGGACTGAATTGTTTGAGAAAAGAAATGAAAATTGCACTCTACTTTTAAATTTCCTGTATTTTAATTAGGTCTGATATTCTGCCTTTTCTACATTTAATTTCAAAATACTGATGAATAAAGAGCTGACCGGCATGCCATCTGTTTCCATCCATCCAGCATGTACCTCTGACTCATATTCAACACTATTTTAGGGTTCAAAATCAGTCAGTGGTATTTCCAGTAACAATTCCCCAGCTCCAGTAACCTGATATACTTCAAAACTTTAAAAATCATTGTCATCATCGCTATTATCGGCCAGTATTTGATATACGATATAGTCATCTGAAGATGATCCATGTCAGTCAGCCATTTTGGGTTTTCTAGGTAGCCCTTATTTTAAACAAGCATATGTAAAATTTCCATGATGAATGCTGGGGTTCAAACTATGACATAATGCTTGTTCCAGAGCCCAATGTACCAATCAAGCTGAAGTTCCTAGATATGTAAACAGTTGCCTACTTAAAAAAAGACATATCACGACAAGTCCTATGAGACCTCCACTGGTGGCATGACTTATGTTGCAACAAGCACTGTAAGTGTTAACACTTAAATAAAAGTTGTAAACTGTGCACAGTATATTTTCATATGCGTGACTTTAAACTAATTTGTTTCTAATAAGTTCTCGTGCATCACTACTCTCTAATTGTGTGGGAATTCTTAAAATTTCTGAACGATTCATGCACTGGTGCACCATGGCAGCATCTCTGCTGGCAGAATATTTGAAAAATTATAATATATATTGGATAGTTTTTAGATTGAAAAACTGTCTTGAAAAGCCCTCAATAATTTGTGTGAGAAGATATTTTCCAGCTGACTGTACCTTGATGCCAGAAGCTTTCAGTTTCATGATCGCCTGTTCTAAGGGGAGCCATCGGGCAGGTGTTTCTTCCCCCCAATGGGCCTGTTTTGATGCCAGTTCAAAAATATTTCTTTTCAACTCCTCAAGCTTGGGATCACACTGGGTGTTATCAATGGCAATATCATCCACCAGGTGGAGTATAACTGGTTTTGCACTCAGCATGTGACGGAGTTTTATGAAGTATTTATCAATAACTTCTTGTCAAAATTTCTGTAAACATAAAAAAGAAAGTAAGAACACATTTCCACAGTGCACACATTCTTGATGTGCTATAATTTTCATAATGATCTGCATATATATGACAATAACCTATCCAATATCACCAGATGCCACTGTTTTGGTTCCATGGAACCTTAAGAACTGTGCATGCATCTATATATCTACCTACCCACTTATCTCTGTACATCTGTCCATCCATGCACACCTGTATGTCTGTATTTGTTTTTTCTTTATTCTCTCAGTCTACCTATAATATAGATATCACCTCCACAGAATGACCACCGGTCTATAAAGACAATATGCAGATCTGATTGTATATTCTTCCAAATTTATTCTGTAATCAGTATGAGAAGTAAAGTCCTTGTAATTTTCCGACTTTTCTAGTTTCAGTTTAGATTAGAGCTGGATATCACCAGCCATGTTGTAACATATGTATCAAAATAACTGATATGATAAATATACAGTACTGTACAATATACAAAACATACATCGCTTGTCTCATTACAGAAATCTATTGTATTACTGAATTACCTGAATGTCCATCTGTAAGATGTTCACTCAATACTGTTTAATCATTATTTGGTAACACAGGTATTTGGGAAGTTTGATTACTAATAAATCTGTGGTGTAAGCATACGGATGTAAAACATACTCAGGTGTAATAAACTTTGTATTGGAATGAATCAGAATATACAGATGTACATTTTTAAACTTTGTTTCGGAATGAATCAGAATATACACAGGTAAATTTTTTAAACTTTGTATTGGAATGAATCAGAATATATACACAGGTACATTTTTTAAGATACTTTCATACCTTTACAGGATTAATAACAAGTATCATCATAACAGATACATTCTTTGTAAGGTAAAATTTGAATGAGTGGGTGTACATGTAGCACTTACATGTAGGTGCTGTATAAGAGACATTGTTCATAATGTGATTTATACATCATTCATTGGAATAAAAGACAAGAAAATATTAATTTCAGACAGACAAGTTTATATCACTAATTTCATATTTAATTATACTATCATCCTGTATTCATAGTTTGATTCTGTATCAATATGCACAAGAGAAAATATTGTGATTGAATGATGCATCGATGATATCCAATCAGCTCTCATTTATATTATTATCAAATTGCATATAAATATCCAAGTGGTATCATATCTATATACATTGCAAACTATCTTAAAACGTGCTGAAAGGGTTCAGCCTAAATGAAAAATAGTCCAACCAACCCTATTTTTGCCAGCCAAACCTAGAAATGTTTCAAGCCATAAAAGATGTCCATATTTTCAAAATGTTGTAACCAGTCAACATTTCATTCACAACACTAATGTTAAAATCTGAATTCTGCAGTAATACAAGAGATTTAATCAACTAATTAGTCACAGTTTTTCACGTTTGGTAATGTGACCTAAATAGCAAACATGTCCATAGTGCAAGTCAGACAAACCAATACAAACACAAGAGTTCTCAAAAGGACTGATGCTCTACTCACTGAAAAGAATTTTCATGAATTCAAGGTAAGACCATTTCTTCACTTTAACTCATTAACCCCTGGAGATTCTTTTCATTTTCGCCTGAAATAGGGGTAGGAAAGGCATTTTTGGGGTTACTTCTGAATGCAGCAAAACACATCTGCTTAAAAAAGTTTTTCGTTTAGCCGGATGCTTAGGTGTATCAGAAACATTGTTTTTGATTGGCTATTACGCTCGCGCATGTGCAGAAATGTAAAAGTTGGGCTTCTTTTTTTTTTTTTCGTATTGGGTCCCCGATTTTTGTGTCCTGGCTCCTTTTTACTCCAAATCTCAAACTTATCATACTTTTTGCAAAGGTTCGTCTGTCTGTGTGCAGTTCGGACCGGTCTGCTTTAGATCTAAGGCAAAAAAGTCTAAAATCTGGACACAAACTCCGGTTTCGGAACTGGCAATTTTTGACCCAAAAAAATCGGGTCTCAAAAACTGCATTTTTTTTGCTGTATTTTTTAATGTGAGTAGAAAGTCGACATTATTTGGTATCATTGTTGAGCTACATCTGTCTACTTTCCTGAAATACCATCCACTTCAGTGTATCCTATATGATGTTCATGTTACAGAGCTCGGAAGTAGGGTACAACCTCATGACGTGTAAACGTGGCACCAGGGGTTAATGAGTTAACTGTGGTGTATTGAAACCACCTCTGATATTTATGAGCAAAAATAAGACTTTTAAATTTGCCACTGTGGTTGCAATGCTGGCTGTAAGATTGGCACCATTTTCATCTCAATCCAACTAGACATCATAATAAGTCTTTTGGTGAAAATCCCATATGAATATACAATCCATTCTGAAGGAGAAGCAATAACAAGATCCCATATGAATATACAATCCATTCTGAAGGAGAAGCAATAACAAGATCTTTGAGATGGCTGCCATGGTGGCCATACTGTATGTCAGATTAGCACCATTTGCTTTTATGGCCAATTTTACACCATAAGAAGTCTTCTCAGGAATACTCTATGTGAATATGACTTTCTGTTTAGGCAGAATAGCAATAACAAGATTTTCAAGACAGCAGCCATACCATAAATATTGGATGCAACATTAGCGCTGTTTTTATTTTGGCCCAACTAGGCATCACAAGAAGTCTTTAGGAGAAAACCAAATGTTAATATGACTTTCAGCTCAGGAGATGTAGTGATAAGATTTTCAAGATGGCTGCTATGGCAGTCATATTGGCTGTCAGATCAGCACCGTTTTCATTTAAGACAAATTAGGCATTATAAGTAATCTTTAAGTGAAAATCTCATGTTGATACATCTTTATTTTCTGGGAGAGTGCAGAAACAAGATTTTCAAGATAGCTGCTGTGATGGCCAGGCTATATTTAATGACTGTGTGGCACCATTTTCACTTAGGACCAACTAGATATCATAAGAAGTCTTGTGGTGAAAACCTCGTGTTGATATGACTATCCATTCAGGATGGGTAGCAATAACAAGATTTTCAAGATGGCTGCTACTGCAACCATACTGGACCTATTTTTATCTAGACAGCATAAGAAGTCTTTCAACAAAAACTCCATTTTGATGTGACCATCCATTCAGAATGAACGTGGTAAAATTTTCAAGATTGCCACTGTGGTGGCTCTATTGGATGTCCAAGTGTGTAAGTTTCACGGCAATCCTCCAAGTAGTATTGAGGGAGTTGAAATAACTTAATGGTAATGGACGGATAGATGGCAGACAACTTAACACCCCATAAGCTCTTCTGGTCTATGACCAGTAGAGCTAATAAATTACTCTTGTTTGTGTTTTTTTCACAAGTCCGACAGACCAATACAAAAATAAGTTCCTCTTGTTTCTGTTTATGACACAAATTATGAACAACAATGGTTCCATGAAACACATATGACCATTTCTGGTTTCAGCCAAACACTTTTCTGTTGGTTACTATAACATGTATGCCATTTTTCATGACTAAGTGTACACACAGAGGGCTGAATTCCAGAGTCTTCTAGTTAATACCCAGAAGTCAGTCCCCTGGGGGTATGCAGAGTTTCAGGTATCAATGATGGCTGCATACGAGACTTAGTCTATTGATGCAATCAAAGAATATAATACAGTTAAGCCTGTTTTGAAAGATCACTGCCATGAGAGATCACCTGTCTTGAGAGACTAGATTCTCAGTGTGCATATTTTCACTGATTATATAGTGTTATGTCCTGTCATGAAAGACCACCTGTTTTGAGAGATCACGATTTGTTTGTCAGAAGGGGCAGTCTTTCATGACAGGTTCTGCTATATAGAGTAAAATCTGACACAAAAGACCATTGCTATGAGGCCACCTGCTTTGTGAGTGAGGTTCTTAACTTTCTGATTCATTTGATATGTAGTCTTATGATCTCTTTGGAGAGATTACCTGTCTTGAGAGACTAGATTGTTAATGCTGATTATTTACCCTTGTTTCTCAGATATATGTAGTCTTATGACCTCTTTGGAAAGACTTGCCATCTTTTGAGATCAGGTTCTTAATGCACTTATTAATCTGATATTAACAGTGATGACCTCTTTGGAAAGAGCACCTACCTTGTGCGTCCAGGTTTTTAATGCTCAAACTGAGTTAAGATATAGTGTGAAAACCTCTTTGGAAAGACCAACTGTTTTGAGACCAGGCTCGATGTCTTTGGAAAGACCAAAATGGCTTTAGAATCAGGTTTTACCTCTTTGTAAAGACAAACTGGCTTAAAAGACTAGGTTTTTAATACACTGATTACTCTGATATATGTAGTGTGATGACCTTGTTTCATAAAGACCACCTGTCATGAGAGACTAGGTTCTTAATACACTGATTAATCTGAAATGTAGAGTGGTGACTTCCACCTATCTTGAGAAATCGGGTTCTTAATGCACACAGAAATTTCATGTGTAGTTTGTGATGATCTTGTTGGAAAGACTACCTATCTTGAGAGACCATTTTACTGTCAAAATTTACTGTATGAGGTTATAAGGTGGAGATATCAATAGTTTTCAATTTATGACCCAGAGACCCTACCTCTGGGGGGTAAAGACAAATCCAGGTGCCAATGCTGACTGCATAATAAAAATTCCTCCAGTCATGCAAAATATGCTTTTAATGTTATACACATGCTTTTAAAGTGGGACTATGAACAGTGATGATCCAGATGTGAGTTACCATGGGGTGGGGAATGACCTTGGGGTCAATGCTAGTTGTGTATAAATGCCTTGATCTATAGAATGCTGAGAAGGTGCTGGGGTTTACGGGAAGGGGGGGGGGGGGGTATACTGTATGTACAGACACGGAAAAGGGGGGCAATATCAATTTAAGAAGACAGCTAACTATTTATGCAATCAAATTTCAAAATTTCATGCAACATTCCTAGCAAATGTACACTGAATTCTATCAAAATATGTAAAAATCAGAGGATGAACTTCGACCTACCCACCCTCCAAAATTGTGTGTGGATGGGAGATTCACTTAGATTTTTAACAAAAGCATTCATCCCTTACCTAAACATTAAGTTGTTGAGCAAATCTGATCAAAATACTGCAAGCAGTATTCAAGTTTTCGATTTGAGAATTGCTGTTATGCAGATTTCTCCAAAATGGGTTAGACAAAAACACGCAGACAACATTGTGTTATTAGCTTGTGAAAATTTACCATCCATTATCTTTCAGTTTAAGTGCTTTTGATACCCTGTGTTGTAAGCATATATGATTTTGCAATGTTTATACTGTAGCTATTACAAATTGGAATTATGAGCACTGGATCTTAGTCATTTATTTTTATTAGGCACACCACATGAATCCTACCTTTCTATCAATTAAGGACCTTTGTATTTCAGCACAGCTGTGGATATCCCATTTAGAAAAACACTGTAACAAGTTTCTGAAATTACTCCCATAGGTAATTCAGTTGGTGTTTGAACCTTTAATTAAAACTTGAGAATTTATAATTCATTCATAAGTAATTATTAAACATTTTTTTATACCAAGCTAATAAATATGCAAAAATTTAAAGATATCTTGAATATCATTCATATATACCTCTGGAATCTTGTCTACATGTGTTCCCACCAGAATCACAGGGGGGGTGCCAGCTTGAGTGGATGGAGCACAGGAATGTATTGAGTTCAGCCATATTTCAACGAGATCTGAAGAGAGTACATAGAATAGAGAACTACTTTACACATGCATTTGTATAATAATAATAATAATAATATTATTATTATTATTACTGACTGTCTTGACATCACAATAATTTGTCTTAAAAAAAAATGTAATTGCCATATATACAATACAAATTTCAGTAGCTGAATTTTTTTTTTTTTTTATGATGCTTGGGTCTGAGACATCATTTTGAAACAGCACTAAAACATTTTCATCCTGCTGCTGGTTGTGAAATAATGGTATCATTTTATCAACTGGAGCTTGTTCTGAAATGGTACCAGGTCAGTTTGCAACCTTACCTGGTCATAAAAAGGCAATGGACCATTTTGTACCCAATTACTTTTTCTGTTACTTTGCCTATTGCCAAAATGGCAATGGGATGTTTTATGATCTTACCTATTCCTGAATTGGTACTGAGTCATTCTGTTATCAAGCAACTGTTATTCATACTCTACCTGGTTCTAATGCTACAAGTTGTTTTGCAATGAGTGCCGTGTTGTACAAGTAAATAAGATATTAATGGAGAGATTCTTTAAATATTATATTAACTATCTTACAACATAAGAACAGAAGGATCAATTCTTAACAAAAAAATGAACAAAAGATAAAACAACAGAAGGATCGATTCTTTAAATATTACATTAACTATGGATACAACATAAGAACAGAAGGATCGATTCTTAACAACAAAAAATGAACAAAAGATAAAACATAACAGAAGGATAGATTCTTTAAATATTATATGAACAAAAGATAAAACATTAAAGAATAAAATAATTCCTTAAATTTGTAGTTTCTGGCTTATATAGCATTATACAGTAAACTGATGATAAAATTTAAAGACTTATTATAACAGTCAATAACAGAACTGTCAGGTTTTGAAACCACACGTGCAGATTAACAATTATTTCTATACTAATAAACAAAATCGATCATTGATGCAATTAGTAGATGCATTTGAAAAAATAATACAAAAGCATTCCAAATAATTATACTGTATGTTATTAAGTCAAGTTTCTACATAAATTGTACATAAGAGCATAATGGAACATTCTGAACAAATTAATTAGTGATGAACAAGCGGTTTTACAAAAAGTTATAGTACTATAGATAATATATGTGTTTTTCACGTGCTTACTTGGATATATTTCATCCTTTACTTACCATGAACTTTACACAGTTTAATCCCCTCCATATCAAGGTAACACTCATCATCTTTTATGAGATCTGTGACTTGTTGATTGAGATCTATGACCAAGAGATATACTGCACGATCGGTCAGAAATGTCTGGTGAGTGGTATAGAATGCATATTGGCCTGCAAAGTCCCACATCGCCAGTGCTGCATATTCCACCATACTCTTCTCAAGTTTGTCTGAATTCTTATTTACCAACTGGAGGATTTCCATCACTGCATCACTCTTCTTCTCATTTTCGCTGGACTCACTGCTTGCTCTTGGGCCCATGATGACAATGGGTGATTCTACTGCTTCAGAAGAAGTAGGTGTGACTTGTTGATTGATGCCTTGCTGTACAATGACTGGCTGACCATGCTGGGGATGTCCATTATTATATTCTTCACTGGCACCCTGATTGTCCGTATTATTCTGACCCTTCTGTTCACCGTCTGACTCCTGCTTCTGAACATGCTGATTTAAAAACTGTACAAGGCGCTTAAGTCTAGAGTATTCCTCAGCATCTGAAAGGAAGAGCAAAACAAAATAAATCTGACATGTTTTAAAGGGACTGATGCACCATTGGGCAAATTAAATTTGACATGTTTTAAAGGGACTGATGCGCTATTGGGCAAAATAAATCTGACAAGTTTTCAAGGGACTTATGCGCTATTGGGCAAATTAAATTTGATATGTTTTAAAGGGACTGATGTGCTATTGGGCAAATTAAATTTGGCATGTTTTAAAGGGACTGATGCACTATTGGGCAAAATAAATCTTACATGTTTTAAATGGACTGATACACTATTGGGCAAAATAAATGTGAATATGTTTTAAAGGGACTGATGCGCTATTGGGCAAAATAAATTTTACATGTTTTAAAGGGACTGATGCACTATTGGGCAAAATAAATCTTACATGTTTTAAAGGGACTGATACACTATTGGGCAAAATAAATTTGACATGTTTTAAAGGGACTGATACACTATTGGGCAAAATAAATTTGACATGTTTTAAAGGGATTGATGCACTATTGGGCAAAAATAATGTCCTGGAATCTAAGATAAGACCTATTTTTTTGTCATGTGATTCTTTCTAACTGCTGAGTACTGAAACTATCTTGATATTCTTGAGAAACTCCAATAAACCAAATTCGGATACAAAGATACTGTCCTGTATGTCTAAGTTAAAATGTTCACAAGACAGTTTGCAAGTACAGGAACAAATTATATGCAATGACCTTAGGTCTCAAAACTGATATCATGAATAGAAAATCACTTTACTGGTCTCGGACAATGCCAATATTCTTGTGCTAAATTTGGCAAAATCTATAATTAATATTTTTGGGAAACGGCAACATAAAGTTATTTAAGTGTCATCATTCACAGTATCTTCTAATATATCCACAAAATGAGTGTAATAAAAATTCATTCCTACTTGTTTGTGTTGTCATGCTCACAATTCAGTACAGCTAAATACCCAAGTCAGGACCTCTGACCTTAAAATCAATATCTGTTTGCTGACTATTAAGACTGCAATGATTATAGGTGTCAACAGCTTAGTTTAATTTACTGCCTGTAAACATTTACAAACTCAGTAACCATGTAAAAGAACATGCACATGGCTGTGAGTGACACAGGAAATGCCTGTACCAATAAAATTATATATTTCCACATATCTGCTTTGGAAAATTGTTTAGTGAGATTTGTTCTGTTCATTCTTCTCTCACACTGAACTCTTCATTGCTAAGAAGAAGCTTAAGTTGATGAGAATTGATTGTACTGCTCATCTTACACACAAGGTTGATTTTATTGATAATGCTAACAAAAGTTGTTGTGTTTTTATTTAAACTACACTATTTACCATTGACAAACAAGTTCTTTAACAGTACCTTTAATGATTAACATTATATTTTAAAGAAACACGATTTCAAGATTGTAAGCCACTGCAGTTTCTTATTCACTGAAGATCCTACTAAAGCAGACTATGTACATGTTCAGGCAGTAGGTCTGGTTGCATTATTGATTTTTCTTAATCACACACACACACACACACATATATATATATATATATATATATATATATATATATATATATATATATATATATATATATATATATATATATATATGAAGCAACAGGAGACAATAACACATTTTACCTAAATTTCCTAATATACTCAACTAAAACTTGACTTACAAACTGAATCCTGTCATAATGAGAGGTACAAGACGTATGGCATATGAAACAATCACAATTTCAGTGCAAATATCATGCACATTGTCAATGGTATACATGTAATAGCCATCAATGGTATACATATAATAGCCATCAATGGTATATATACATGTATAATAGCCATCAATGGTATACATATAATAGCCATCAATGGTATACATATAATATCCATCAATGGTAAATATATATATAATAGCCATCAATGGTATACATATAATAGCCATCAATGGTATACATATAATAGCCATCAATTGTATACATATAATAGCCATCAGCTGTAAGCCTAACATACAGATTGGAGGAAGGGTGGAATTTTGAATTTGGGCATCATTTCTGTTATTGTATATTGTGCACATGGTTAGAAATTTTGGTAAATGTTGCAGCCGTACGATCAACTTGTTCACTGGAATGCATCTAAATACAAAGTCTGGTCAAGGTTCACTTGTATATCATTATGCACATGTTGCTATGTTCATAAGCTCAGTTAAGTACAACAATGCAAGCACTGACCTTTGACCTGACCAAAAGGTCAATTAGATCTGTTTTCCAAACTCCATCACAAAAATGTGCATAATTATGTTGTGTTTAGATCTGTACCATTTTCAGTCAGATCCTATTAAATACTGCAAGAAGTGTTTCAGTAACAACCCCATGTCAATTCCACCATTCATGCAAGAGAAGTAGTAATAACAAGATTTTCAAGAAGGCCACTATGGTGCCAGGATGCAAGTCAGATAAACACCATTTTGATTCAGAGCTACTATATTTCATTATGACTAGCAGGGTTAAATACTCTAAAAAAAAATAGGGGAAAATACTCTCTGGGAGCAGATTTAATCAAGTACATGCAAGATACATTGGGTCTTGCAAAAAATTACTTTTTGTCATTTTTAACACACAGGATTTTGGTGTTTGCAACTTCTCAATATGACCATCCAATTAATTTGGAACTGTCTCGACTATTTCTGTGGGACTAAAATATGCCTCAGCTATATGTTGGTGCAGTAATTTACAGAAAAACCAGACATTTTGCCCACCAGAAATATCTCCACAAAAAAACTCAATCTATTTGGACTACCCTGGCTATTTCTGCAATTTAATTCACTAGGATTGATCAAAATGTTATGAATGAAAAAAATAGTTTGATCATTTATAACTTCTCAGTCAATCTATTGACCTCAAAGTTGTGAATGCATCCATCCTGGAATAGCAACAGTTAGATTTTCAAAACAGCCACCATGGTGGCCATATTTGAGGTCAGATCAGCAACATCTTAATTTTAAACCAACTTCACATCACAAGAATTCTAGTAAAAATTCCATGTTGATTTAACTTTCTGTTTAGCAGGAGTAGCAATAACAAGATTATCAAGATAGCTGCCATGGCAGCCATACTATATGCCAGATCTGCACCAATTTAATTTAGTACAAAACTAGATCTTTTGATGAATGTGCATGCAAAGTTTCATGGCAATCCTCCACACGGTTTAGGAGTAGTAATAACTTGTGCAACAGACAGATGGACAACAGACATGTATGTTAGTGCTTCCCACTGGTCGTTTTAGGATGGCGTCATGCAATGGATTTTATTCCTGCACCTGACTGGGTTTTTTTCTTCATGCCAGAACAGATGTTTTTACATCCCACCAAGTTTGTTTTCTAACAACTTGCACTCTTTCAGCTGCTAAAAAAAACCATTTCATGTCTCGCTAACAAAAATGATTGCTTATGTGCTTGATATAATTTCTATCATCGTAAGCGGCAGTGGGTCTTTGTTTGTTACAAATGCTCACAGCATTGTGTCCACTTGCTGAACAGCATTTTACATGCTGGTGAGTAGGTATGATCAAAGGAATTATCTTTCCAACTTGAATTGCCCTTTTCATATCTCACTAACAAAATGGATCATGCATGGGTGTCATATAATTTGTATGATTGTAAGTGGCAATATATCTGTGCCCAAAGTGGATTAACACCATGAGATGATGAATAAAGAAGGTTTTTGTTAATTCTAACTGCTTGTGGCA
This sequence comes from Margaritifera margaritifera, assembly GCA_029931535.1. Lineage (NCBI taxonomy): Eukaryota > Metazoa > Mollusca > Bivalvia > Unionida > Margaritiferidae > Margaritifera > Margaritifera margaritifera. Next base: position 422,071 of record JAQPZY010001019.1, read on the forward strand.
GTGTGTCCAGTCAGAGAACAGTGTTTTGTATGCCAGTTAGTAAACATGATTAAAGGGATTATTGTTTCCAACTTGAATTCTTTTGAGAATTATAAATGATAATCGATAATATTTACATACTCCATACAATTCATAATGTGAAGTTTTGGGCCAGTTGTGATGGAGTTATTTCCTACATTAGTATTTTTCAGCTGTATTGTGGCAAAAAAGATCAAAGTGAACTCTAGACGAGGTATGGATTGAGGTATTGCGTTGTCCATGATCTATCACAAGATCTGGTGGGAAGAAAATCATCATTTGTACTCTGATAGGTACTTTTCCAGTATTACCCTTGCTGAACACCTGGAAGAAGATAACATTTACACCTGTGGCACTACGGTATATGCAGGTATCAACCAAGCAGGTAAGCAGTGCCTGATACACACATGCCAACTTTATCCTGGAACTAGGGAAGGATCTGATTGGCAACTTTTGTGGAAGAAAGCAGTTAACTGTGAGAAAAAATGGTCGTTCCAGGGAGATTCTTTTGCTGACTAATTAGCAACAGCATGTATATACATGTTTACCAGGCTTAAAGAAGAGATGTAAACCATGTTTTTAGAGAAAATTTTGTCATGAAACTGTCTATGGTTGCTATGTGTCCAATCTGTACGTGTCATGTCTGCGTCCTTATAGTACATCATCAGGAATGAACCAATTGTGTTTCAAACAGACTATAAAATTTAGTTTTCTGTTTGCATCTACAGAAGAATAATTAGATTCAGCTATTGTTTACATATTTTTCACCTTTTTAGTGATGTTGTAACTATTCGTTATCTGGAAAACTTTGTTTAAAGTTGAATATTAATTTCCTACTACCGTATTTGCCGGCCTATAAGTCGATACTTTTTGACATGGAAGTCTGGGCTTCGTCTTATACTCCGAATTGACTTATATATGAATTATGTCATTGAAATTGCTTTACCGTAAAAAAAAAAAAAATTCAAAGTACGAAAAGTATAGTGTACAAAAATGGTCCCCCATCCAAGCATACTTTAGTTGTGATGGATGGGGGGCATTATTGGAGTAAGCCGGAGGCTGAGCATGTATAAATTAGCATTTTCACCCTAACGCTTGCTTGAGAGGCGCTCTTTAAAGATCAATAAAACCATGTGACAGCTGCAATATAAAAGCCGCTGTGTTCATAGACCACGTCATATTTTAAAACCCGTTTTTGTGGTCTCTAAGAAATAAGAATCGGGTGGGAAACATTGTCAGTGGGAGGGTTTATACATGCTCAGCCTCCGGCTTACTCCAATAATGCCCCCCATCCATCACAACTAAAGTATGCTTGGATGGAGGACCATTATTTTTTGTAAGCCTTTGGCCTCACATGTATAAATTAGAATGTTTAAAGGACAACAAAAACTCACTAAAATCAACTACTGTCACTTCTCATGTAAAACCACTTGTACAAAATTTCTTATTTAATTTATATACAGTAAATAATTTATGTATAATATAATTTTATTATTATTTTTATTAAAATAAAATTCTTGGATAATGTCCAATCTGCCATTTTAAGAATTCCACAAAGGGAACATCATCCCCTATATGTAGCAGATGTCGATAATGACTGATATGAATGGCCTTTAAATATTGGATATCAATTCCCAAAATTTGTAGCACGGCTTTCAACTACATATTAACATGGTACTTGCCTCCACTTGAAAGTGTTGAAAAAAAGGTCAACTAATCACATTTTCTAAGACTCTGAATTCTATTGAGATAATGTAAAAGTGTGTAAGACCAAGTCTTTCCTCTAAAAAATAATTAGGGGTTTTCAAACCATAGCTCTTCCCCTGCCTGCAACTTTTGAGTAAAGTTGGAAACTAAACTGAATACCAATGCTTTTTGGACTAATAAAAAAGCTCTTCCGTCCACAGGTCGGAGCTTCGTTGCATGTATTAGCTCTAGAATTGCCAGTTATCCAAGTAGGATTGTACGATCTAAGGAACCATAACTGATTAAATGAGCCATTTGCAGTTTCACTAGGTTAAAGTATGTACTTACACATGCATGGTTTAATCTTTGAGATAAGCATATGACTACTGGCAAGATCAAACAGATAGCTTACCTGTTATACCGATGGTAAGCAACCGACGGGGGATTGATACATGCATATTATGAATATTCATATAAATCAATGTTTGTGCCCTTGTTGTTCCAGAGAATATTAAAATGTCCAGCTTTCAAATACAGCACGTTAAACTCTACATTTTGTACAACAAATTAAAACTTTAAGACATGACCAACATCTCAAGTAAAAGCATACTTTGCTTGATGTATATTCATAATAACAATACCTTTCATGAACCTTTAACTAAGAGCAAATGTGAACACCAGTTCTGACTAGGGTTGTTAAACGAAAATCGGAAATCCGATTATCGGTTTTGAAAACGATAATCGGTTTTTGTTTTTACAAAACGATAATCGAATTCAATATTTTTTACCATTTTTGTAGTGAAAATTTTAAAAAATGCCACAAAAAAATTCATTCATGCATTTGTTTAGTGTTTACATTTTAATACAATATGGCCAGCAGATAAGAAGATGTGTTTGTTTAAAATTTTTGAGCGCTCCATGCAGCATGTTTGTAAATGAATACATTTATTGTTGAAGGATGTCAATAGTTAGTCGACCGACCGGTCGCTAAGTTCTTTGATGTCCGAAATTGACAACAATAGACTGTTAATAGCTACAGCTTCTGTTGTTGAGGATTGGTCTCTGCTGGTTGTGTCTTTTCAAGTTTACAAATATGGCTGGTCGTATAAATAAATCTGATGTATGGGAAAACTTTGAAAAAATTTCATCAAGCATGGCTCTCTGTAAACTATGTTCACAACAAATAAGTCGGAGCGGTGGTACTACTACTGGATTGCATGCACATTTGCGTAGCAAACATCCCGGATTTGCGGCTCCTTCAAATGTTCAGCCGCGAATAACAACATTTATTGGAACACAAAGAAACTGTCCTGATAGTCATCAAGAAAAAGTTACTGCTGCTGTAGCTAAGTTTGTCGCTGAAAACATGCTACCAATTTTGATTGTTGAATCCAATTCCTTCCGTGATTTGATGGCTTTGGTGGAGCCACAATATCGTCCTCCATGCCGTCAGACGATGATGTCACGAATGACTACAATGAAGAAGACGCTAATGGCGAAAATGCAGACACATCTAGAAGAAAATGTCAAGGATATTGCCGTTACCACCGACATATGGACTAGTGTAACCAACGAAGCATACCTGAGCTTCACTGCCAGCTACATTGATCCAGACTGGACTATGAAGACACCCATTCTTGCAACAATTCCAATGAATGACCGCCACACGCAAGCCATCATCGCTGAACATCTGGGAACTGTGTCTGAAGAATGGGCTATAAAAGGTAAAGTTGTTGCATGTGTCCATGATGGTGCTTCCAATGTTAAAGATGTCGGTAGCGTGAATGGATGGTTGGATGTTCATTGTGCGGCACATAAATTGCAACTTTGCATTAATCATGCAATGGGCACCCATGCCGTCACGAATCATCAAATTTCCAAGTGTGTATCCGCTGCATCACGTTTAGTTGGACATTTCTCACACAGCCCAATGGCGGAGGGTGAGCTTATGAAACGACAGGTGTCCATATACAAGGACAAGACACCACTCAAACTGATTCAGTACTGCAAGACCCACTGGAACAGCGTCTTTGACATGTTTGAAAGGCTCTCACAACTTAGATGGCCTGTTGTGGCAGTTCTTAGTGACAGAAGCGTGACAAAAATGAACGATGCCAAAACACTGGATATGAAGGAGGAACATTGGCAACTGATTAGCGAACTACTCCCGGTCTTGAAGGCGTTGCAGATCATGACCTCCGTCTTGTCAGCCGAAAACCAACCTTCAGCCTCTTGTGTTTTTCCGATGTTATGGGGTCTCATCAAGAATCATCTAATCCTTAAAGAAGAAGATTCTAAGACTTTGGGAGAATTCAAGACTGACGTTGCTAAGAATATTTCACAACGGTTTGGCATGGAACGCGACGAAACAGCAACAAATGAATGCGTCGTTGCATCAATCCTCGATCCAATGTACAAACATCTTCCCGGATTTTATGACAACTTCAAGAAACTGGCGTATGATAATGTCCGCCATCTACTCGGACAGATGCCAGCTGACCTTGAACAGCCTTCGACTAGTGGTGATGCAACCAGCTCTGAACCGCCAACAAAACGATCTCGACCAAATCATGCGTCAGTTATGTTTCTGCTGGGTGATAGTGCATCACAGCAGGCATTGAATGACTGTGACTTTGAACATTATATCAAATCGCCATGGACGACGACTTCAACGGAAACAGCACTGGAGTGGTGGAAACATAATGAGAAACTGTTTCCGAAAACAGCCAATCTTGCCAGGAAATTCTTGTGTATTCCGGCGACGTCGGTACAATCAGAGAGATTATTTTCAGCCACTGGACGTTTGATAAGCGATCAACGTAATCGGCTCCTTCCAGAACATGCAGAGTCGTTAGTTTTTTTGAATAAGAACCAGGACTTGTTCGATATGTAAACTAATTTGGATTTACTAGTTTGACTTACTTTTTTTTATTATCTGTGGACAATTTTTATCTATGGTTTGTTTATTGATTGTTGCATTGTAAAAATCAATTAAAATAAACCTGCTTTGTTTTATCACGTTAAGTCGGTCTTTTGTATCAAATCAGATAAAAGACGTTTAATACAAAAGTTCAAAGGAATGCAAATCCTACATGCATAAACTCTTGTCGTCAATATCTTGTCTCAACATCAGTGAAATTAATTGGACCAATCGAACATGGTTTCAAATAGTATATACTTATTGTCATTAAAGTATACATTAATCAGTAATTTATCCTAATCATTTATAAATGTGAGCATGGAGAGCAAGGGAATCAAGCGAAAGTCGTACTCGGTGAATGAAAAGCTTACTGTCATACAGAGAGTTTGTAATGGTGAATCAAGATCAAAAGTTTGTAGTGAACTTAAAATTGCCGAGTGAACACTCAGAGGTTGGCTCAAGGATGAGCAGAAATTTCGGGGTTATTTGCATGAAGTTGATTCTGATGATGGATTTAAACGGAAACGGGCACGCACTGCAAACGACACAGATTTAGATGATGCTGTGTACACCTGGTTGTGTTCCGATTTCAGGAACAATTCTCAAGGCCCAGGCAGAGAAAATGGCCTAAACTATGGATACTGATTCAGATTTCATGGCAAGTCATGGATGGTTTTGGAGATTCCAGCGCCGACATGGAATAAAACAAAATTCGTTGTCGGGAGAGATACACGCAGCAAATCAGGCGGCTGCATCTAGTTATCCCAACCAACTCCGAGGGATACTGACCCGTGATGGATATACAGACGACCAAGTTTATCATTGTGATGAGGCTGGTCTATTCTATCGGATGATTTATTTATTTATTTATTTTAATATTTTTTTTTTTTACATGTCTGACGTTTAGACCCATTAAATTCATAGTTGGTATATGGTTTATCTTTGTGAATTTATTTTGTACAATCTATCTATCTATCTAATCTATCTAGTGATAGTTGTCGTTTTTCGATATGAATGTTATCTTTTTTAATAAAAGAAATCTCATTCATTTTGAACAAACAATAAAACTAGAATGTATCCAAATCAAAAAAAAAAAAAAAAAAAAAAAAACAGTGACGTAATACACAATGCGTTTAGCGATACACATGTTAAGGGTACTGATACCTCGTGGAATAATGTTTGTTTTTACGATCTTTTCAAGATATTTTATCCAGAAATTAAAGGTAATTTATAAAGAAAAACGAACAACACCTTTATAAAGAAATATTTATTCGGTGGAGCCACAACATCGTCCTCCATGCCGTCAGACGATGCGTGTCTATACGTTATGGTATGTAATGAACATCTTTTATTCGCAAGAGGCATTCACTAACTTGCATTATAAGAATATATTTCTTGTAATTTCAGTGTAGGACAAAAACCGATAATCGGTTTAAAATCGGATTTCTACAAACGATAATCGGTTTTGGAAAAAAACCGATATTAACATCCCTAGTTCTGACCTAATTATTTTAAAGTTTGTATCCACATGGACTTTAAAAACCTGTATTATTTACCAATCATTACAAGATAACTATGTCATAACTGTTTTCTCAGACACATTTTAAGGTCTGCTCCACCCCCAAACAGAACACCAAAATGATTCAGTTACACCATGCAAGGTAATACTGCATTTTTGTCTCTTTACCTCTGGAGATACAGTTGAGATCGACAGCTTTTGCAGAAAGTCTTATACTTTGAAAGTTTGTCCCAATTCAACCGCCTATTAGCTGCAGATTTTTCTTCCGAGGGCGAGTCTCTCCGAAATACAGGAGTATAAGCAGGATGTTGTGTCATGGCAAAAATCAACACTACAAGCCACAATGAAAGGAGACCCAGATTTAGATGGCCAATATGGGATTATCAGATGGCCAATATGGGATTATCACAAGAGCTTTAACAGCTTTGTCACTCATGACCTTATTCATAATTTTCCTTACTAAGTGGAAATGAGGAATTTGTATGACCCAAACTCATGCCAGCTACAGGAAAAAGCATCTCAAAATAAATGATCCAGGTTCTGGATTTTATAAAGCAAATTTATCAGTTTGAAAATTTAGAAGCAAAATTTCTCTATTCAACATCCATTCTGTAGATTTTAAAATATTCCCAGAGTAAAAATCAGTACAAGTATCATCTACTCGTTGTAAACAGATGGTTGAAAAGTATACATCTCTTTCAAGGAATTGACCATTACCAATAAGATTTAGAAAGATCATTCATTTCCCTGGACCATGTGACATAATTAATTTAGGAGAATGCATATGTATTGCCATGTTAGAGTACAAATATGTTTATTCTGAACCAGACAACAGAGATTGCAAGTTATGAAATATGGCAAGAATTCTATAAAATGAATGTATAATTTGATTCTTCAACTGGCCAATGGCCACAAATAGATTGATTCAAATCTGCTTAAAGAACTCACCACTCATCTTTGTATGCATCTGTGTAAATAGCAAAATCAACAGCTATGGGTCTAAGCTTTTTATTATTGCATTTTGTATTTTCAGGTCAACATTCTGGCTCTGCCTAATTGTATCAGACAGGTTTATATGTTCATCGAAATTCTGGTACTATTTAAGACCAAGAACTTTATCTCCTCCTTTTAAAGCTTGTTCAAATGGCATCATGCAATAAACCAACTACAGATGGTCTCTGGTATAAAGAAATGTCTTGATGGACATCTGATTGGCAATGTATTATATCCTTTTTTTTTTTTTTTTTCAAAACTGTTTTATCCACAAGGTTACAATTTGAATTGAACTGAATAAATTATAAATCCACAGAGTTAATTCTCCAAATCAGGATGAAGTGCACCCTCTTGTACTTAATCATAAAACACAGATAAAACCTTTTCCAGGATAAAATTTTCTCAGCCTAACTTGGGGAATATTGATGTTGATGATGTCATCAAGGTAACAGGAACAAATACCCTGCTGTATGCACTATAAATATGGTGGTTTTAAATTTGGTAATGACCCTCTGTGCACTAGAAACCCCAAGGTTAAACAACCCAATTTATAATGTATTATCGCATCATATTCAATCTAAACTTGTACATTTATATAAACATTTTTGAACAAGTTCATGTATTGGAACACTGAAGTATGCATCTCTTAGGTCAATGGATACGATAAAATCATTTTCGTGTAATTATTTCATGACCAATTGAAATAAGCATCTCGTTTAAAAACTTCACCAGTCACAAAGTCATCCAAAGTCTTTTGATTTATGCCCGGTCTGAATTTACCATTAGGTTTTGGTACTGTGAACAGATCTGAAATAACCTCTTCCTTATTGTGTTATGAAGGTACATTAGTTCCTTTCCACAACATTTGATCCACTTTAATTTATACTGGAATCTTTTGTTCATCAGAATTTGGGATGCATTGTGGCATTCTGTTTTGGTTTTTAATTTTGTCAAATTCAGTATTGTAAATCTTGTAAAATCAAAGTAGCTGATATTGGCCACTACCATGCCTCAAAGACATGTACATATTTACCCATGGATGAACTTACCTGTCAATTTTATATATATATATATATTTTTCTCTCTCTGGCAATGAGGTGCATTCGTGTGGCCAAATTGTTTGGAATTATTTTAAGAGTAAAATCTGTTAACCCTCTGCACCTTTCGTGCCCGTTGGGGCCAATGCCAGTAAAATTATTTGCATTATCATACCACCGGAAACTAAGTCCGGTACCACATTCTTTATTTATTTACTGTGAGGTTACAGCTTTTGTGTTTTTATAAGTTAGTCAAGTTTGACTATGGGCAAAATTACAGCTCTAACAAACTGTTGAATGTCACAAAGTTATTGTCAGCACGATTTTTGTTTAATACCCTCCAGACATATGGGTTAATATTGGGGTTCCATTTCATTGCCACTCTGGCCATGTTATATTTGTCCCGTTTGTCTGTATATGCACTGTAAAGTTGCAGTGTTGATCAGCAGGGTCAAAGACTCTATTTTATTTTATTTTTTTTTCAGTCAGCACTTTTAGCACGTTATTTTGACTGTATCATACCCAGCAAAAGGGGAGTTGAGTGCTTGTAAAGTATGAACAACTCTATTACACCAGTTATGATCAATATCACGTGTAGAAAAAATTTCATTTATGATCAATATCACGTGTAGAACATATTCCCCAGTACAATTTTGTATCCAACCGGTTTCATTTAGAATTCCATGTCACAAGTATCACTCTCTACAACAGCATGTGCTATAAATTTTTGGGCAAATACCCAATAATGCACGCAAAGGTGCTATATATCCAGGGCTCATTTATTCAATTCAATAAAGTTCGGTCGTTCCGACATTTTTCCGGTTGGTAAGCTTAAGCCAACCTTATTATCGACAGGCCCTTTTCAGTGCATCAATTGTTTGTCAACAACCGACGTGACTTTGGGTGCGTGCTTTGTTATTTCTCATGGAGGATACATCCATTTTCGCAACAATGCCAGCAATATTCAATATTGAACCTCGCAAAGTCTGACATCTACGAGTCAGACGGGTTAAGTGACGTATAGCGCGTCCTTGTCAGCAGCCATAACTTTTTTCCAAGTCTACTGTATAACTGTACCAAGGCATGGTATAAATTGACCTGAACAGAGTTCGAAGGTCGGCTGCTTTAGTAAAAGTATCAATAATATAATCAACAGTATCAACAATATAACTTGTGAAGTTTTTAAACGAGATGCTTATTTCAATTGGTCATGAAATAATTACACGAAAACGATTTTATCGTATCCATTGACCTAAGAGATGCATACTTCAGTGTTCCAATACATGAACTTGTTCAAAAATGTTTTTATAAATGTACAAGTTTAGATTGAATATGATGCGATAATACATTATAAATTGGGTTGTTTAACCTTGGGGTTTCTAGTGCACAGAGGGTCATTACCAAATTTGAAACCACCATATTTATAGTGCATACAACAGGGTATTTGTTCCTGTTACCTTGATGACATCATCAACATCAATATTCCCCAAGTTAGGCTGAGAAAATTTTATCCTGGAAAAGGTTTTATCTGTGTTTTATGATTAAGTACAAGAGGTTGCACTTCATCCTGATTTGGAGAATTAACTCTGTGGAGTTATAATTTATTCAGTTCAATTCAAATCGTCTCCTTGTGGATAAAACAGTTTTGAAATAAAAAAGGTTATAATAAATTGATAATCAGATGTCCATCAAGACATTTCTTGTTTAACGTGCTGTATTTGAAAGCTGGACATTTTAATATTCTCTGGAACAACAAGGGCACAAACATTGATTTATATGAATATTCATAATATGCATGTATCAATCCCCCGTCGGTTGCTTACCATCGGTATAACAGGTAAGCTATCTGTTTGATCTTGCCAGTAGTCATATGCTTATCTCAAAGATTAAACCATGCATGTGTAAGTACATACTTTAACCTAGTGAAACTGCAAATGGCTCATTTAATCAGTTATGGTTCCTTAGATCGTACAATCCTACTTGGATAACTGTGGCAATTCTAGAGCTAATACATGCAACGAAGCTCCGACCTGTGGACGGAAGAGCTTTTTTATGTCCAAAAAGCATTGGTATTCAGTTTAGTTTCCAACTTTACTCAAAAGTTGCAGGCAGGGGAAGAGCTATGGTTTGAAAACCCCTAATTATTTTTTAGAGGAAAGACTTGGTCTTACACACTTTTACATTATCTCAATAGAATTCAGAGTCTTAGAAAATGTGATTAGTTGACCTTTTTTTCAACACTTTCAAGTGGAGGCAAGTACCATGTTAATATGTAGTTGAAAGCCGTGCTACAAATTTTGGGAATTGATATCCAATATTTAAAGGCCATTCATATCAGTCATTATCGACATCTGCTACATATAGGGGATGATGTTCCCTTTGTGGAATTCTTAAAATGGCAGATTGGACATTATCCAAGAATTTTATTTTAATAAAAATAATAATAAAATTATATTATACATAAATTATTTACTGTATATAAATTAAATAAGAAATTTTGTACAAGTGGTTTTACATGAGAAGTGACAGTAGTTGATTTTAGTGAGTTTTTGTTGTCCTTTAAACATTCTAATTTATACATGTGAGGCCAAAGGCTTACAAAAAATAATGGTCCTCCATCCAAGCATACTTTAGTTGTGATGGATGGGGGGCATTATTGGAGTAAGCCGGAGGCTGAGCATGTATAAACCCTCCCACTGACAATGTTTCCCACCCGATTCTTATTTCTTAGAGACCACAAAAACGGGTTTTAAAATATGACGTGGTCTATGAACACAGCGGCTTTTATATTGCAGCTGTCAAGTGGTTTTATTGATCTTTAAAGAGCGCCTCTCAAGCAAGCGTTAGGGTGAAAATGCTAATTTATACATGTGAGGCCAAAGGCTTACGAAAAATAATAATCATCATTTTTGGGAGCAGATCGAGTGCGAAAAAATATAGGACCCGACATGGAGAAGGATTCCGAAATATTTACGTGATTGTCAGTATTAAATTCACATGCATCAGACGTAATTGCGCTAAAGCAGCATGCACTAGTAATATATGTTGTTTAAGTTTGCTTACATATGTTTGTAGTAGAATAGACAAGTTAGAAAATGGATAACCATGACATGGACATGTGTATTCCATTGCACATTTTTCTTATTGCATCTTGTAATCGAAAAAAAAGAGACAGACAGACAGACAGATTTCAGCCCTTCTTCATGCTATTTTGCTTAATGTACCAAATAATAAGCAAAGATCTATTACAACACATTTTGATTAACTTTACATAATGGGAACTGGGGAATATGAACTTTTTTTCTCTCTTAAACTTATCAAGATCACATGTTGCATACAACTAACATGTTGGCACAATGTGATGCTAGACTAATCTTCATACCTTCTTGTGAAAATACCAATATGATGCCATGTACAGGAAAAGCAGTCTACTTCATCAGTCCAATTGCCTGAATGTTTTATACTGACTATTTTGGGCAAGCACCCATATGATCCATACAGTAGTTGTACCTCAACTGACTGAAGAGTTTTGCAACCTATTAAATTTCCGGTAAAAACTCAATAAATGTAACTCCTGGTCAGTTCAATTATGACTCAATTTCATATTTTTTTTCTCCAATCAAGTGGTGGCTGAAATTTCTATTTTTTTTAAAATCCCAACTTTGGTCCATATTTGCAAAAATTAAAGGGCTTTTCCAAGAAGGAAGCAAACCTATTCCTTCTCCAACTTTTTCCCAATTTCCTAGTATTGTGGGAACCCAAGGTAACAGAAGATGCATATTATTTTGCTGCTGTCTGTCCATATATCTATTATTAATCTGTTTTTTAAGGATAATCAAAAAAAGAGTTAACTATAGAGTCATTAAATTTTATCCACTTTCTTATATTCATAAGTAGCTAACCCCTTTATTTTTAAGGCTAATTAAACCAGTTTTTAACAATTTGTTTTTTATTTTTTTTTATGTTTTACATAGTTTTTAACTTTTTGGAATTATAATTTAACACAATAATTAATACAATGCAGCAAAACCCACGTTAGGTAGAGAAATGAAATTTTATAAGCATGTTTATATATAAGCATATATATGACCTTATTAAATGTCCAATTTTTTAAAACTTTTTGAATTTTTTAGAATTATAATTTCTGAGAAAAGCGATTGAACAAAAACAACATGAATTTGGTAAACATTTTTAACTTCATATGTAGATGATGTGATTAGAGTTTGTAAAATCTGCTTGTAAAATGTATAAAAATTATAAAGTAAAAGATAAATTTCACTTTTGAAACTTTATACATTTACAATTTTGATAATTTTGGCACAGCAAGTTATGAATGAAAGATACTAAAAAAAACATATTAATGAAACATAAGGTTTACAGATTCTGCAATCACTCTTTATATACTTTGAAATCATTACTGTATATGTGTGACATTGATAGTGATAGTAAAAGCTGAACAAACTAGTTATGTCACAGCTACATATACAAGTTAGATTGTATATGGATTGCAAAGGGCAAAATAATGTTAGAAGAACATAAAATGCTAAAAATGATACAGACAAGTTTCCATCCAAATTCTTAAATTTCATAAATTAATAGCATAAGTAACCAAAAATTACAAATGAAGTTAAAGTTACTCCCAAGTAGAGATAATAATAATGAAGACCGTGGTTACTTATGGAATTATTGTCTTGATGTTTGATGTAGTTTTATTCAAAAGTTGGAATGGTATAAAACTGATTGCATCATACTAATCTTTTAGAATATGAAGAAAAGTTGAGGGCATCAGACTGAACAAAATAAATGGATGCGAAAGAAATAAACAATGACAGCTTACTAGCTTTTGCTGGATTCTAAGTTCAAACATAAAACTTTTGATGAGCATGCAATGCATTTATAATAATCATTTTCTGCTCGTGGCAGATCAGCATCATTTGGACAAACCTGAAAGGCCTTCATGCCAGAATTCTATCTTCAGCCGAAATTGGTAGGCTTTTTGAAAGAAATTGAAACAACCAATTGTTGATGGACAATGGGCAAAGGGCGAAACCCAATGATTCAGCTCACTTGACCATAGAGCCTTCATCAGACCATCAGACCCTAATTTTCTGTTGGTATTTTCATTTTCATTGACGGAGGGGGGGGGGGATCTTAATGGTTTGAACATTGATGCAATTCAGAGAGAATGAGTAACTATTCTTATGCATGTTATTTAGAAATTCTGTTTTCTGTGTGAGTAGGAGAGAGAGAGAGAGAAATGAGAGAAATTATCAGACATAAAGATGACTTACTTTTCACTTGTTTTGTCCACTCTCCAGTTGCCAAGGAAACTTTACTGCAATTGATATGAACATCTATTCCTTCAGTACTTTTTCTTTCAGATATGTCTACATTGTTTCCCAAAAGGCGCTGGGTCAGCGTTGTTTTTCCCACCCCATATTGTCCCACCACCATTACCCTGATATTATAGACTTTTTCCTTGCCAGCTCTAAGAGCTTCCTTGTACTTTTCAAGGGATCTAGTATCCATTTTCAGAACCTCTGCAGGGATGACTGGATCTGAAATCAAATGATGATTATGTTGTAGATGAAGACTTTGTATAAAATTTCAGACGTGTAACAGCTCAGAGAGGTCAAATCAGGAGATTTACAAAATTTGACCAGGAGATTTAATTTTAAATGAGGATTTTCAATCACCCAGTTTTTAGTAAGTACAAAGGAATACAAATAGCAGCAGTGATGTAAAGAATGTCAACATAATTATATATGATTAGGCTGTATACAACCAAACCTATTTATAGTTCAAGAGCATAAGAAAATCATTAACAAATGTCTGTACACAGTAAAGCATGCAGTATCATAACTTTCTCTATGGGACTTAATGAAGGACTGTAATCTTGGTTCCAGTTTCTATTTAAACATTCGAGAATGACACAAAAATAAGGCATGTTTTATGTATGCTCAAGCCTTAACATTGTTTTGTTCCCCTTCCCTACTTCAATATTTTTTGTGGGACTGGGCCAGTAAATGTTGATGGATTATTTATCGTGGAAAAAAAAACATTTTACAACAGGTGATAACTTTTAGACCTAGACCTCAGAGTTCAATTTAGACTATGTTTTACATCAATGGCAAAAAAGACATATAGATGACCCATGCACATTATCAAAATAATTGGCAAAACTTTAATGTGTCTCCATGCCCACCATGTTCCTGGTTATGAATTCAGCCATTTACCTGTGATGTAAATTATTCAGAGGGGCATTTGACTTACAGAGACTGGTGGTTTAGCTGGACTGATTACACTGCATTATGCCAAGGATTCATACACCTGTATATAACATGCCGATAGTGATAAATGAATTGTGAACACTGGTTGAAGACTTTTTCACAGAACATTGCATCAGTTAATAAATCAAATTGATAATAGATTTATCCAAATGAAATTATCAATTGATTCTTCGCTCTTTTCATGCAGACAACCACAGTAACCAAATCAAATCAACATTTTGACAAAATTTTGAGAGGTAATAAAGCTAGCAGTATATGCATGATGTCTGACTATAACATTGGTAAGATGTTTTAAAAGTTCTAGAACAGATTCAGTTTGCTATTTAAACCCATTGTGTGTGAATAAAAGAACACATCAGTAGTAAGTAATGCCCACATCATACTGGGTGGCATGAAGCAAAGCACGTTACATAAATTTAATTCAGTATAAAATGTGGAGAAGCATTCTAACTTCTCTACATTAGGCCTGATAAATTTTTCACAGGCAATCCATCATAAACATTAGGCCTGACAACCTTTTCACAGGCAATCCATCCAAAACATTAGGCCTGATAACCTTTTCACAGGCAATCCATCATAAACATTAGGCCTGATAACCTTTTCACAGGCAATCCATCATAAACATTAGGCCTGATTACCTTTTCACAGGCAATCCATCATAAACATTAGGCCTGATAACCTTTTCACAGGCCATCATAAACATTAGGCCTGATAACCTTTCACAGGCAATCCATCATAAACATTAGGCCTGACAACCTTTTCACAGGAAGTCCACTATAAACATTAGGCCTCACAACCTTTTCACAGGCAATCCATTATAAACATTAGGCCTGACAATCTTTTCACAGACAATCGATTATAAACATCTGACTGTGCTGTGAATTACAAGAAAATTGGTGGATAGTTCCTTTCATTGAATATGTGCAGGGTTAGTCTGAGTTTCCATAGCAAGTTGAATATATGGAGTTATGTTGTGGTATAACTTTCCAACCAGGGACTATGTAGAAGTGCAGTTGACATCATGCAACTTTCCAACGATGGAGATAGGGGGAGTACAGATGCTATCATGCAGTGATTTGACTCAAATGAAGAAATTTTAATGTTGATTTATTTGCAGCCAGTAATATTGATTGCATATAGTGAAATTGCTAAAGAACAAAAAACATATTTTTCCTTTCCAAAAGAGAAAAAATCAAAAACTATGTGAAATATTAACCTATCAAAATCAGACAATTGGAAAATTTCATGTGGACATTAGCCCCATATCACCTGAATCCTAGACTGAACCCTGAAAATTATAAACTTAAAAGCACCAAATTTACTTTAGTGTCTAAAAAAGAAAAAAAAAGAGTTCTTTTAAGGGAGTGATACTCTACAGGCCAAAAGAGTTTTCAGGAATCCAAGATAAGATTGTTCCTTCTTTATCAGCTGCTGAGTATTGAAGCCATCACAGGATGACCAGGGGTGTGGGGGTGTCTTCCAATAGTTTGCTATAGGTTTGAGACTACAGGGCTCAACCTAATTTAATTCACAAAAATCAACCTAAATGTACACTCAGACTTAACTTTACAATATTTGATTTCATTCGGCTTGTTTTATTTTTATAAAATTACTCCCCCATATCTAACACATTTTCAAACTTAGTAAATCACTACCTAAAATCTCTTTAAAAAATTAACGAGGGGGGTGGGGGGCAAAGATTTTCTTTAAACCATTATAATCTTTTTTCTCACCTTTACCACAAGAATTAGTTTTTCCACTACTATATGGGATATATTAGGTAGGGGTTCTTTTTACGCCTCCTGGTTCTCTTTATTCTTTTCGAAAGTTAAATGGTTAGTCCAATAGCTGCAGCGTACAGCTAAATTATAAATATATTGCTTAAAGTTTGTGTAAATTAGAAACTTTAAATTTCTTTTTTTAATGTAACAAGTCTATCAATTATTGTTTCACAATTTCTGATGCACACAGAAAGAGATTACCCTCAAAAAGAAACTTGAATGTATCATGGACTAGAGGAAATTTTGGATCAATCCCAAAATGAATATGTTTAAAAATTATGGCCGATTTCCCACTACTGTAGTTCTCAACAATCTGATACCAGTTGATCTTGTATATTTTTGTTCAAAATGATTGGCCCTGGTCCTATATCATTGCGCAGTATTAAATTGAGTTCATAATTGTCACCTTTACGAAAGTAAAACTCAGAAAGATCACATTATGCAACTTTCCCACCCTCCCCCCAATACATGTTACAAAATCAGTTGTAAAGCACACAGACATTTGTAGACAAGGATCAAAGCTAACGAATAAATATTTCTAGCAAAATCATTATAGTATATGCCTACACCACCACCCCCACACACACAGATTGTACTCTCCTGCCAATTTTAAAAATGAAAAGCATCAAAGATAGTAAAAAAAATGCACAAAACATAGGCATTTTATTCATCAATTTATAATTTCTAACCTGAGTGTCACCATGTGGTCCTTAATATTGACATCTTGTTCACATTTCAAAGCTAACAGAATCTGACAATGTTAACAACCACAGATGGCTGTCCTTTTCTGACTACAAAAATAGTCCATTTTCAGTATAAAAAAAATGTCTAATATTTGAAATGACTTCCTGTAGTATTTCTATAAAAAAAATGAACAAAATAAAATGGCCTACAGTAAGTCTTACATACATGTGTGCCAACTCCCATAGGTACGGACACTTACGGAATTATTCAGAGCTTATCACAGACTGCGAACTACATCACATCTGTTGTCCAAAAAAACAGACTCGCCCACGCAAATATGGCGACTGTTAGTACAGAAACTCTCGTTTGGTTTGAAATATGAACAAGATTACATTTTTAGAGATCCCCTGGTGATGATCACGTTTGAAGTAATAAATTGGTGAACGAAATGACTAAGGTTTGTGCATTTTGTTTTATATCTCCGATTCTTTTCTTCTTTAAAATCAGAATGGTGGGGTGGGGCTGAGGGGTAGGCAAATACTATATAGAACTGTAACAAAATAAATGTGCTACAGTTAGTACATTATTTCTCTCATGATCAGCCCAGTGAGCCTGCCATTTAAATTTGTTTAAAAGTATGGCCGGTGTACAATTTTCCCAAATTTGTCATAAGTATGTGTAGATATCTATTTTACAGCTCAGCTGATGTATTGCCATTGATGTGTTACAGTCAAATTACAATAACATCTTGAAAAACAAGGCTAATATCCAGTGAAGAGTAAGGTGGGACAAGTGAAAAGTAAGGAGGGACAAGAGAATTTTCTGAAACCACTTGTCCTGGACTAGTGGATGAAAAAAAAATTGCTCAGCCCTGCAGATGTACCGGTATTGTTTTTGAATTTGAAAATTTAAATTAAAGTTCAGAAATTTATTCTGCTTTTATGTTTAATGTTTGATCAGTAATCAAAGAAACAATGAAGAAACAATAAACAACAAAGCAACTATAGAAACTATCTAACTTAGCGTATGGAAATAATTCGAATAATTTTCAAGTAATTCAGCATCCCCAAACACAGTAAAATCTCACACACTATCAACAACAACAGGTCAAAATCTATCAGACCAGGAGGAACAAAACTTTGAAAATCCCTGTGAAGTTTTCATAGGGGTATATAGGAAAAGAAATGTCAGCTATTTTATTTGGAGAATTGATAATTCATCCACTAGGGCGGCATCTATGCCCATTTCCAGAAAAATGGCGTAAAAATAAGCTATCTGGCCTTGTACCGCAGCAAATCTGGAACCTTATATGCACGTATAAATGTTAATTCACAATATGCACAAATAGTAGAATCGGAAGATTTCTCCAGGCCCAGTGGTATAATTTGCACTCACTAGAAATATCCTGCTAAAAGAGTCAAATCACTTGTTCAAAACTACAACAATAGATAACATATTCCGTTTTATTATATCTCACTAACCTACTCCTTACATGATCTTTGAAACAACAAGAAACCCCACAATGTCAATTTTATTTCTTTACTTACGTAAACTAAGTATAACAATGGCTTTAAATTGACTTTTATTTCATTGACAATATGTCTCGGCAACTTATTGCATCGTTTATGGATTCCATACATTCCAAATATGCAACTTTTACCTGTTGCAAGGTGACATCAGATCCCTTCGTGCCCATCAAATGTGGCAAATCAGGAGTCTAAATTATGTTTAAAAAACAACAACTGGAACAAAAACTTTTACCAATGGAAAACATAAACGACAGAATTATATGTGCAAAGCTTGTTGGTCTCTCTCACAAACCTCTATACTTACTCTGTGTCTACTTGCCCTCAGAAAACGATATTAAGCACTACTGTGAAATAATTGAGATTCTCGATGACTTGTACAAGCACCTCTCGGAAGAGGGGCATGTCATTATTGCAGGTGACATGAATGCAAGTTTGATAGACTGCTCTAGAGTTAATGCCTGTAAATGTAAAGAATTAAAGGATTTCGTGGGCCAAAATCAGATAAAGGTGATAAATACTGCACCAAACTGTCTCGGTCCAAACTATTCATATGCCCCTTTTCAAACCAAGTTCGATTACATATTGACTGACAGCATCTTTAGTTCCAATGTTAAACGTTGTGAAATAATCCAGGAAGGTAAAATTTCTACAACATCAGACCACTTACCTGTATTCTGTTTTCAGTTCCGATTAAAAACAATATAATTCCAAAGGTATCAAAACTGCACGACCTAACGGCATTGACCAAGTCGGCAAAAATGAGATTGGTTACTATCAAAATGCACTAGCACATAACTTACAAGAAAGCCTAACAAGAGAGATTAACGGTCCCCACGAAATAGACTGACTATGCACTGATATAACTGAATGCATGCTACAAGCTGCATGAGACGCACTGCCCATTAAGCGCTTTAACCCACACACAAAGCCATACTGGAATGTAACATTAAAGGGAAGTCATAAAATAGAACATGAAACACGCATAGCCTGGGTCAAACAAGGCAGGCCAAGAGACTTGCAGCAAGAAACATATGCTCTGTATAAAAAAGCAAAGCGTGAATTCAGGAACGCTCAACAAATAGCTAGTGCATCTTTTCTGAATAACTACCTGAATAAAATTCAAGATGCAGACGAATGCAATTTACGCCTTTTTTTTTTTTTTTTTTACATCTAATCAACTCTTTAACTTCGATTGACGTGTATATCCGCCGATTGTTCTTACTAAATCCGGGGATTTTGTACAATTTTGTACCACGTGTTAGTTAATACATGTGTTTGTAGTTGACAGTGGAAACAATGGTTTTTGCTTACGCTAGCAATCGAGAATCCGAATTTTCAGGTTTTTCCGAGGACGAACTTAATATTAAATTAAGTGTTGGTAGTGACATTGAACTATCTTCTTTGTCAAGTCGGTCCAAAATTGAGACAGAATCAGATGAAGAAGACAGCCAAGTGTGGACAAGAGAGCCACGTGCTCCAGAAGTCAGTGTTTACCGAAAGTGTCGGCCCAACTTTTGTTTAGATGAGGGGAAGAAAGAAATAGACAAACAGTCCAATGTCTGTCTGTGAATAAAGCATAACTGATTCTATAAATACCATGCAGAACTTAAGAAGTAGTAGAACATAGTGACTAGTTAAACATTTTTTAGTGATTACATGTATAGATTTGACCAATATCTTTGTATAAAAGACCGACATAAATTTTAGTGTTTACAAATAGTGTTTTGTGTTCTATTCATGGATTTTATACCAATCTTGAGGATGTCAGCCGGATAAAATAATAAAACAGACGCAAGGTAGTTATAGCTTTTATATATGCATGGTTTTAGTCTCTAAATCAGCCTATTATACAGAAAATAACTAAAACTAATTAGGCCATATCCCCAAATCATCAGCTAAAAAGTTATCATTGGGCTGCAGCAGCATCAGGCTCTGGTAGTCAGCCCCCCAAATCAGCTGCAGTAGTGACCCCAGCAGCTAGGCATAGCAGTGAGCCACTACAGTAGCAATAGAAGTTAAAGAGTTAATACCACAGTAGTCCTATTCATGTTCAACGTTTACACTTGTGAAGAGCATTTGGTCTTTGAAATAAAGTTCATCCTGTAGCATAATAAGTGGGGGGAGGGGCGGACGTTTCAGTTGCCCCAGACGCCAGAGGTATTGGAGTGCCAAAACTGCTAATAAAAATTTGGGCCTTGTATTCTGGCCCTTCGGGCCATCATCGTTGCCACGAGCGCCATGTACCTATGCCACTGAGTTCATGTTACTAAATCTTCTTAAATTACCTAGCTAGACAATAAAGGTAATTAATACATGAATAAAGAATTATTACCATGTATGATATTAATTGCACAGTCATACTTACCAATAAAAAGAAAAAAGATAAGGGGAGTGGACCATCTTTGGTCATATTAAAGGTGGAGTATACACTTTTTACTGCAAGTAAGAACAGGAATCTCACCACTGGCCCCATGAAAACCCCTTCTAAAAAAAGCAAATGGATTTTTTTAGATCTTGAGTGGGTTCCAAGCTTTTTTTCTTCTGGTAAATCACCTTGTTTTTGAATTATTTGTATACAATTTTTACTTTTTTGTCTCAAGACATTTTTGCAAAAACCTTGCAAGTTGGGGTGAAATGATACACCTGTGCCGCGCATCGATACGATTCATGATACACAGCCTACGATACAATACATTATCGATTCTCAATTTAAAGAATAAGAAGGCAAACGACTAATAATTATTCATGACTGCTGAAGATTAAAGTAACTTATATAGGGTAGATATCGTTTTGTATCGAATCTTCACCTCTTGTATCGATACGTGTATCGATATGGCAAAAGTATCGATACATCAATTTATCGATGAATCGTTTCACCCCTACTTGCAAGCAAGGTTAAGAAAAATTACTTCAGGTTGACAAATGAATTTGATAGACATATTGGTAATATGTAGATGACCTGATTAGATTTTCAAGTGATTAGAGCAGGTTGTTCCATTTTTTTTTTACAACTTTACATGCCCCTGTGACTTTACAAAGTTTGAACAGAGTACTGATACACTGTAATGTGCTCCCCATTCCCAGGAAATAAATTGTACCATCACCATAGTCTATGAATATGTTTCCTAATCTGAAGTTTGCAGTGACTTCTCATAAGCCTGTTACTATGTAAAGTTTGAAGACTGCTGTTACATTGTTTAATGCACCCCTTTAACAGGGAAATACATCTGCACCATCACTAGGGTCTACATTTCATGTGCCATATGTTTGTCTATATTTTGGTGTTACTAAACCTCATTAAGTAAGTTCAATGTCTGCTTCCAGTCTGATACATCTGTAAAGACAAGTTAATCACTTATACCTACTTTTCCTACTCTGTGATTATTTAAAGGTTCCATTTTGTTCATTCAAATTTGCAGTAGCTTTTCTCTACTGATGTATAAAATATAATGTGTAAGCCTTCATACTGAAATCAACATCACACTAATTCATGCAAGTTACTTTAACTGCACTGCTCAACTTGGGCAAATCTGACGAGTGGATACATCTGGAGGAGGACACATCATGATGTGTAGAATACGTTACTGTAACATACTTTGTCCAATTGCTAGTATTATGATCAGTGTTTCTTTTCACATCTCTCTCAATCAGCACAATTATATTGATACTTAATGCATATAACTGAAACAAATAATTTTGATTTTGCCTCTGGACATCACAGACAAAAACAAAATTATTTCTTTTTCAACTTTTTTCTGTATTGGACTTTATGGTGACTTTAGAATTTTGTTCACATATCAATACCTTAGGTAAGCAAGGCACAGTTATTGGAATGATAAAAACCATGTAACCTGACAGTTATACCTAACAAAAGTGATAGTGACTTTTTTTTTTTACAACCATATCAATCAACTATAACTTGCAAGGGAAAAAAAATTCTAAAGCATATATTCTTTTTTCCCTTGATCAATTTGTGTTTACATGATTGTGCACACTAAACCTGTCCCTTTGTAACAATCAATGTCTATATACATTGTTTACGGATTGGGTAATGGTCGTGATACAACACAATAAAATTACTGTACATAAAACATTTTGTGTTGCAATAAATAATAGATGAAATATTGCACCTTCAATGTCTTAAGAAGCTCTTGTCAGTATACAAAATAGAACAGAAAAACAATTTTTTTTTCTCCCGAACACCAGTTTTTGTATCAATTCTTCGAGAGCTGCACGTCGTTTTTAAAAAAATCCCCTCGGTAAAACATTTTTTAAAAACGAACCGATGGAACACTAAATTTAAAGCTTCACTTATTATTTCCTCAAATTTATTTGATCAACGTAATTTTTTTATCAGTACAATGAAATTCCGAAATCATCTGCACGTCAGCCATTTTGGTTACATTAGATACAATGCCCTTGGCCATTTTGTTTTAGGAAAGATCAAGGTTGACAAATGTTCGTACCTGTCGTAATCAGGGTCTACAATTACGACAAGAACCAGTCTAGTAATATTTCTAGAACACGAGGGTCTCGCTAAATAACGCTATGGGAGTCATGCAGGTCATCTATTTACTAGGCATTTCTTGTACCGAATAAAGGTGTAATTTTGTTTAAAATCTGTTTACACATACCTTTAAATAGTGATTATTCCGTTTTATTTGCTAGTCAATAAATATTCCTTGCCAGATCATTATAGAAGCTCATCAAGAAATACACGCTACAACACCACTGTTTATGTATGCCGCCATTTTTAGACGAGGTGAATCAATGAGGTGTTATCCAGTTTGAACCGGAATGAAAGTCGCGTGCGATGATTTCCACGATGACAGCGACACCTGGTAGAAAATATGTGTACTGACCTCGTCGTGGGCGATTGATTCATAATTTTCGTCTAAAAACTTATGTTATGATAAGAAAGGTGTAGATTAATTAATAATAAGGAATTAACATACTTATATAAAACTATATAAATATTACATTTATAACAACAAATAAAATTTTATTATATTTTATTTATAATTAATAAAGTAGCCTACATGTACATGTTGACGTACAATTTAAGTAAAAAAAATTAACAATCTAAATTATTATTTCACATTTTTATTTCATTTTAAATTTATTTAAATATTTTCAAATTGTTTGTCTTGATAATAAAGTTATACATGTGTGGTTGATGTCAATAAAATAAAAAAATATGGTAATTACCTTGTTGATGTGGATACAGTACATTGTATCGTTTGATCTCATTACTGTTGTAGCTTGTGACATACAGAGTTCCATTGTCCCAGAATATGGCGATGGGAACACGTGGTGTCAACTTCCTGTATTTGGTCACTAACTGACATTGATCTGTCAGATGATAAATGGATCCATAGTCACACACGAATAAAAACCCTTTATCATCTACAGTTATTCCCCATGGAGACCACCGTCCCTCATGTTTGTATATAAATGGTTGTTGATTGCGATTCATAATATTATATCCATACACACAATGGGAGTCAGGGGAGTAAGTAAAACACGAGATATAAATCATTGAGTCTTTTATAGTCAAGAAACTCCACCTCCCTTCACAGATGTTGTGTACTTCGTCCACATGTCCATCTTCAAGGGACGCAATACACCAACATATTGTCGTCGTATTTTTGACACCACATACAACAACTTTATCCCCAAATCTAGCAACTCCATGACAGTCATCAAATGTTGTCTGTAGATTGAATTGTTTGCCCCTTTTAATCCGACCTTTGTCGTCTACTGACATGAATTCAATTTTACCGTTCGTCAGAGCCACGCAAATTTCCCTGTCATTTATGAAACACATGCCAAGGGGAACTGCCTCCAGTTGGTCTGATGTAGATAGCAACATGCCGTCATGGCGTCTGAAAACATGGACTTTACGCGTATTACTGTCTGTGATCATCAGCATCTCTCTGGATACAATAATACCCCAAGGGTCAAGGTCGGCTGTAGATAAAAATGTTATAAACATCAATAATGACATGTATATTTATATTAAAATACAATATAACTTATATACATCAACATAGATTGAATTTCATTATATTTCTGATTTTAAACAATACTCTACTGTCATAAATTGTCACCACCACCACAACCATCTTTAAAAACGGACATTTCCACGCCTCGTCGTAAGTCATCTTCAGCATAACCCCAGAGACAACAATATTTCTGGGGCCATGGCGGGCTTGGCATGGGGCTAATTACATTCATTTCAAATAAGTCATTTAGTACATAATCAGGACAATACACAAAATACTATAAGATAGTTGTGGTTATATTATCATCATCGTCTTATTATTATTATCAGTATTATTACCTGAGGGATTTACAGCAGACGTCACATGGAACCAGTAAGCACACTATTCTATTTCTGTACAGTATTTTAGTAAGTTGAAATATCAAATATACTTTATCTTTATTTTGACATTTGTAATGTGTTCATTAAAACAATACTGTACAGAATTATGAATCAGTATAGTGTGATAACCGGTTCTATGTGGAAACTGTTGTTGTCCCTCTATCATTTTCAGCTCTTACTACACTGTTACAACTACACAAATAAAACTTGGGTCATTGATAGTCCTGTAGATAGGTATATATTGTGCTTAACACTGTTATAGTTTTCATCACGATCCTGGGGTGGGGCTAAAGGGGTAGGGTGATTTTTTACATAAATTTGAAAAAAAGTACAGAGTTATATTTATATATACACATTCATTAGGCATGAAAGACAGTTATATATTTAACTGAAACTGATCACTGGGTTCATCAGTACCCCTTCCCCCAGGGCTTAGCTCTAAGGTCATAACTTGGAAACAAGTGAGATCCTCACTAAATAACCATGTATACACGCAGAGGGACTTAGCCTGTGGGTCATAACTTATAAATTATCTGTACACCCACCATATAACCATATATACACTTTGTCGGCATTGAGAGAAAATTTCATACATGCAACTATTTTTGATCTCTGTTTCCATTAAAACCCACAGGGACTTAGCCCCTGTGTCATAACTTGAAAACTATTGAAATCCACACCCTATAATCATATATACGTTTACTGGGCATTGAAAGACATTACCTGAAGATACATTTGTTTTCCAACTAATATCATGGATACAATAGTTATAATATACTTTTTTTTTTTTTTTTTTTAGAGCAAGATTATTTGTAAAGCTTTTTAAGAGCCATATTTTTTCTAAAAAAAAAAAGCCCCCCCCCCTCCTCAAAAAAAATTTAAAAAATAAAAGTTAAATGGTCGGTCTCTTAGGTAGACAAAAGGCCTTATTTCCCATCGCAAACAGTCACAGTCAACTTAAATTCTAATTTCTACAAAACCGTTACAAATTACTTTCACGCTAGACTCCTAGCCGCCACCGTACTGTAGCGAAGCACGAACATTTTACTCATCACATATTATTAAATTTTAAAGCTTTTATTTATTTTTAAGTTATGTTTTCAATTTTATTTTAATTTCTTTAACTACTGGAAAATTTGCTTAACTATATTAGCGTTCGCCATCTAACAAAAGTGTGTGTGGGGGGGGGGGGAGCGGGGGCGCTAAAACAAAAAAAAAGATAATAAAGGGACAAACGAAAAAAAAAATTTAAGATGAAATATAAAATAATTGATCATTCATCTAACATGTCCCTGCCATACTCAACACTTCATACCTAAATCCACGACGGGCGGAGTATTTCAAAGTAAATTCCTGTTCGTTGACAATGTCAACTTCTGCATAAATTGTCCATTTCGAATCGTCTGCTTTTCTATCCGTGTGTTACCTCCCTTAGACCGCCAGAAACGCTGGTGATCAAATTTCACCTAGAGAGAACTGTACACTCTGATAACGGCATCACACTCAATTTAGATTGTATTTGCCTCTATCTTTCCTCAACTATAAATTTAGTTCAGAATGTAAAGAATTTACAAAATACGTAGGAGGAAATGTTAAGGAATTCTTTTTTGCAGCGATGGAACACAAGCCTTATCACAAGATGGCATATGACTTGCATCATAATGCACAGTTGACGTCACAATTAAGCGTGTTTGAGCCTGTTGTGGACTATTGATTTTAATCTTTCATGAAAGAACTAAGGTGGAATTCGCTCAATGTGCTTGTGTGTACATATGCGCTGAACCGATGTACTAGATGACCCTGGGGTCAAAACAGCTTTACTGTCTGAAATAATTTGAAGTGTGAGAAGATAGCGTGATTTATTGTATCACACAAACTCCACCTCCTACAGCAGTATCATGGAACGTGTACAAGCGAAGAAATTAAATAAACGTAACAGAAAATAGATTATGTACGGCGCAATGTGCTAAAGTTAGGATTCAACGCTAATGAGGTTACTTTACAGTTTGCAACAAAAATACATTATCTGCTTTGAAGTAAAGAAATTAAAAATAAGCTTTGGCTGTGAACTAATTTGTGCAGCTTCTGTTCACTTTTCCCAACATTTATTTCCTTACATACTGTCCCGCAGGGTGTGATCCAAGGACATGATCGTATGATTATTATTATGGAACCTTTTAAATTAAACTATCATCATCATCATCATCATCATGTTTATTAACAGCAGCAGTACCGCCATTATTGCTAACGAACGGTTATCAGCATTGTCATCGTCGTGGTCTTCGTCGTTAATGTTATTATGTGGAAACTCTCAGTCAACATCGATGAAAACTTAACTAATACATTTCTACAGGATTAAGAATTCAAATACAGAAAATAATTTGGAGATCGTAAACAACTGTAAGTATGTATACATCACTTTTTTGTCTAGTGTGTCTTCTTAGCACAGCAGGTTTTAAGAGAACAAGATTGTAAAGCTGTATTTACGCATTATAAAGATATTTTATTTTGTTAATTTACCATCTTCTCTTCGATGCGAGACTTATCTATAAATGGTCGTTCATGTCACTAATGTAGTGACTTTTCACGAAAAAAAATTTGTTGACGAAAAGCTGACTTAATTAGCGAGAAAAGTGTATTTTCCACGAAAGATGCCAATTCTATCAAAATCTTCATGAAAGGTGATTGCATTTTTCATGTTGAAAAGTTTACACCTTGGCGGAACATGTAAAAATATGACAAGATTTTCATGAAGGAACTCATTATGATGAATCAACTATATTCACGAAAAGAAAAATCACCAGTCTTCTTGATGATTATATTTTTTTAATTTGTGAAAAATGCACACATTTCATGAAGATTGCATTTTTTTTCACGAAGAATTTTTTCTTTTATCGTGAAAATTTGCATCGCCGTTAACAAGAACTTTTCAATGAAATAAGGTACATTCTTCACGAAAATAGCATTTTTCTCTTAAAAAAGACACTTTTTAAAAATATATAAAACGTTTGTATCGACGTGTCATTGGCACTTTTTTTTTAAGAAAGTGACATTCTTCCTGAATATTGCACTTTTTCACTTTGGTAGGTTTGAATCGACATGAACCAATCACTTTCCTGAAGAAATGTGAAATTACCAAAGCAAATAAAATTACCGATATAGATTAGGTTTAAACAAAAAAAGTAGAGAAGGAAGAATATTTTTCCCAAGAATTTACGAAACACATTTATCCTATTATTTAAACAGTGGCCGACAAATGTCCCTTACATGCCAAACGCATACCAATGGGATCAGTTGTTACATTTAGTCCAGTCATGTGACATATTCTAATTGTAAATATATGGGAGACTGTGGCCGACAAATGTCCCTTACACGCCAAACGCATACCAATGGGATCTGTTGTTACAATTAGTCCAGTCATGGGACATAACCTATTTGTGAATATATGGGAGACTAGCGCCAGAGAAGGTAAATGTACCATAGTTACCTTAAAAAAAATCATACCGTACAAGATTTTCAAACGTTTTCCAGTACAACTTCGTGTTTACGGGTATTACATTAACAACAACTAAATACCCTTTTTCAGAATTGTCATTACATTTTCACGTAGCTTCACGACAGCTCTCTGGCAGGAGAAAGTGAAAATTTTGCGTAAGTTTGTGGAGAGAGAGAGAGAGAGAGAGAGAGAGAGAGGGAGAGAGAGAGAGAAATATTTTGAGGCGATCCCTGACATTCCAATGTAAACTGGGTCGTCCTACTGCAACGCTACATTGTATACATTTTTACATGCCCTCTTTAAAAACAAAGCTAGTAAACATTCACATCCGTAAGTATAGTGTTATTTAGTTCATTAGCACGAAAATGAGTTTTCCACGGAACTCTATTTACTAATTTATTTATCTATTTATTTTTTATTTATTTATCTATTTATTTCATATGAGACTTTTTGAGCTAAGATATGGTACAAGAAAGATCTAACTAATTATCATCTCATAACATATATTAGTCCCGATTAGATTCATCCCTTGAACATTAATTTTTAACTCAACTCGCAAGGCACATTCCAACCGTTAGGCTAATATCGTAGATGAATGTCTTTAAAAAATGTGAAAATATATGTTTATTTTAAATTCGTTTCAACCAATTAGGAGTTTGAAAATTTTAAAATTACAATTTTGTTGGAAGTTTTTGTGTGTTTTTTATATATTACATTGACTCATTTACAACAAATGACTCATTTGACACAAAAAGTTTCCCACTCAAGCAGTTTAGGTATATATTGGGTGATATTTATTCTCATGTCTGTGAGAGACAACATTCCATGCAATTCGGCCATATTGCCGACCTTTCTGAAAACATCACTATATTATATAGAACTTGTAGTTCATTCCGACTTATTACACTTCTCTTATTTCGTTTCTTTGTCAGTCTCGAGCAAACTTTCGTGTTAATCTATATGCTTGTCAACCTTGATCCCTTCAGACCCTCAATACATTTAATTAATGCTCCATGTTCTTCTGTCCGTACGGTTCAACATCTATTTTTGGCTGCAGAAGGAAGGCCATTGGCAGTAACCCGGAGAAAAGGCGACCCTGTCTGGGCGTGCTTTAGAAATACTCGTGAAAGTGGTAAAATTGCAGAATATGGATTCATGCTCTCCATTGTTTGAAATATCAAAGAGATACGCGGAAAGCAATATGCTACTTATTTTACTTCATAATTCTAATGATCATAATTCTTAGCCTCTCCAGAAAATATTATTCTGTGACAAATTAAAGGCCAGTAAACTTTTCTTTCTTTCTTTTTTACGGCGGCACTTGTTTCCAGATACATTGCAATGAACCATTTCCGTCTGTCCGTCAGTCGTTTTCTCTTGTAACCGGAGTTCCTATACAGAATGTGAGAGAATTATCGTATTGGGTACCATGTTTCAAGAGAATGAGTTGATTACAAGGAAGGTTTCTCATCTTGCATGCCGGGGGTGGGGGATAGCAGGACAATCAGAAACTACATTACCAACTGAGGGAGCGTCATCATAATTTTGTATAATGTTTCACAAGGAAAATATGCAGCTCCGTAAATCGGGGTGGGGTGTTTGAGTGTAAAAATCAACTTCAAATATTTGCGATGGTTTCCATCTCTAGTTTAAGTTATCAAATCAAACATTCATGCACCAACCCATGTTCAAGGCGTCTTTCTCTGTCGATCCACTACCAGATATTGTCAATATTTTTATGAAAGTTGTATATTTTTTTATATTATTTTTCTTAAAAAAAATTGTTAGTGAGACAGTGATTAACTGAACTTAATTCTATTGTTGAAAAATCGATGATGATGATGTGTGTGTCTGTGTGAGAGAGAGAATTCATTTTGACACGATCCATAAACTACATAAATGAATTTGCATCACTTTTCACAGTTATACAATGTAACTTTATTCCAAGGTTTGACAAGTGACGAGTGGATCTGAAGCTCGTGAATGAATGAGACATTTTTCAGGTCTTACAATGCAAAAGGTGGAATCAAAAGTGAAATTGAAACCCAAAATAAAATATTTATTCCTTAGCTATTGCAATGAAGTTGAAATTAGTTCCGAAGATTGTACTGCAGATGATGTAGATGACTGCATAGATATTACAGTTATCTTCCCTTTTATAGTGGACTCGGTCGGTAAGAAACCAGCTAAGTTAATTAAAAAAGATACATATATGTAAAAGACAGCCTGAACTAAAAGTCGATGAAAATGCGATGTGGTTAGACAGCCATTTTAAATAGAAAACTACGAAAGTGTAGCTTAACCGTTTCCTTCAACATGTAATTTAAATATTGTACATTCATCGATTTGTAGCTCAGTAATACGCTCTCTCTCTCTCTCTCTCTCTCTCACGCACACACACACACACACACACAGCATGCTCACATACACGCATACCACGCTCATTAATAAGATATAATGCCTTGGTACACGTGTAGCAGGTGTCGTTCTAGATCAGAGAACAAATGGTCCCCTTAGTGGGAAATTGCCCCCCAAAAATGCAAAACTGAGAACAGTAATGGAAAGTATGTCAAATTTTAGGTGCCATCAAAAGCATGTGATTGGTCGAGAAAATCATCTTTGCCGTTTGAGCGAGGTAAAAGCTATTTCAGTATGGGGGTCCATTTAAATATGAACTCAGTTTTACTGTAAGGTATGTACAATGCTTATGCCAGAAAGATTTCTGGTAAAGAGAACTTGAAAAAAAAAGGGGGGATGATGAGCTAATCAATTCTTTTTTCATGATTACACAGTTATTAGGGTGTATGAAATTTCAGTTCAGTGCGTGATCATAGTTCGGATATTGAGACATTTCGCTTTCTCCGTGTTTGTCAGTCTGTTTGCCTGTTAATCCGGCCGAAACTTTCTCTCTACACAATGACGATAAACCGAACAGTCAGTTATAGGTTTGATTTCTTTAATGAAATTAATTCCCATTTAATATCTTTAAAGACCATTTCACAAAGTGACCTATCTTCATTGGATAGAACTCTGAGGTAGTTTGCCAAACGTTTACAAGGTTTTCCAACACATACAAGATCAGTCACTGCACTTGTAATGCTAGGTTGTACATCAGCACAGTCCGAAATTGATACAAGAAAACTAATGTTTTTATTTCACTTAATTTTGAGCGCATACAGGTCAAGCTACAGGTTAGTTTTAACTATATATGTGATATATTAAAGAGGTTTCATTTGCTTCAGTACCTTGCTGGTTATTTGCAGCATTCTGACATTTGAGATACACAAAATTGGAAAGAGATTGTAAGGCCGAAATTGCTGTTTTCAAAATAGCCTCTGGAGTGTTTGAGTATCTAATGAAAAAGATTTTGACAGGTCTCTTCGATACAAGAATCCTTTCGAAATCCCACAGTATGGCAATCGGCTAAAATAAGACAAGACAGCTCGGTATTTAATTATATAGCTAGACTATGAACTGTTGTTCCTCAAAGACAGCTGCACGTGTACATTCAATGGGCGATGTTTATACAGACTTCATATGTTATATTTGTGTTGTAAAGTTACAGGAAAACTTTTGGATTTCCTGATGGACAACTTTCCACTAAGCCTACACTTTAAGCTATTAAACACAGAAGATGGACTGCAACTGCAATATTTTCTCGGTAAAATGTTACCAGCGGGTGTATGCCTAACTGACCGAGAAAATTCCAAGTTATTTTTGCAGTATGCAGCATACTTTGTTATGCAGAGTGCAACTTTGTTCTACAAATAGAGATTTTGTAACTTGTAACTTCCGCAGATCATGCACAATTTAATGACTACTATAATGTAAGTATTTTAAGTCTAATATTTTTTTTATAGCATATATGAAATATGTCATGATAGTCTTACTACATTTTGATTGACATTTTTGTATGTACAAATTCATTTACTTCACTTTTTCAACTTATTCGTTGCTTTCTCCACATAAGGTTAGGCTGTATAAGTTGCCTACATGTTTTCATTATTTGTATATACTAGTGTTTGTGTTTGCCTTTTTCTAACCTTATGACAGTTTTCTCATCGTAATCAAGCGATTGATTATACTTAATAATTATATAATGTAATCTTCTATGGAAAGAAATAAAGATGATGATGCTCGTATGAAATGTGTGATGGATATATGGTGCTCTGCTAACCAAGACTTGAGATTTCTCTCATCCTGTCGTTTAAACTTAATCACGCCAGCATATTTTATTCGTACTATAAATTCTGAGGACATATGCAGTATGGTGCACTTTTATTACGTCATCCAGTTTCACTCCAACTTGAGACACTTGTAACTTTTATAATGCGATCAACCTCCATTCGTATTACACAAAGAAAAGCTGACAAAGTCTTCCTAGAAAGTTAACAACATTTATTCTTACATAGACAAAAGTGAATTTGAACGTCGTCAACTCTTGCTGTACACTACGTGAGGGAAAAAGGGACAAATACATGAAATTCGTATATAATTTTATACTGAGCGATATCAAAGCACATAATAATACTTATCGATGGTTACGTAAAATCCGTTTTTGAAGAATGTAGATTCTGATGCATTTGGTACTCGCAATCTTTTTCTAATGAAAATTTGCATGTTAAATGAAATCTTTGTAATCATCATGTATATAACATAATATATTTGATATGCTTATATATTGTATTATATAACAGTTAAAATCTAACACAATAACGCTCTGATTAATATGCTAACTATTAAAAAGTTGTTTGATGTTTCAAGCTGTTATTATTAGTTGAAAAATGTTGTACATTTACTTTACTACGATGGTAATTATGTCATTAGTCCGTGGCAAGTGGTCCAAGGCGCTCGACTTTACAGATCACTCGCACATCTCATCACTGTCCGCGTGGGTTCGAGTCTCAGCTCGGCCAGTGTGAGAAAACTTGCTAGTTACTTTCCCTGGGTCGGTGGTTCTTCCCGGTTTATTTCCGAGTTCTTCCACAAACAAATATATTGGCCGCCATGTGCTGAAAAATGGCGTTAAACCCACAAGAACAAAAATGTCATTAGTCTCCTGTCACAGTCTGATATCAATGTTGCACGCAACCTGATTCAAATTTGATTTCCTTTGTCCTCCTCATTCGTCACATTCGAGACCTGAGCGGAATAAAACATACACAGCAGTCAGAACAATTTAGCGTAGTACCGTAAAGTATATCTCCATTTCATCATACACGTACAAATAAGTGAACAACCATTATATTTCCTCCACGATGATTCAGCAAGTTGTCACACACTGC
Source organism: Margaritifera margaritifera (assembly GCA_029931535.1). Lineage (NCBI taxonomy): Eukaryota > Metazoa > Mollusca > Bivalvia > Unionida > Margaritiferidae > Margaritifera > Margaritifera margaritifera. The sequence continues at coordinate 455,694 of JAQPZY010001019.1, forward strand.
CTTAAAGAATGACGTAGTCTTCGGTACTCCATTACGCCTAAGACCTGTCTAAGTCTTGCACTGGCTTTACTTTCTCAGAGAGCTACTTACCCAAGGGTTGATTTTTCAAATAGTTCATAAAACTCTCCAGGGTCACTAGACTTTACAGGGGCAAGTGTTTCCAGGCTCTCCTTTTTGTTTTTGTTTTTCTTTTCTTTCTGCAGATAACATTCATTAAAATGTACTTGGAATTGCTGTTTTTCTGGCTAGAGAAACGACCCGTAACGAGACCATAAATTATACACAAATACAGGAAAATCAGGAAAAGGCGCTATATAATGAATCATTGTGTCGATTGGTCATTTGTACAACTATTAATTCGTCATCTTCCAATTAAAGTTTGAGTAAAAATGATATTAAAATCGATTGATTGCCTTGTACGTATTGTTTTGTATCCTATTGGGTTGACGTATCTTTTCATTGAAATATTGCCGTAATCGGGGCAACTTACAGATGTGAGCAAAGAACTACACAAACTAAAATCCTGAAGTTGTCAGTGAAAGGTGCCGATACGCGTATCGCAATGCATAGGAGAAGTTATTATTTACAACGTGCTAAAATTATACTAGATAAAAATGTCAGCGAAAATAAACAGGTCATTAGCTTTAGTTTCATGTTCTAACACTCTTACAAAGAAGCAAGCTATTCACTGAATGATGCAGACAAATAGGTTTGATTTTGATGCGGGATAGCCTCGTCATCGTGCATTTTCATAAACAGGAAAATAAATAAATCCTGTAACTATACCGTTTATACCGTTATTTATTATTTCATTATTTCGAAATTGGCCTTTAGATGAATATGATGTCCTATACAATACATGAGGTATGCATAATCTTGCACAGGTGCCAATAACATTTCAGTGTTTTGGAAAATATCGGCCCATTGTCTAAGAGATACATTGCTCATAATTGATAACCGTATCACATTTAATATTTGACTTTTGTCAGCAAGTTTGATTCCGTTGTAGTGGGGAGCTTACTTCAGTAATATTTTATAACAAAAATAATGTCCGAAAAAATGAACTTTTCTTTTAACAGTGGTTCATTAACTACACATATATGTTTAAATACTTTGAAGGTAACGAAGGCTATACGCGGGGATAGATAGATAGATATATAGACGTTAAAAATAGCATGACTTTTAAAGTGTTGGTATAAAGCCATTTGATATACCGGTACTACTGGTGCACATAATTATGATTTGCCCATTGCGTATGAATGCGTATATAATTATGATTTGCCCATTGCGTATGAATTCGTATATAATTATGATTTGCCCATTGCGTATGAATGCGTATATAATTATGATTTGCCCATTGCGTATGAATTCGTATATAATTATGATTTGCCCATTGCGTATGAATGCGTATATAATTATGATTTGCCCATTGCGTATGAATGCGCATATAAGTATGATTTGCCCATTGTGTATGAATGCGTATATAATTATGATTTTAACAGTGAAATATTGTTTTTATATTCTCTAGATCATTGACGAATTTCACTTATTTATAAAATAAAAAATAACGAGAAAAATGCTAATAATCCCCGTTTCCTAAATTAATTAAAAAGGTTACATGATTTCATTGAGATTCGCTCTGCTTCCCCTCCCCCTCTCATGCCATAAAGGTTAATCATGCGTGAAAATCTGTCGAGTGAGAGAAAAAGTATTGAGCTGGATTACAACCTTGAATTTGAACTTACACCAAGTAATCTACAAGAACCTGGCTCGTCATAATGGTACGTGTACACTTTTTCCATGTTTTTTTTTTTTTTTTGTTTTTTTTTTCTACAGTGTTATACGATACCAATGATACAAAGTTGTAATAGCCTTCTGAGACAGAATGCCGTACTGTAAATTCCTTGACTAGGCGGCACACACATACTGTAACCTAGCTGAAGCTTTGTTTTTACATTTTAAACCTTACAATAAGGTTCTAATACATAAAGCTTATAATAAGGTTCTAATACATATCATTGTATGTATTAAAATGTCTGAAGACCTCTCTTCGTCTCTCCTTATCGCTCACTCCATGAGAGCTGATCAGTCAGTTTTACCTCAGTTGATTCATCTCTCTCTCTCTCTCTCTCTCTCTCTCTCTCTCTCTCGATCTATGGTGGTAAAACTAACAGGCTATCGACCAACAGAGAAACGGAGAGATGGACAACAAAAACAGTCTTGTGATCAATCGCTTCAAGCCCCCGCCCCTCTTTCTGTTCAGGGCCGGATTTAGGGACAGACGACTCCTGGGGCGTCGGACTTGCAATAAAAATATATTCAAATGACGAAAATTCTCGAATAACAAGGAGCGCAGCGGATCTTTTTCCCTTGGCATGCCACGATGTATCTGGACATATGATGGTAAATCTGACCGGTAAACCGCCCAACATACACACACGCATATCGTGGTAGACACTGCTGGGATGAACAGGCTAAAATTATGACTGAAAATCAGCAGCTTCCGAAAGTGTTTTTTTTTCGGAGTATACCTGTTATATATGCACAACGCAAGTACATGTTAGAGGTGTCACAATGAACAACAACACAAAAAACCCAACTAAAATCAGTTGAAGGAGAAAGTAAGAGAGAAAACGATAATAAAGAAAATATGTGAACTGATGTTGGTAGACGGTGTTTCATGGATCACTATGTCTCGCCCTCAAACAGTAAAAAAATCTGTTTTACATAAATTTTAAGCACTTAAAAAAGACAATACCTGAGCACGGAAAAATAAAACTTATGTCTTACTACAATGCAAGGTATGCTAAAAAAAGTAAATCCAATACGATACATTTTCAGCATGTATGGTCACTGTTTAGTTGGAAATCACTTATTGAGCTAACGTGTTCGGTAAATTCTTGGCAAAATATTGCTACTTCTCGACTTCTTTACATAATCTACATTAATATTTAACATTTCTTCTAAAAAGTAGACTTGTTCGTGTCGTTTTTTTCACAAAGATGTACCTGTACAGATCTATGCAAAGTATTCACGAGAAAGGTTAATTTATTTTTGAAAATAGTGTAATTTTCGTGATGATATTATAAAATTAACTTTTTTCACGAAAAAAGTGTCTGTACACGTCAATGGAATTTTTTCACAAAATGTTTAGGCTTTCAGAATAAAGTACAATATCATTTTTAAAAAATTCACAATTTTAAGAAAAAGATCAGAAATCTTAATGAACAATCTATTCATATTTTACGTGTTCGACCAGGATGTACACTTATTACGTGAAACAAGTGATCACATTTTATTAAGATTTTGACAATATTGGCTAGAACATCTTTATTAAAAAAGTCAGCCTTTTAAAAAAAAAAAGACTTTTCGTGAAAAAGTCTGCATTTTTGTGGAAGTTTTGTTTACGAAAAATCACTGCGTGAATGACATGAACGGCCATTGATACCAATACACGCGTTGATAATTTCCTTCGAACATACAAATAAGGGGAATGGGTGATGGGGCGGCGAAAAAGAACCTCTTTTGTCCTTTTCTTCCTGACCCCATCTGGTCGTCTTACCTAAGCTTACACGATGGGAATGTATCTTTAAGAATCTGCAATAGTCTTCGGCTGTTTTTAAACCGAACTTTCCTACATATATAATTTCAAGAAAGACATTCCATGTTAAATGTAATTTTACATTTCAGGAGTTTTGCGAAATAAAATATGGACATCAAAGAATGGGATTTTGTTGAAACGAAGTCGCACTGGCTGGAGGTAGATATATTTAAGAAACTTGGAATGCATGACTCAAAATTATGTGTGACCTGTCCGCAGTGGCAGCAAACCCTGGTTGACGGTGAGGTGGGGTGGGGCGATGAATATTTTTTTCTTGCTTCTACCCATGTCAAAATAATAGTATACTATGCGTATATAAATCTAAAGGCAAAATATTTTGGTCATCAAACTATATCAGCTCTGGTGAAATAGATTAGCCCCTAGAGGTTGAAACAATATATCTATTATTTCCAGATTAGTGAGAATTGTCCAAGTTGCAGCTGTCGATGTTAGAGTTAATATTGACAGGTTCCATTAAGTATATGAAAACGTAAGTAACAAAAGAGATAGAGTTGTATCATTCTGATTCAAATCTTTTTAAATTTTCTAAATGGTATATATTTTGCCTCTACGGAGTTTAGTACGCTGAAAACACGACGCAAGCTTAATGTTAAAAAAAGCAATAACCTGAAGGAAAAAAAAATCACACCGAGTGACTATAAGTATATATTATGATAGACAGGGTCCGGTGTCAGAACGAGTCATCTGAGGAACTTTTGTCACTCGGTGTGATTTTTTCCCTTCAGGTTATTGCTTTTTTTAACATCAAGCTTGCGTCGGCCACCTGTGGTTTAGTAAGCTGAAAAAAAAAGCAGAAGAAAGAAAAGAAAAACGTGCGTGTATTGATGGGTTAAAAAGCAAATGGATTCTTAAAAAATATAACTTATCCATCACTTACCGGTTTGTAGTGTCAGAGTACCGACATTAACCAGATGGTAGCCAGTTTCTTTCTGTCCTCCTGTAGCCATGGTGTTATTATAACGGGTTTTCGTTCAGTGTTGTTGACTCCAAGTGAAGTGAGTTATCTACCTAACACAATGTTGACGTAAGGACTGGGCTGCAAAATACAGAGAGCAAAGTTCTTGCTTTTATCGGTGTAATGTACATAACTACTATTTAATTCATATATTATAGTAGAGATATCAGCTTGTTTGTAAAATAAAGTGTCTAAAAGGTCGCAAGTAAAATTTGTTATTTAAAGAATGTAATAATTTTGTTAATCTCCTATATAATTAATCCAGTGTATCAACAACAACTGAGAAGTAAAATAAAGACATTGAAATTGAGAATTACACAGGAATGTTAGGAGTAGGCATCACGCACATGCTTTTGTAATTTCTCAGAGAGAGAGAGAGAGAGAGAGAGATATTAATGCATGGTCCAGAATGATATAACCCTTACTATACAAAAGGTTAATAAACTTAATATTCCATATCTGTATACAATAAATTCCCAGTCATACCATTTGGTGGTATTTCTCCTCGGCCAGTTCAGTATCTTCTGCTATTTTCTTTTACATTAAACAATGACATTTTTACTAATTTGGCGTATTTGAAAAGAATCGTTGTTCATATATATGAATTGTAGATCTATAACATACGGGAAGGTTAGTATATTGTGAAAAACTGCAAAACTCTGAATTTAATTACTTATATATCAGGAACTGCACAGCTCTCTCCACGTACAGTGATCTTGATATGAGTCAACCCATAGCATTTAATTACTGACTGAATAGGAATTCACACAATTGTGAACACAGGTAATTTGAATATGTATTTGTGTAGTGCTATACCAAACACACGTAGTTTTATAATCGTATGTAATAGACTGATACTTACAGAATGTGTATAAATCCTTTAAAATGTATATAAATCCATTGAAGCGTCTATAAATCCCTTAAAATGTAAGTTTCCCAAGTTAACTAGTCTATTCTGTTTGAATGCCAGAAACTTGTGTCTAATTTGCCCAGGCAAGTCTTGTCGTTATATACAAGACCAAGCAATCATTGCATAGAATTTCTGAAGTACTTAGCAACCAGGTATTGTATTAATAGTTGACCTTACCTGCCAAGTTTTAGGCGTGTTGTACACAACTAACACTATGAAATGTCGTGAACATTCAAATTATTTTAGTTACGATATGCATATCTCGTTCATCTTGTTTACTTGTGTACAAAATATGGCTTATAAAGTAAATGTGAAAAATACAGGAGTTAAAATAATGACGAGAAACTCTAGTGCTGGCATTCAAGTATCTTTGTCTGAATATAGTAAACTACGTCCATTTTTCCCCTCCACACACCCCACCCCTCCACCCCCCCACCCCCCTCTCTCTCTCTCTCTCTCTCTCTCTCTCTCTCTCTCTCTCTCACTAGCTCTCATTCTGTCTGTCTGTTTTTCTGTCTGTCTATCCAGTCCTCCTATCGCTAGTGGTGTTCATCCACCTCAACACCAATATTACTACTACTATTACTGCTGCTTTTGTTGCTACTAATACTACTACAGAAAGGATTACTACCACAACTACTATGACATCTACTAATTTGGATGCAACAACAGCAACTATTGCTACTTCTGTACTTCTACTACCACTAACATTTTATTGATAATGACATGCTGTTGCTGCTGATACCGCAACTGGTTGTACTACTTCTCATATATAAGTTATGAGATCATAATTAGTCAGATCTTTCTTGTACCATATCTTAGCTCGAAAAGTCTCATAGAAAATAAATAAATAAATAAATTTTAAAAAAATTGATAAATAAATAAATTAGTAAACAGAGTTCCGTGGAAAGCTCATTTTCGTGCTAATGAACTAAGTAACAGTATAATTACGGATATGAATGTTTACTAGCTTTGTTTTTAAAGAGGGCATGTTAAAATGTATACAATGTAGCGTTGCTGTAGGACGACCCAGTTTACGGTATACATTGGAATGTCAGGAATCACCTCAAAATATCTCTCTCTCTCTCAAACACACACACACACACACACACACACACACACACAAACACACACACAAACATACACACACACATAAAAACAAACACACACACACACACTAGCTATCGTTCTGTCTGTCTGTTTTTCTGTCTGTCTATCCAGTCCTCCTATCGCTAGTGGTATTCATCCACCTCAACACTACTATTACTACTACTAGTACTGCTGCTGTTGTTGCTACTAATACTACTAAAGAAAGGATTACTACTACTACTATGACATCTACTAATTTGGATGCAACAACAGCAACTATAGCTACTTCTCTACTGCTACTATCATTTTATTGATGATGAAATGCTGTTGCTGGTGATACCGCTACTATTTGTATTACTTCTAGTCATTTCATTCATTAATTTGTATTCCATATTTTAATAACAACATAGAGAAAAGGTAGAGAATCACGAGGATATGACGTACAATTACATATATATATATATATATATATATATATATATATATATATATATATATATATATATATATATATATTATTCATACTGCATAAAAAAGAATACAATTATGTGTGCATATATATATATATATATATATATATATATATATATATATATATATATATATATATATATATATATATGCGACAATTGCAGTCTTCCTTCCCAAGGAGAGGGCAATATGGCCATCCCCTGACGGGTAAATGGTTGTACTAGGTACATCTCAATGGATCGAATAACGCAAGCAATTTAGCGGGCATTAATCTCCAGTTTTAAGATCAACATTGTCCATTATATGTGCCAAACACTGACACGTGTTGTACCATCCTAACCTTGACGGTGTTATCTATTGATAAAGCAATGATTCGGACTTGTAATCCAATATTCGTTATTTTCATACCTGACCAAGTTAACCCGGGTCGGCTGCCTCGTGTGTTCTTGGATAGAGAACTTAGCTCCCATTTCCGCGGCATTTATAACCAACAACATGTTAACAGTGTCGTAAAATCCCAGCCAACAACAACAACTACTGTTATTAGCGTAAATGTTCCAATAATGGACCAATACCTTTTTTCTTTCAAATATGTGTCTACGAAACTATTAAAAATCAAAATTGAAAATAACAAGACGAGGACTACTTTGGGATATGTTAAGAATCAGTAAAATTATTAGACCACTCAAACTGAAGTGCAAATAAATACAGCAATATAGTTTTCTAGGATTTTTCAGATAGATAAATGCCTTGAGGTTCAGCTCCTAGAGAGAATACCTGGCGATAAATTTAATCATAAGTAGCATGAATGGCAGATTAATTATTTCGAGCCGCAACAAGATATTATTTCACTAAATATGTCAATATGGACTCTGATCTGACCAGTTATCAATAATGAAATTTGCTTTAGATTCTAATGCAGTTGCAGTATAGAATATTTATCTTGTGAAATAAAAAAATTGCTATAGACAATCATCTAGTCCATTAGCAAGACAGTACAATTACGTTGAACTCTAATACATTTGTAGACAATATACTTTTGCATTACGTGTTAATGTTTCTCTCTGCTATTTCAAAATATACTTCAGAGACTGAAAAAGGACAGGTTTTAAAAGAGTTTTTGGGGATAATGGTTCTGGTGCAATTTGTCACGAATATATAAATAAATGCAAAAATTGTTGCTTAAGAAAGTCAATATAAAGGTAGTTTTCTTTAATAAAATACTGGAATAAATGGAAAAATAAGTGTCTTTATAATGCCGGATCTTCACCAGTTCAGTTTGCATAGCTATAAATAAATAACAATTGTTGCTTAGTGAGGTCAATAAGAGGAATTTTCTTTACAAAAAAAAAATATAAAAAAAATACTGAAATAAATGTGAAAAAAATATGTGCTTTCGGGATGATGATTCTGATGCAGTTTGTCATGAGTATATAAATAAATGCATACATTGTTGCTTAAAGAAGTCAATAAAAATAAGTTTATTTAGGAAACTGCTGAAAGAAATGAAAAATGTGTCTTTAAAATGCTGGCTCTGGTGCAATTCAGTTTGTATATAAATAAGTACTAACATTAATAAAAGTAATTTTCTTTAACAGTTTGTCATGAATATATAAATCAGTACAAAACTTGTAGTCTAAGGAAGTCAATAAAAGTAATTATAAACCAAGTAAACAACTGGAATAAATGAAAAAATAAATAATTGTCTTTAAAATGCCGGTTCTGGTGCATCTCAGTTTGTATATAAAAAAAAATGCAAACATTGTTGTCTAAGGCATTCAGAAAAAGTAATTTTCTTTAAGAAACTACTCAAATAAATGTTTTCAGGATGACAGTTTGTCATGAATATAGAAGTAAATGCAAATGTTGATGCTGGAGGAAGTAAATGAAAGCAATTTTCTTTAATAAACAACTGGAATAAACAATGATAATAATAATAAAAATAAGTGTCTTTACAGTGCCAGTTCTGGAGTAGTTCATTTTGCACATAAATAGAAAGATTTTTTTTTTGTTTAATCCAGTCAATAAAAGTAATTTTCTTTGTAAAAAAAATTCCTGAAATAAAAAAGAAAAATATGTGTTTTCGGGATGATGGTTCTGGTGTAGTTTGTCACGAATATATAAATAAATGCAAAAATTGTTGCTTAAAGAAGTCAATAAAAGTAATTTTCTTTAATAAACTACTAGAATAAATGAAAAAAGTGTCTTTTAAATGCCGGCCCAGGTGCAGTTCAGTTTGCATATCAATAAGTAAAAAGATTGTTGTTTAAAGCAGAAAATACTAAAAGAATTGAAAAAATAAATGTTTGGAAAATGCCTGTTTTGGTGCAGTTTAATTTTCATATAAATAAATACAGATATTGGCGTTTAAGGTAGTCAATTAAAGTACTTTTGACTCCCAAAAATTTCTGAAATAAACGAAAAGGGTTGCGAAATCAACTCGACTTGCAAAAACTAGTTCAGTCAAGGAAATTATTAAAATGGTTTAAAAGTAGGTTATTACATCAAATTAATCAAACAAATAACTAAACGTAATAAAAAGAAGATAAGCTCTTCAAATTAATCGAGCAAATTACGAAAATGGTTCCACAAAGTAGTGAAGTTAATCAAATTGATCAATAAATCAGTTAAACGGATGAAAAAGTAATTCAGTGGAACAAATTAATTGAATAAATTAGTACAATTGATGAAAGAAGTGACTAAGTTCAACAAATTAATCAAATAAATTATTAAAATGGATGAAAAAAGTAATTCTGTTAAAAAACCAATTCAAATAAAGTATTAAAATGGATGGCAATGAAGTTCAGTTAAATAAGATTCATTCAATAAATTATTAAAATGGATAAAATAGTGATTAAATTAAACAAAACAATGAAACAAATTATTACAATGGATGAAAAAGCAATTTCTTTCATGAAATTAATCAAACAAATTATCAAAATGGATGAAAGAGTAATTATCTTATATAAATTAAACAAATATCTGTTAAAATGGATGAAAACGTTGTTGAGTTAAACAAATTAATCAAAGAAATTATTAAAATGGCTGAGAAAGGTAATTCCGTTAAACAAATTGTTCACATAAATCAATAAAATGGAAGAAAAATGTTGTCTAGCTCCTCAAATCAGATAAATTATCAAAATAACTGAAAAAAGTAATTCTGGTAAAAAAAACTTGATCCAGTAAATTATTAAAACAAATGAAATAGTAGCTTGACTCATCAAATTAATCAAACATATCATTGAGATGGGTGACAAAATAGTTGTGTAAGCAAATGAATTAAAGAAATTATTAAAATGGATGAAAAAATAGTTAAGTTAGACTAATTAGTCAAATAAATTATAATTCATGAAGAAAAGTAATTTAGTCAAACAGATTAATCAAAAACAAATCCTTGAAATTGATTAAAACAGTAGTTTCGTTCGTCAAAACAATGAAGCAAACTATAAAAATGGATGAAAAAAGTAATTCTGTCAAACAAATTAATCAAAGAAATTATTAAAATGGTTAAACAAAAAGTAATTCTGTTAAACAAATTAATCAGCTAAAGTATTGAAATGGATGGAAAAGGTAATTATGTTAAACAAAGTAATTAAATAAATTAGTAAAATGAATGAAAAAGTAACTCAGTTAAACACATTAATTAAACAAATTATTTAGATAATGGAAAAGTACTTCAACAAAACAAAGTAATCAAATAAACTATATATATAAATGGTTGAAAAAGTACTTCAGCTAAATAAATTAATCAAGCAAATTATTCAGACAATACAAAAGTAGATAAAAGTAGTTTAGCTAAACAAAATAATCAAATAAATCAGTTAGCTAACCAAAAAGAACTTTTGCTAAGCAGGTTATTTACGTAATATAATAAGCAGTTCAACCAAGCAAATAAATGCAATAAATTACTAAATAGATTAAAAGTAGTTTGCTAAATAAATTATTTAGACAATATTAAAGGAGTTCAAGTAAACATATTATGTAGATAATATAAAAGGTAGTTTAGTTGAGCAAATTATACGCATCATACATGAACGAATTAATCAAACAAATTATTCAAATAAAATACAACGTTCAGTTAAACAGGTTATTTACATAATATAAAAAGTTATTCAGTTGAATATATTACTCAGATAATATAACACTATTCTAGTCAAGCAAATTATGCAGATGATGTATAAACAAATTAATCAAACACCTCATCCAGATAATATAAAATGATGTTCAGTTACACAGATTATTTACATAATATAAAAAGTATTACAATCATATACATTTTATCAAATAAATTATTAAAGTGGACGAAAAAAGTATTTCAGTTAAAGAAATCAATGCAGCAAATCAATCAGGTAATATAAATGCAGTTTAGTTAAATAGATTATTCAAATAAATTAGTCAGATAACGTGAAATGTAATTTTGTGAAACAGATTATTTAGGTAATGTAAAAGAAGTTTAGTTCATCAGATTAATCAAATAAATTATATACATGAATTACGGGTGGTTTGGTTAAATAAATAATTCTGCTAACATAAAAGCAGCTTGAATAAACATATTATTTAGGTAGTATAAAAATGAAGCTGAGTTAAACAGATTATTTACGTAGGAAAAATGTTTTTCAATTAACAATTCAATGAAATAAATTATAAAACTGATTTTAAAAAAAGCAATTCAGCTAAATAAATTAATCAGAAAAATTGTTAAGGGAATATAAAAGTAGTTTAGTTAAGCATATGAATCAAACAATTTATCCAGATAATACGAAAAGATGTTTAGTCAAACAGGTTATTAAAATAATATAAAATGTAGTTCAATCAAACAAATTGATTGAATGAATTCCTAAAATGTATTAGAAGTAGTTTGGGTTAAATAAATTATTTCGCTAACATAAAATTACTTCAATCAACAACTTATTTATGTGATGTTAAAAGGTAGAATAGTTAAGCAAATTATCCAGATAATATATGAATAATTAATAAAATAAATTATTCAGATAATATAAGACATTGTTTAGTTAAACAGTGTATTTAGATAATATAACAAGTAATTCGGTTAAATTAATTATTTAAATAACATAAAAGTAGTTTAGTTAGGCAAATTATTCAAACGATATGCAAACAAATTAAAACAGAAATTACCCAGAAAATACAAAAAGATCCTCGGTTTAACAGACTATTTAGATAATATGAAATAATTTCTGTCAAACAAGTTATTACAATGAATTATCAAAGCTGATGGAAAAAAAAAAAACAATTCAGTAAATAATTAATCAAAGAAAGTATTCAGACAATATAAAGGTATTTTAGTTAAACGAATCTACCAAATAAATTAATCAGATAGCATGAAAAGTAGTTTTAGTTAAACAGATCTTTTTTTTGTAATATGAGCAGGAGTTTATTTAATCAAATCAATCAAATAAATTATTAAAATGGATCAAATGTAGTTTGGTTCAATACATTATTCTAATAATATAAAGAAGTTTGATTAAATATTGTTCAGGAAATATAAAAAAAATACTTTAGTTAAACGGATCATTTAGATAATATAAAGTTGTTCAATTATAGAAACCAATCAAATAAATTATTAAGTTGGGTGAAAAAGGTATATTCAGGTAAACAACTTAATAAAACGAATTATTTAGATAATAAAAAGGTAGTTTATTCAAACAAATAATTTTTTTTATTATATTACTATGAATTTGAGTATATGACTTTTATAATTTATTTCATTTCATGTCTATGGAATATTTGAGTATATTACTTTTATTAATTGTTTTAAAATTTTATTTTGAAACAGCATATTTTGGAACCTTTTTAATAAGTATAAAAAATAGAAGCACTAGAATTTTTAAAACTTTTATCTGATTAATTTATTATGTTCACTTGTTTAACTAAAGTACTTTTTATATTACCTAAATTATTTGATTAATTGAACTACATTTATCTTATATAAATAACCTGTTTAACTGAACTGCGTTAATATTATCTGGGTGATTTTGTTTGATTCATTTATTTATATATCATTTCAATAATTTGCTGAACTAAACTTTTTTTATATTATCTAGATATTTTTAACTGAATTACTTTTGATATTATCTAAATAGCCTGCTTATATGAAGTACTTTCTATATTATCTGAATAATTTGTTTTATTAATTTGCCCATATATTATGTGGATGATTCGCTTAATAAACTACTTTTATATTATCTAAATAATTTATTTAACAAACTATCTTTTATTCATTTTAATGATTAATTTAATTAAAATATTTAACTTAACTACTTTTTATATTACCGAAATAATCTGCTCAACTAAACTACATTTTATAATATTTAGATACTTTATTTCATTACTTTGTTTACCTGAATAACTTTCTTATCCAATTTAATAATTTATTTTGATTGATTTGCTTACTTGAATTATATTTATATTATCTAAATAATCTGTTTAACAAAACTATGTTTTTATTTTACTTAAATCATATGTTCAATCAAACTACATTTATATTATCTGAACAAATTATTTAATCAATCTACTTTTTATCTATTTCAACAATGTATATGATTGATTTCATGAACTAAACTGCTTGGTATATAATTTTGTATATAATTCAAATAATCTGTTAAATTGAATTACTTTTCGCGTTTTCTGAATTTGTTTGATTAATTTATTTAAGTAAGCTACTTTTATATTATTTGAATAATTGTTTTGATTAATTTGCTCAACTGAAGTACTTTTTCATCCATTTTTATAGTTTATTTGATTGCAATACTTTTTATATTGTCTAAATAATCTGTTTAATTGAACATGTTGTTACATTATCTGAATAATGTGTTTGATTAATTTGTTCACATATCATATGAAGAATGTGCTAACTAAACTACTTTAATATTATCTAATTAATGTATTCAATTGAATAACTTCTCTATCATCTAAAGAATCTGTTTAACTGAACGACTTTTTGTACTATCTGAATAATTTTCTTGAAAAATATGTTAATATATTGCCTGGATAATTTGCTTAACAACATTGTTTCCTTTTTTATCTAAATAATTTGTTCAATTGAATTTCTTTTATATTATGTGAATAATGTATTTAACCAAACTAATTTTAATCCATCTTAATAATTTCTTTGAAAACACTTGTTTAAATAAACTGCTTTGAATATTACTTAATTATTCTCTTAAACTAAACTATTCTTCACTTTATCTGAATGATTTGTTTGATTAATCTGTTTAACAAATCTCTTTTTATATTATCTGCATAATTTGCTTCATCGATTTATTTAATAAAATTACTTTTTCATCCATTTGACTAATTTATTGACTAATTTATTTGACTAATTTATTTGACTAATTTATTTGACTAATTTATTTGACTGATTTATTTGACTAATTTATTGACTAATTTATTGACTAATTTATTGACTGATTTATTGACTAATTTGTTTGACTGAACTCCTCTTATATTACCTATATAATTTGCTTGATTAATTTGTATAATTGAATTACTTTTTCATCCATTTGACTAATTTATTGACTAATTTGTTTGACTAATTTATTTGACTAATTTATTTGACTAATTTATTTTGACTAATTTGTTTGACTGAACTGCTCTTATATTACCTATATAATTTGCTTGATTAATTTGTATAATTGAATTACTTTTTCACCCATTTGACTAATTTATTGACTAATTTATTGACTAATTTATTTGACTGATTTATTTGACTGATTTATTTGACTAATTTATTTGACTAATTTGTTTGACTGAACTGCTCTTATATTACCTTTATAATTTGCTTGATTAATTTGTATAATTGAATTACTTTTTCATCCATTTTAATAATTTATTTCATTAATATGTTTAACAAAATTTCTTTTTCTATTTGATTTGCTTAACTGATTTACTTTTTCCATCCATTTCATAATTTAGTTGATTAATTTCTCTAAATAAACTACTTTTTCATCCATTTGAATAATTTACTCGATTAATTTTTTGGAAAAGAAATTAGTTTTTCACCCATTTTCATAATTCTGTTTGACTGGTTTAATCAACTATACTAAACTGCTTTTTCATCGGTTTTAATGATTTGTGTGAATAATTTGTTTGAATTAACCACTGGTTTTATTCATTTAATAATTTGTCTAATTAATTTGTTTAACTTAGCTACTTTTTGATCCATTCTAATGATTTACGTGATTTCCTTTGTTTAAAATTTTACTTTTTTTATCCATTTTAATACATTGTTTGATTAATTTGATGAACTAAACCACTTTTCCATCCATCTTAATGAATTGTTTGACTGAACTAGTTTTAACAATTCTTGTTGAAATCACAAGCTTTTTCATTTTTTCAGTATATTATTAGAGAACATTTCTTTTTTGGGCCACTTTAAAGGCCAGTTTTTGTGCATTTTCTGTGTTAACTTGATAAAGATGAATTAATCAATTTATTGTATTGAATTGTAATGAGTTACACTTGTTTGTTTCATTATGGTTAATTTTTTTATAATTTGTATGATTGTAGGTTTTAAGGCTATGTTTAATTTATATGTAGTAAAACTTTGTCCAGGAAAAATGAATAGTTTATCTTGTTTTTGGCACCTTTTTTTTTATTAAATTACAGAGAATTTTAAATGTCTTCAAAATAACATTAACATTTGAAATATTTTCATTAACATTTATTTTGTTTAGAAAATCGCTTAGATTAACTTGTTGTGTTCTTGTTATTGTCTTTATTTCTGCTTTTTATATATAGCTAGACTGACAATTGTTTGCAAGCGTTAAATGTTAGTTTCATTTTTACCCTTGTAGAACATTGTGGAAAATTTCGTTGCCTTATGGCCTTTTTCGACGTGTTGCATACTGATGACGTTTTGGAATGTACATTCTTTTTTCCCTCTGGTATTTCTCATGTAAAGCTTCTTTTAATTTTTTTATTTTATTGCAAATTTTTTTTACACCACATGTACACATTCTGTAAATTCATTATCTTTTAAAAACTTCAAATATTAATACATGTTCATATTGCAATGCATGTACTTTTTCATTTAAGGTATTGTAAATCTCGTTTTCGTTTTTTGAACCCAGGAGTATTTTCAGAAGATACCTATCGCTGCTAAAAATATGTACGTGTATCCATTGTTGTTGTTTGTTACGTTTGTTTGTTTTTTTGCTTGTTTGTTTGTTTGTTGTTTTTTTTGTTTTTTGTTTTTTTAAATATTTTTTTGCTTTATATGACTGCACGGTAACAATATCTGTGATTCAGAATAACTGTTTCTAGAGAAATACTTTTGTCGCTTGAGTGTGTAAAATTAGCAAACCTATTGTTTCGTTACACGTTCTTTCAAATCAATGTATTTTTTTTGTTTGTTGTTTGTTTGTTTGTTTTTTTGTTGTTTTTTTTTCCTTGCATCAATTGTGGCCGCAAATGGTTCATATTTCTGTAAGCAATTGACTTCTAGGTCAGTCGTGTCCGATGGAGATTTGTACATTTGGTACATCATTAAAAAGGAATAAAACATCCAGGGAATACATCTATTATTGATTCTAAAATATATACTCCACGTACTGAACGAACATGTGTTGTTTTAATTCTGTTTCCTCCATAAATTCTTACTCTCTTTTTGTTGAACCATTGTAGATCGACCTTACAGAATTTAGAAGACCCTCAAATTGTACTGTAAATATAGCTGAATACATATTTGTGTATTTACCAGCATCACACGCACAGTTTATTCCTACATGGATGATCCACCCTGTGTGACAGAGGTATTTTGATGTGCAATCAATGAAGAAACTTTATGATGATGTAGCATCAGAAACAATCTTGGGCCGTTTGACTCACAAAAGCAAAATATTAAAAATATTATAAGAATATGACATATTTTACTTTTATCTTTTATATACTTTCTATATATTAAGAAATTTAAAAGAATACATTTTATGAAACTAATCCATGCTACCATAAAGTCCCGAGAATACAATTCAGTATGAAAGAAGCCTGTACCGAATAAACAGCTAGTTACTAGGTTTGAGAAATATCTTCCCAACACCGATTGTCTATAATGAAAATATAATTACTAAAATCTAACAAATTTCTAAACAGAGACGTAAACATCATCAACACATACACTGTTTTGTCTTTTTCTTTTTACATTATCATTAAATGCAATAGTAAACCAGCAACTTTTCTAAAGCACCGAACTTTATCTGCTTCGACGTTTTGAAATAAAGAAAAACAAAATTATTCATTCTCTTACATTTTATTTTGTAACACAAACTAGCCTTGACCACGCTTTTATCCCGTCCAAACTTGTTAACAAATGGACACTCTTGATAATGACACTGCTGTTTTCATGTTAAACCCGCGAAATAGCTCTTTCACCTCGCTGAAAACTATTGATTTCAATATAATGTAGTATTGTGTTTTTATTTATGTTGTGAATAAAAATTGTTTGATATTGTACCTTGAATAGATTGACACGCTACGTCCGCGCTCTGCCTCTGTGCTTTATACTAATTGTCTTCAGTCTTTGTGGTCTAGTTATTTTAACAATTTTAAAAAGTAGTACTGGTTAAGTGATTTTCAATTTTGATTTTTAATGTATTCGTATCCCTATCTACGGGATTTAAGAAAGACAGAAAAAAGGAAAATTTAAGAACTAATTTTGACCAATATAACTCAGTTCTTATAACAAATGATAAATTAATGTTTGCTTATAAAAAAAAAGTCAGAAATGAGAAGAATTCATATAATAAGAGAGAGAGAAACAAAGCATGAAATAAGAGAGAGAGAAACAAAGCATGAAAAATTCCTTAAATAAATATAATTTTTTTGCCTCAGTAAGCTTTAGATAAAAATTTACTGTCCAAAATATTGCCCGAAGTCCCAAAACTTCATAAAAATAATGAACTAAATAATAATAATAATAAAAACCAACTGACAATCTAATTGTGATGTGACTAATTTGAAAGCTGCTGAGCCTACTGCCCAACAAGCAACCTACAACGCCTTATATACTTCCGACGACACAAAAGCCCACAAAACCACACAGAAAGTCCACAAAACGCGCAAAGCCCCAAAACTACTCACAAAGCCAACAAAGCCACCCATAAAGCAATTTAAACTGACACAGTGTGTTATAATCTTCTAACAATCACGAGCTAATATGTCAAAGTTGATTCTATAAAGAAATAGCCAAATTAATGTTTTACACATTATCACCTTAAAATTATATCTTACATAAAATAAAATCACTTCGTTTTTCAAGGCAAAATACCATGTTTACCGATGTTGCTACAAGCGATAGTTCGGAACACGAATTAAGTCATGCAATCTTACCGAAGTATACCGCATGATATGGGTAGTCAACATGTGATCGAAGAAAGTCAAATAAAGAAGAAAAATCACATATTAATCGCAATGACAAATTCAAACTGAACAACGGAGGCAATAAACATATTGATTAGGTATCGCACAGACTGAAATGGCTGAGTGAAAATAATCATTGGCCAAAAGGTAAAGTATGCCAACCGCCGGGTGTAATACTCCCTATTTTCGATAGATGTCGAAACCTTTAGATTTTAACAACTGACAGTAGTTCGAAGAAGAAAACACAACGTACAATCAGAGGAAATGTTAATGTTGACTCATGTGACAAATTCGCATTAATGTTTTGATTTTGTAAAAATCTAGACTGACTTGGGCGGTTTGTATACATAGTCTGCACATGCATTGTATACATATATTGCACTCCGAAAATGCAGGTTCCTGCACTATTGATCATATTTAAGATTTGTAATACAATTAGAGTGAAATATCAGCCTTACACCCCCATCTCCAGATTTCATAGTATATTGATGATATTTAAGATTTGTGGTACACTTAGAGTGAAATATAAGCCTCACACACACACACACACATACACACACATGCCATAACAAGACGTGTCACGCGAAAAACACGATTTTGGACTCCCAGACCCTCCGACACGGTCGTGTTTCGAAAAACATGATTTTCAGCAATTTTAGCAAATAATTTTTCCCACCAAAAAAACAACAAAAATGTACATTTCTTGATCATAATGATATATGCCCGTAATCTGTGATATGTATAAACAGTAACCAGTCTTGCTCAGTGCTCCTGTCAAACTATCCTTGGGGCAGTTTATACAGCTTTTTTAGAAACAATATTAGGTAAGGCTGTCAGAGATAGACACCTTTCACAGATTTACTGAATTGGCTCACAATAACTAGGGTGATACAATATCACAATAGCTAGGGTGATGTGTCATGTCAAAGCCTTTGAGCACTGCTGAGGGAGAGCCCATTAGGCTAATTGCATAGGTGAAGTAAATTAAGTGGAACAACCCAGTTTGTCTGAAGTTAAGTGCATCAATTTGATGCATGTTGAAAAACAAATGTTATAACACATATCTGACTGCATTGAATGAAATGTCGAAGCCATCTTTATTAAAGTTTGTGATCAGGGGCAACGTTTCTTTCAAGTTGAATTTTTACTCCAGTTATACATTCAAAACATGATTATTTCGGTAGGTTGAACAACAGCACCATTTTATCTCTAATGCAGTGCTGCAACTAGGATCCAAAGGTCGGGGGACACTGTGTCCCTCACCCTCCAGATTTGGTCGACCTACAACATTTTAAATGGACAAAGGAAAATTGTATTACATAATGCTCTAGAACTTCTAAAAAATGAGATAATCTTATTTGCTTTGACAGTTTTGCCACCGAAACTTTCTCATATTTTCCTTGGACATTTACATGATTGTAATAAACGTTTTATCATGTGATCAAGAAACTCGTGAAAACATAAACGTGTTTGAATATCTGATTAACCTTGAATTAACTGTACCATGGAATTTTAATAATTTAAAACTATTAAATCATTAATCAAATGACAAATTGTGTATTTGTACAAATTAGTACCTTTTTTCCTTAATTCAGCTTGAGAATAAATTAAATCTTCACTGCCGTAGGTGTGACTTTAACCTCGAAAATATGTTCCAATAGCGGAGGTCAAAGACTTTAACAACTCGGCCGACTACCGCAAGCCTTCAATGTTTTCATTGCCAGATTCATTGTTTTGAAATGGATATTTATTGCTATCTTACATGTCTTATTACTTTAAGCAACTTTGGCCATTGCTTGCACCAACATAGACATGGGTGCACATTCACAAAACAAAAGTGTAGGCATATTTGTGAACACAAATGACACTTGCATTACCGTCAAAGCAACTACTGAACTATTGAAAGCAGCAAAGACTGCATGTAATTAAAATGACATTCCACTGTCCAATGGATTTTAAAGACAGTAACTCGGTATATTTTTTGTATTTAATGTCCGTGAGGTTGTGACCATGTTTGTGGTGATGTTATTTGACAATGCTAAGTCTACCATTTTTTTATTTTTTTATTTTGTAAGTATATTAAATGCTTCAGAGAAAACAGACGGTATTTTCTTTTATTCAGATTTGAATTTCCAGTCATTTGCTATAGGCTGATTTGAAAAGATAGCTTATTCTCGTTTGGATTACGTCACATTTAGGGCTCATTGACCCCCCATGGCACCTCAAAACACACTTTTTGAATCTCAAAAATAAACAACACCGTTAATATGGCAAGTATGACACACACACACACATCTCAGTGTCTTGATCATATGTAAGATTTATTGTACACTTAGCGTGAAATATAAGCCTCTCTCTCTCTCTCTCTCTCTCTCACACACACACACACACACAGAGTGTCTTGATCATATTTAAGTTTAGTAGTGCACTTGGAATGAAATATGATTCCCCCCCCCCCCCCCCCCCCGTCTCATAGTTCATAGTGGCTTGATCATATTGAAGATTTGTAGCACACTTAGAGTGAAATATAAGCCTGACGCTGCCCCCCCCCCCTATATCATAGTGTATTGAGTGTATTTAAGATTTGTAGCACACTTAGAGTGAAATATAATTACACACACACACACCGTCTTATAGTGACTTGATCATATTTAAGATCTGTAGCACACTTAGAATGAAATATAAACCTTACGCACACACCCCATCTCATAGTTGGGTTGATCACATTTAAGATCTGTAGCACACTTAGAGTGCAATATAATTACACACACACACACACACACATTCTCATAGTGGCTTGATCATATTTAAGATTTGTAGCACTCTTAGATTGAAATATCAGCCTTACACTCCCACCTTCAGATCTCATACTGGATTAGCTGTTCACATCGGTAAAAAACATGCGGTCAGTAGCAGCTGTAAAGAATGAATGATTGCATATTCTCAAAAACGTTTTGTTTTTAACTGTATCTGTACAATTGTAAAGGAAACTGGCCATATGGGAATGAAGGTCAGTCTAATGTCTCTTTTTCTCACACTTCACACACACACACATGCACACACACACACACACACACACACACACACACACACACAACGTAAACACTGCATACAAACTGAGAATGATCTCTTTGTAGATAGGGTGATATTGAAATACTTGAGATATTGCACTCAATGCAAATGGCTTTTCAAAACTTTCCCTGTGTTCTGATCCAGATTTACTAAAGTAAACTTTGCCCTGTCCATGCCCTCAATACATGTTTGATATGATTTACTGATTAAAGGGAATCCTGATTCAGATTTATCAAAGTAAAATTGCCCTGTCCATACGCTCAATGCATGTTTGATATTATTTACTGATTGAAGGGAATCCTGATTCAGATTTATTAAAGTAAAATTGCCCTGTCCATGCCCTCAATGCATGTGTGATATTATTTACTGATTGAAGGGAATCCTGATTCAGATTTATTAAAGTAAAATTGCCCTGTCCATGCCCTCAATGCATGTGTGATATTATTTACTGATTGAAGGGAATCCTGATTCAGATTTATTAAAGTAAAATTGCCCTGTCCATGCTCTCAATGCATATTTTATATGATTTTTCTTTTGACATGGTCTGTTGTACGTCTTCTGTCGTCTGTCCGTCCATCCATTGGCACAAGGTTGTTATCGCTACTCCTAAACTACTTGGAGGATTGCCATGAAACTTTACACACACATTCATTCCTTGGTCTAGTTGATCCTAGGTGAAATTGATGTTACTTGGACAGCCAATATAGCCACCACAGTGGCCATCTTGAAAATCTTGTTTTTACTCCTTCTTAATGGATGGTCATATCAACATGGGATTTTTACTGAAAGGCTTCCTATGATGTCTTCTTGGTACTAAATGAAAATGGTGTGGATCTGACATCCAATATGGCCATAATGGCAGCCATCTTGAAAATCTTGTTATCGCTACTCCTTCCGAATGGATGGTCATATCAATATGGGGTTTTCACTAAAAGACTTGTTACTATGTCTAGCTAGTCCTAAATTAAAATTTTGCTCATCTGGGTTCCAATATGGCGGCCACGGTGGCCATCTTGAAAATCTTGTTATTTACACTCCTCCTGAATGGATGGTCATATGAACATGGGGTTACTTGGTCCTAAATGAAAATGGTGGATACCATGGCAGCCATCCTGAAAATATTCTTATCGCTACTCCTCTTACGTTAATGGTCATATCAACATGGGGTTTTCACTAAAAGACTTCTTGTGACGTCTACTTGGTCCTAAATGAAAATGGTGGATGCCATGGCAGCCATCCTGAAAATATTCTTATCGCTACTCCTCTTACGTTAATGGTCATATCAACATGGGGTTTTCACTAAAAGACTTCATGTGATGTCTACTTGGTCCTAAATGAAAATGGTGGATACCATGGCAGCCATCCTGAAAATATTCTTATCGCTACTCCTCTTACGTTAATGGTCATATCAACATGGGGTTTTCACTAAAAGACTTCTTGTGATGTCTACTTGGTCCTAAATGAAAATGGTGGATACCATGGCAGCCATCCTGAAAATATTCTTATCGCTACTCCTCTTACGTTAATGGTCATATCAATATCGAGTTTTCACTAAAAGACTTCGTATGTTGTCTAGTTGGTCCTAAATGAAAATTGTGCTCATCTGGGGTCCAATATGTCCACCACGGCAGCCATCTTGAAAATCTTGTTATTACTACTCCTCCTAAACAGAAAGTTATATTGACGTGCGGTTTCACTAAAAGACTTTTTATGATGTTTAGTTGGTCCTAAATGAAAATGGGGCAGATCTGACATCCAATATGGATTCCACAACAGCCATCTTGAAAATCTTGTTATAGCTACTCCGTCGGAATGGATGGTGATACCAACATGCGGTTTTCACTAGAAGACGTCTTAAGGTTTCTAGTGGATCCTAAATAAAAATGATGCCTCTCTGACATCCAATATGGCCGCCATGGCAGCCATCTTGGAAATCTTGTCATCGCTACTGCGCCGAAATGAATCAGCATATCAACATGGGGTTTTCACTAAAAGACTCCTTATCATGTCTGCTTGTTCCTAAATGAAAATGGTGCTGATCTGTCACTTTCGTCTGTCTATCCGTTCGCACAAGTTTGTTCTTGCTACTCCTCCTAAACTACTTGTTGGGTTGCCTTGAAAAAAAAATATATAACACATATACATCATACATACACATGCACATATAGATTAAGATCCCTGATCATAACTGTCAAGTCACTGAGAACATAATTTGCCATGTTACTGTCAACTGTGACTTGAATTGTGTTTGAAAGAAGTCTCATCATGATTAGTTTCATTTTCTTTTGCACTTTGATGAAGGCGTGTGGGTCAGCCTGGGCTTGGAGAGGGGGATGTTAGAGGTGTTAAGTAATTAGGCCCTATGTAACACGTGTCTACTTGAGCAAGGGAATTTGTAATTAATTATGGCTTTGTTTGACAAGCACTGATAGAAATGAAGGTTTTGTGCCAAGCTGAACAATACCCAAGTTGCTATGAGTATTTTTAGAGTTGGAAATTAGTAATTAGGTTCATTCATCTGCTTCAGTGATGAGTTGTTCCTGACATGGTTAGAGATACTGTCTTGATTTTCTTTGATGTGGATAAGATCTGGCATTACCTTTCTGTATGAATTTACTTCCACATGACGAATATCATCTTGGGTGAATCCAGAGAACTCACATAGACTGGATCCATTGAAAATGTTCTACAGTATTGCCATTGTTAGATTTACCACCATTTTTTTTGTATGCAAAACTCTGGTAAGTATTTTTATAAAAATAATACAAATTTTAACAGCATCAGTCTCAGTGAGAATTTACCAAAAGCATTTAAGTACTTAGATGAACAATATCCATGATGAATACATCCTAGATGAATAAATAATTAAATGATATTCACTGATTTTGACAAACTGTTTACCTGACCACCATCTTGCAGCATGAATGAAATGAGGCGAAACCACATGTTTTCATCATTCAAAATGGTAGACATTGTTATAAGGAAGACATGGTCTTATCTTGATTTCCTGGAAATTCTTTTCACCCACTTGAGCATCAGTCCCTTCTAGGGACTCTTGTTCTTGCTGTTTTAGGAATTCTGGCATAAAAATGAATTCAATCTTTGCGTAATGCTCTCATAAATGTATTTGTGAGGGTGTTGTCAGATTCACACTAACCCATATTAAACAAGACACACACAAACATATACACGCATATTTACACACTTCAAGAAAACAACATACTATTGAAAATGACAATGCTCCATTTTGTGTTACGTTTCGTTACCTCTGAGTATTGTTTCATTGCAATAGCTGTTAATTCTTATTTTGATAATTTTGTTGAATCTTGGAAGCTGCCCCTGTGCAGCCTCTAATTTGACTGACCCAGTTCCCCTATGCAGCCTCTAATTAGACTGACCCAGTTCCCCTATGCAGCCTCTAATTTGACTGACCCAGTTCCCCTATGCAACCTCTAATTAGACTGACCCAGTTCCCCTATGCAGCCTCTAATTTGACTGACCCAGTTCCCATGTGATTATTGCTGTTGTTGTGCATATCTTGGGTGATGGAGGTCATGGGGTGCTTGTTGAGGGATTCTGTGTTTTGCTGTTGTTCTGCCTTGTTTTCAGCACTTTTAATATCCATACTCCTAGGACAGGCCCCAGCTCTCAATATATATGATTCTGCTGCTTGATTGCCAGGGTTTGTTTTATCTGTCATCAGTCTTGTTATCAGCAAGTTCGATTTTCACTCATGTCAAATTTAATTGCTATTAGACACCCAGATAGCTGTCCAGTTATAAAGCCCCTATTTTATGTTCCTTGTGTATACAAGCTAGCCCGTAAAGTTGGGATTTCGATACTGTATTGGGCATACTAGATTGTAGGTCCATATTTTTTTACCAAATTAGGTTCGATGACAGTTGTTGTGATGTGTGTTTGATTGACAATCACTCCAAAGACGTGGTCTAGACAGTTTTGTAACACGTTTGCAAGAATATTTACAATTTTAGCTTGAAGACATAGAGTATGTGATATAAATCAAAAATTCCAAGATAAAGAAATGGTAAGAATTCTATATAATTTGTATTCAGTATTTTGCAATTTCATTCGCTCGATGTATCACATATATACACCTTCTACTGAGAGCTTTTTTATATACTGATATATATTCATCAAATTGTAGGAATATAAATAGTTTTATCACAGTAACACCTAACTGTTCAGTATCGACTCAGTTTAAGATCAATCAATAACAGCGCTCTCTCCAAAATTCTAACACAGTCGGTTTCACACACCTTCACAAATAAAGAAACCCAGTGTACATGTCGCTTTATTTCTCATATGTTGGTCATTACTTGGTCAAATTACATAAAGGAAGAAGTACTTAAGGCATGATATTGTCTTTGGGTATTTAATCCAAATTTTATAACTCTTCACAATGTGTTCTATTGACACCACACACGAGTGCAGACAAATTTTAATACAATGTCTTTGTTTCATGTACAACATTAAAAACCAAAAGGGATTGTATTTAGTTAAAGATATTTAGTTTGTTCAGTACTAATTGTGCTTTTCCTTATAGAGCGTAATGTATGCTAGAAGTTGGGGTCAATATATCTGGGTATGGGATGGAAATGATTCTACAAAGCCAGACATTTGATAAACCAATCTATCCATCTATCTATCTTTTCATATCTCATGATACAACATACTTGTAATTCTTCACCACCTTGTAGCATTTCGTATTTATCGGTTCAGATTTCAATATCGCGGAATTTAGAGTAAGATAAATATGTTAATTAGCTGATTCTGTTTTTCAATTGCATCATATATTATTCTGGTCATAATTTTGGTCTGACAAATTTTCAGTATCTGGGTCAAAACGTCTTTGTAAAGGGCAGGCGTAAAATCCAAGAATATCTCATTCAACTGAACACATCGTTTGTTACGACAAGGAAGAAAAATACACGGGTGACTATGTGACAAAAGGTCAAATTGAAGAAGGCAATTTCTGATGTACTTTCTTAAGCTTTCAAAAAATATAATTATTATTTATTGTACTCTTTAAAATGATAAAGTTTTAAATTAGACCAATATATAACTTTTAATTATATAAGTATGGACTATTCTGGTTATTTGAGGAATGAGCTTAAACATAGAGATAAGAAATCTGAGAATGCCAAATTCTTGATTTTGACATCTACCTAGCTCATGTAACTCAGTTAACCAGTCCAGTTGTTCAAATTTTACACTATCAGGTTCAAACCAGTAACTAATGAGTGTTTTAAATAGAAACAAAGACATCCTTAGAATGAATTGTCCCCTCTTATCTAACCTTTGTGCTGTCAAAAAAAATTTCTCACAGGGAAATAAAGTACTGCAATGTTTTGAAGTCATAAGAGGCACTGGTAGGTATCGTTGTCTCAAATGCAGACCTTGAAACTATATTTTGAAGACAAAATTACCAATATATCACTTTTAATTATATAAATATGGTCTGTTCTGGTATTGGAGAAATAAAGTGAAACTTGGAGACAAGGAATCTGAGAATGCAAAATTCTTGCTTTTGACAACTACCCCCAAATATATCTAACTTAAGATATACAGTCAACAAGGCCTAGTGATTGTAAATTTGCACTATCAGGTTGAACCCTGCAATACCTCGGTGGTTTACATTAAAACAGACATCCTTGGAATGAATTGCCCCTCTTATCTAACCTTTGTGCTGTCAACAAAGTATTATCACAGGAAGATAAAGTACTTCAATGATTTGAGCTCATAAAAGGCACTGGTAGGTTTCGTCGTTCCAAATACAGAAATTGAAAATATATATCGATGTTAAATTAGAATTGTCTTTCGTTCACCTGTATTAGCTTATAACATTTGTAAAATGTAGAAATACAATTGACTGAAGATATCTATTTAATCTTCCTTTACTTCTGTCTTTCCTACTAACTGTTCTTATCTTCCAAAACAGGCTTGTACCGTGATGACCTACCCTATTTTGAGCCTCAGACACATTTTCTAATTATTCTATTTATAGATTACGTGACACAACTAGGAAGTTTTAGTTAGCAACCGAACTTAAGTGTCATGCTGTTGGTGGTCTACAGAGATTGGAGAGATGGGGGTTGACTACCAACAAAAACTAATTTCCCAAACTATGGATTGTAATTGACTTTGGAGTTTTGAGAAGGGACATATATTACAAATAGACTAGATTGAAAGATACGATAAATTAAAATATGAAATACAGAATTAAAGTGTTATTTGTAAATATATAGGTTATATTAATATTGACAACACCCCTGAATCCCCGGGGAATGTTGAGCTATATGACAATGCATGTTGTACCTAGTTTACTGCAGATATCTCCCTCGTTCTTGTGACCCATACTACTGAGGGTTAGGTCAAGGCACCTTTAAATGCAAGAGACATAATACAATTTGTCTGGGATTTAGGTTTGAAGAACAAATAAAGAAAAGTTAGAAAGATAGAAACAAGGTGGAGGGAAGTGGATGATAAAAGGGTAAAACAGATGAAAATGCTGAAAATAAAATGGCATGAATTTATTAGATCCATATGTTTTCATGATCTGCGTATTTGTCGATTTATTTATTCATTAATTTCTTTCTTTTTAAATCCATTTTACCATACATTTTTGAAAGAGAAACTATGTAAATTTTGCAGCAAATATGGGGGAAATCCCCCCACCCCGACTGTTATGGTCAAAGGTAACATATCAGATGGTAGAGTGATTCCTCCTGATACAATGGTCTTGCAGCTCATATTACATTTTGTCAATATAATTACTTGTTTTTCTCAGTTGTTCTTTACCGTAGACTTCCTTGATAATGACACATTCTTCTTGGGACAATTAACTTTGCATACACTAAAATACCATTCCATCCAGATCAAATTTTTAAAATCTAAGTCTGATCTTTACCATACAGCAGCATACTTTGATGATTTTGTGTTCTTTTCCAGAAAAATTAAGAGTTTTCCTAGTGATTAGCAGCTAGATGGTGAAACATACAACCCATAATATACTACATGACTTTGAAAGAAATGATGACAATATTGGATAGACATAAAGTCTAATGCAGTTCAGATAGCATGATGACTGAAACCTTCAAAAAGAATTAATATGAAATGGAAATACCATACAACGTGGACAGTGTACCCCATAGGGCAGCATTTGGATTAGTTGTAATTAATATGAAATGGAAATACCATACAACGTGGACAGTGTACCCCATAGGGCAGCATTTGGATTAGTTGTAATTAATATGAAATGGAAATACCATACAAGGTGCACAGTGTACCCCATAGGGCAGCATTTGGATTAGTTGTAATTAATATGATAAAATCATTCTTGGTTTTTGTAATAAGCACGGATAGATGTATAGTTGATATTTTACTAATATATGTTAACTGTTATATGTTCTATTTTGAATTCATTTGTATATACTTTATGAAACCTTTCTGGTAACATGTTGCTACCACTTAAAAACTTGAAGAAACAAACTGTTTTTCTCCATTGAACTTTTTCTTTATCTGCTGTTTCATGGTAACATGGAAAGAATATGCGCATGCGTAATGTATTAATTTGCACACGTTTTCCTAAATAACACATAGAAAACTGTACACGAGACACTGAATATATTCTAAATTTGGATGAATAATTTCAGTGGTGGACAATACCTGTTATTTATTTTCATGTATACTGACATTAAATTTATATGGACGCTTTTGCCATGAAAAATAGATGATAATTCATCAATGTTTAGTGTGTTCATTGGAATTTTCGCTAGATTTATATTGTGTTGTCCAAGAACTGACTGTTGACTATAAAAGTTAAATAGCTTTGTAATTGATTAACATAAATTCCAAAGTCATTTTCTTTGGTTAGTTTTGCTGAACATTTGTTTTTTCCTATCACATGGTTTGTGACTAAGTTTGTGCATTGTTTCAAGAGTGTTGCACCATCTATCAGGTATATACAGTAAATATCACATATACTGGAGGCTGATATTGCACAAAATGGCATATAATGAGTATGATTTCATTCCTTGGCAAACAGAAACTTCATTTTCACATTTTAAAGAACTGTATATACTATATATATATATGAGAGAGAGAGAGAGAGAGAGAGAGAGAGAGAGAGAGAGAGAGAGAGAGAGAGAGAATTACAAATATACACCAAACAGAGCGGAAAGTGCTATCGTTGGATTCTACAAGAGAATGCTTGATAGCATTAACATAATTTTTAAATATAAATAAATAATATTAGCATACACGTTATATAGTTTTCGTTCATACTCTAGAGAGATCTGAACCCGAATCCGCATAATGGCACCCATCGCGTTGCCTGTAAGCACGAACCCCTATACCATCTCGACCATGCACACATCACCAAAAATATGATGCTAGAAAGTTGGTGGTATAGGCATTCGTGCATAGCAGACATACCCGCATATCCATCCAGTAATTAATTCTCATCTAAGTACACAGTCTATCTGGATTCCTACTACATAAATCAAGGTATATAGAAGTTATTATAGAGAATTACAAATGTACACCAAACAGAACGGAAAGTCCTATCTCTGTTAATGTTATCAAGCATTCTCCTGTGAATTCAGGGCATAAAGTGCTATCCCTGATAATGTTATCAAGCATTCTCCTGTAGAATCCAGGGAATAAAGTGCTATCCCTGTTAATGTTTTCAAGTTTTCTCCTGTAGAATCCAGGGCATAAAGTAATATCCCTGTTAAAGTTATCAAGCATTCTCCTGTAGAATCCAGGGCATAAAGTGCTATCCCTGTTAATGTTATCAAGCATTCTCCTGTAGAATCCAGGGCGTAATGTGCTATCCATGTTAATGTTATCAAGCATTCTCCTGTAGAATCCAGGGCATAACGTGCTATACCTGTTAATGTTATCAAGCATTCTCCTATAGAATCCAGGGCATAAAGTGCTATCCCTGTTAATGTTTTCAAGCATTCTCCTGTAGAATCCAGGGCGTAATGTGCTATCCATGTTAATGTTATCAAGCATTCTCCTGTAGAATCCAGGGCATAAAGTGTTATCCCTGTTAATGTTTTCAAACATTCTCCTGTAGAATCCAGGGCTAGCAACAGTGTCAAGCTGGTGTGAAACCAGCCCAAGCGCTTTTGCTTTATCAAGGGCACAAAGCCACAAAAGATGACTACACGCAAGTGAAACAAGAACAAAACACAAAAGTGTAAGTACTATACAGAATCTATATGATGTTTGCTGCAGATATTTACATAAACGATACAATGAAATAAGTAATAAAACGCGCAAGTTTGAATGGGGTTGAACGTTGCTATATATTAAGATGCATCCGGAAAAAATGCGCAGAAGGCGAAAATCGCTAAAAAATGGACTCAAATTGATGACGTAAAGCAAGTAGGTCAGCAATGAAATATTTGCACCATTTACAATTGTCCAATTAGATTTTTTTTCCAGGATCTAGTATTTTCTTGAACTGGTGGTTTCTTAAAATTTGTAGAACTTGTGTTCTTAAATAGTTTTACATAATTGATTTCGTACTAATTAATAGGTACATAGAATTAAAAAAATTAATTTATATGCATTTTTTTTACATTTGACACCATTATTTTGCTGCCACATTTTTCTTTCCTTTGACCTGTTTGTTCATCTCTCTAGCATTAACATATCGCTGAAGTCTTCTCTCCCACCTCCCCCTTTATCTCTATGTATCTTGTTCACTCTCTGTCTGTCTGTCTGTCTGTCTGTTTGTCTCTTAATGGGAATATGTACTTCTGTGGAAGACTTTGCAGATGAATTTATTATGGTACGTGGAAATTTGAAAAAATGTCAAAGTCATTTATTTAATTGTATGGGAAGTGAGCTTAACTCATGCTTCACGGATAGAATTTGTAGTCAGGAGTAAACCCCTTGAGGATAGCAGGGTAAAACAGTACGAGATCAGGGTCACAAACTGAAAAGTTGAAACTATTTGAGAAAATTTTTGTAATTAGATACATCATTGTGTTCTATGAATAAGTTGCCTTCACATTTGGTATAGAAGTCCACTATTGAACTTTGGTATAGAAGTCCACTATTGGATATGACACATACAGAGCAATGAGAAGATGAAAACGTTAGAAAGTCAATACCCTATATGTACGTATATATACTTCCACCGAAAACATTTGCTTGTAATATTATATGTTTCACTATCAACACATTATTTACCCTGGTAACTTATTTTTAAAACTCCGTTGTTTAGTGTCTGTATAAATGAGACTCAAATTGATAAGTGTATGAAATTTATGAAATTAACTAAGTCAAGCATATCTTTCCTTAAGGAAATGCAACTTTTACAACTTAAATGAAAACATTTATCTTTCCTACTCTTCTTACCTATTTACCTATCTACCTAGTACATACAATATGTATACCTGCCTGTCCTGCTCCATACCTACATGCTATATGTATACCTGCCTGTCCTGCTCCCTAGTACATACATACATACATACATACTATATGTATACCTGCCTGTCTTGCTACATACATACATACATACATACATACATACATACATATATACATACATACATACTATATGTATACCTGCCTGTCTTGCTCCCTACATACATACATACATACATACATACATACATACATACCTGCCTGTCTTGCTCACTACATACATACATACATACATACATACATACATACATACATACATACATACTATATGTATACCTGCCTGACTTGCTCCCTACATACATACATACATACATACATACATACATACATACATACATACATACATACATACATACATACATACATACATACATACATACATACATACATTGTGCTGCACACTTGTTTCTCATGGATAATGAGAAAGATTTTTATGCCATTATGTTCTAGCAGAATTTACAGCCAGCAAATTTTACAAAGCACTTACTTGGGACATATCTATGTTTTATGTGAATACAATGTCTAACGGACAGGTCTTGTTGGTCAAGTAATATTTTCATGCAGATTTCAAAATGGTAGCGGATAGTAGATTCTGAAGCTCATATATATATATATATATATATATATATATATATATATATATATATATATATATATATATATATATATACATATGAGAGAGAGAGAGAGAGAGACTGGGGAGTCGGAGGAGAGAATAGCAGAAATAACTGTAATTTCTGCTTTTCTCTCTGACTCCCCCATCTCTCTCTTATATAATCTTATATAATAATACTAACTGTATTATTGTTGTCGCTTTCACTGTCATCACTGTTAGAGGGAACATATGTTGGATGAATTAAAGAAACTCTAAGTTATTTGGATATAGTATGCACTAGCTATGTATTTTGTTGAATACAGTTTCTTTAAGCAAATCAGGACAAAATATGGTTCCTTACAATTTTGCAGTAGCACGACCATGAATCACGTAATGTCATGTGTACTAAGCAACATTTAAACCTGGATGTTCCACAACAGTCATGCCTTTTTCTAGTAGATATGATTATGGTGGTATTTTGAAAGGTGGTGAAATAAATAAAAGTAAAAGCAGCAGTAGTCATGGTTGTGTTGGTGGAATTTTAGAAAAAATGTACGTTTTTTTTTTATAATTCAGCTGCAAGACAGAAAAAAGAATACTAGAAATGTGACGCTAATGTGAATATCTACAAGTTGTTAGCAGCGATTAGACAATTGATTAAAAAATGGTTAATTTAATAGTAAAGACTAAAAAGGCAGGGTTGATAATAGTTGTGTTCGTGTTAGTGCTCGATTAGAATTAATAGTAGTGGTGTTAGTGTTAGATTAGAATTAATAGTAGTGGTGTTGGTGTTAGTGCTCAATTAGAACTAATAGTAGTGGTGTTGGTGTTAGTGATTAATTTAATAGTAAAGACTAAAAAGGCAGGATTGATAATAGTTGTGTTGGTGTTAGTGCTCGATTAGAATTAATAGTAGTGGTGTTAGTGTTAGATTAGAATTAATAGTAGTGGTGTTGGTGTTAGTGCTCGATTAGAACTAATAGTGGTGTTGGTGTAAGTGATTAATTTAATAGTAAAGGCTAAAAAAGCAGAATCAATAGTAGTGATGTTAGTGTTCGATTAGAATTAATAGTAGTGGTGTTGGTGTTAGTGTTTGATTAGAATTAATAGCAGTGGTGTTGGTATTAGTGTTCAATAAGAATTAATAGTATTTGTGTTGGTATTAGTGTTTGATTATAATTAATAGTAGTGGTGTTTGTGTTAGTGTTCGATTAGAACTAATAGTAGTGGCATTAGTGTTCAATTATAATTAATAGTAGTGGTGTTGGTATTAGTGTTTGATTATAATTAATAGTAGTGGTGTTTGTGTTATTGTTCCATTAGAATTAATAGTACTGGTTTTGGTGTTAATCTTCCATTAAAATTAATAGTAGTGGTGTTTGCGTTAGTGTTCCATTAGAATTAATAGTAGTGGTGTTAGTGTTAGTGTTCAATTAAAATTAATAGTAGTGGTGTTGGTGTTAGTGTTCCATTAGAATCATTAGTAATGGTGTTGGTGTTAGTCGTGGATTAGAATTAATAGTATTGGTGTTGGTGTTAATGTTCGATTAGAGGTTCAGTGAAGGGCAGTAATTATTTGCAACAAAAAACAATTAGTCTGGTAAGGTCAACTATTCATAACCCAACTTGTTGCACTGTGCTTGCAAATTCCCAAGAAGGATTGGTTATTTGTTTATAGCAAGAGGACTTTGCTCCGCTTGTTGCTAAATGATTGCAAATTCCCTGGAATGATTGGTTACTTTGTTTGTAGAAAGAGGACTTTACCCAGAAAAGTCAGACAAACTCCTGATATAGGAGTGAACACACCAAATAATTCGTGACCTTACATTTGAAGGGATTTTAAATAAGCATTTTGTAATTATCAATCTACCATATATTATTATAAAACTTCATGTATTTGGTATAGAACAACACAAATATACATTTATATTATCTGTGTTCACAATGGCGGGAATTGGAGTATGAGGAGGGAGAAGGGTTGTGGGGTGGTGAGGTGGTAGTAGAGGGGGGAGAAGGGTTGTGGGGTGGTGAGGTGATAGTAGAGGAGGGAGAAGGGTTGCGGGGTGGTGAGGTGGTAGTAGAAATTCCATTTATACTACCAGTACTAACCAGACTGAGAAACATAAGGAAAGAATAAAGATAGATAGATAGATAGATAGATAGATAGATAGATAGATCCAAGCACTCGGGTTACTGAATTAAAATAGACAAACAAACATTATAATTTGCTGTTATAATTTAATCCTTATTCATCATTCGCTAATATATTATCTACCTTCATTTGGTTTAAGAAGAAATCATGAACAAAATATACATATTGCATCTAAAGTCATTTAGCTCTCCCAAAAAAATCCGGGCAGTAATTGGTTTTTACAACACAAATCAGCCAGGTAAAGTCAACTATTCATAACCTTTGTTGCTGATATCATTCTCAACTTTGATGTCAATCCTACGAATCATACCTCGAATGTATGCCATTAGCTGCCATTCTGACCACCTCGGTTGTTTATTAATGGATTGACCGAGAAGTTGGAGAACTTATTTTTTTGTCAATTATATGATCAGTACAGTCGTAGAAATATCCGAGATGGTCCGAATAGGTTGCAGTTTCAGTTTCACAAAGACATTTCCAGTGAACAAAATGTGTGATTTTTAAGTAAATTGCGACATACATACCAGGCATATTTGTGTCTCACAGAAATACCCAAGGTGGCCTTGATGAGATTCTTAATGGCCTCAGACCACAATTATCCCCCCTTGAGGTTGACCAACATCAGGAAGATATTCCGAAGAAATAGTGCCTTGTTTGCATGGTCTGTTTGCCAGTGACTTGTGTGGTAAAGTTACTTATTGTAACAATTATGAAAGGGTAGACCTGAAACGTTATGAAATTGTGTAGAAAGTTGCATTTGCTTTTTGTTTAATGAAAACAGTAGAATTTAAAATGTCCCTACTTTCTGGGTCACGCAGACGCTTTTTGATTAATTCCTCTACATCAGTTTGTTTACATTAGCAATACACAAAATGGAGCTGGTCAACCTAAGATGAAACCATGCCGGATTTATTGAACTAATTGGGTGGGTTAATGTGTATCAAAAAGCGATAGAGGTCTATCAGTTATGGTAAAAGTGGCATAGTGTTGGATGCTAATACATACAATAGAAGAAAAATAATTGTGGTCTGAGCCTGTATGGAAGTTTTTTCGTTTGGGTGGGCGGGGTATGTCTCTCTGATCTGACATTTCGAGACAAGTACTTATGATACAGAGCTGAAAATTCACACAATTGTGGTCCATACTTTAGAAAATTGAATAGTAATAAAATTTTAAAATTAAAAAACAAATTAAATTTTTCTAAAATTTAAAAATTAAATAAAATTTTTAACATTAAATTTTAATTTTCAGCATTGTATCAATTAACTTGTATTATGATAAGGCCAGAGATCATAGTTTATATTCTTACTCAGCATCTTTAGCCTCACTTTCATCTTTTTATCCTGCTAAAAGTACAAAATGGAGGGCTTTTTTATGAAATATAGGAAACTAATTTCGGCACACAGTGTACCAGGAGCCAAATTTACAAAGTTTGGTTTGGACCAGGGCTGTAAAGTCTAGTGGCTATGGTGCTATAAAGTTTTAGTCACCAATATCTGGCAAATGGCATACAGTAAATGCTCACAGACTCAGTTATATGGTCTTGAATGAGAGGATGGAGATAGACAACCTGGAAGTGAATCATCTCTGTCATAACTCTCTGTGCATTTCTAGTCCCCCCCCCCCGAAAAAAAAAATAATATATATATGGGTGTTTCCTATTGCACTGGTTTTAAAATTAGGGTAGGCCGGTAGGTTTTTTTAATTTTTTTTTTATAAACATTATATATAAATCAAGCAATATTTCAAGCGCTTCAAATTACTGGGCAAAACCAGCTCAATTAGATGCACAAATCAATTTTGGCAATGTGATTTTAAAAAAAAAAAAAAAAAAAAAATTTAGGGGGGTGGGGTGGGGGTGGGGCAAAAGTGCTAGGGTCGGCAACGAGAAACAGGGATGGTCGGCCAACCGGAAACACATATTTTTTTTTTGGCCTTAAAGATCTCTTGTCTTGTTGGCTGAGCCACATGTAGTGAATGCAGAGAGAAATAAATGTGTGAATAGAGGTGTTTGCAAGAGGCATGTAGAATATTCTCAATGTCTAATTCATATAAAGATGTAGAAAAAATAACATAGGTATCATATTCAATTAATAACATGTATTAATAATGATATTACTTTTCATGCAGAGGTATGAAATTAATAAATATCTGAATTATCATAACATTGAAACACATAAATTAATGAATTTTAGCTTATAAATAATTCTAGAAATATAAAATATGTTCATAATGTATTTATCTTAAAGAGTTAGTTGACAACAGTCTGTCCACAGAATTGTCCATCCTCACATTGAATCAATGTGATCTGAACTGTGCATTCCTTGAGCACTTGTTGAGGGTTTGGGATCCAACTGTCCCTTACTGTAATCTGATTGGCACTTATTTAAATGCTTATATTTCAAATGTTCAGAAATCTTATTTCCATGCTGAATAACTTTCCTTTTCACAATATCTGGACTCTTTTGATAAGTCTTTTGATATTCAGCTTCCCTATCCATTTGATATAGTGCATGCTTTGCACGTGATGAAAGTTTCACACCAGAATCCTCACATTTTGTGATAGCTGATGTTCCAGGGTTGTTATTCAATTTGTGGATGGTTGAAAAAGCTCTACCAACCATATTCCTAGAATAGTTCATATTTTGTGGTATTGAAACACTCAGTGATCTGTTAACTTCTTCACATTTCTGAGTACATGTATTAGTATACAGTTTCATTTCTTCAGTTGCTGATACCCTCAGTTTCATTTTTTAACATTTCAAGAAGTAACGCTTTGTCACTTTCATGCATGTTTTGGTTATTGATTTTGTGCGGTCCGAGATACTTGAGATGATGACACCAGTTACTGGTCACTCCTCCACCACACACAACAGAGTATCTTCCACACCGTGAACAGTCTCCACTATAGCACAGCAGAGTGGATTCAAGAATTTTTGGTAAGTGTTTACTAAGAGTAGTCATATCACCGGCATGCTGTTTCATCTGCTCCTTTAGAATCATATTACATATAGATTTTTCATCTTGGCTTAGGGCCTTCTATACTTCCTGTTTCTGACAGAAAACATATCCGAGTTAAAATTAGCCTTGTTGCAACGTTGCAATTGAGCTTGTCCCAAATGAACTGGGTCAGCTTACCGCTGCACTTTCCACATGGGATCAAGAGGTCAGAGGTCATAGTCTGTCCCTTGAGCTGATCTTGCATCTCCATCTGTGGTGGCATATTTTAAAAGTGCACCTTGTAGAACATGCTTGCTACCAATTTCCTTTCCTATATCATACTCTAACAGTGGTGCAAAGGGCAATAAGTTTGTTGTACACTGGATGACCACCTGGACATTGCATATTCATTTCTTGTCATTTAGCCAAGGTCCATTCCAGCAAAGTTTATTTTGGAAGCAAGCACTTATGATAAACTTCTTGTCAGTCATAGTTTCACATGCGATGCCAATAGCTTGTGAATCATTCTGGCCGGGCTTTTTGCGACTTACTATGCTTGTTGAATTGTATCTGCCATCCATTGAAATGTTTATAGTACTGGGTTCATTTCCACGCTTCACGTTAATATCTTTCAAAAATTCTACTTTTTGAGCTATATCCGTTTTATTTAACTCTGACACATTTTTGGCCACAATATTAAATGTCCTTTGCATGCTGCTTCTGGCTGGGGGTGGCATATCCATGTTAGCCATAATAAGTTGTGCTTTTCTATTACCTACAGGTGTGTTCTGAAGACTGACTGCAAGTCCAATATTTGGTGTGGCAGGGTCTGGTCCTGGCTTGCGTGTCTTTAATTCCTTATACAGCTTACATTCGGGCTCTTGAAAGTCACACTTTACACACTTGAGTATTATTTTCCAGCAGACTCCCCATTTTGTCTCCTTCGCAATCTGCATTTCAGGGTTGTTGCGGGGGGGGGGGGGGATGCTTGGTGATGATACTGTAGAGATGTATTCCATCCATCTGCCAATTTTTCATTATCTACTAGTCTTATTCCTTCAAGGCCTGACATTTTGTTGTCTTTTTCAGGTGTGACTTTATATCGTGAACAGGCCGCAGCAGTTGAAGTGGCTTGGATGCACCCTCACAGTCTGGTGTTGATACAGAGGCTCCATCATCATTTGACTTGATGACTAGGAAAAACTCGGCTTCACTCATTCTGGCAACAGTCCTGGGCTGTGTTGAAACAGAGACAGTGGGTGAGTCTTCACTGCACATAGAAATGCCATTATTCCAAAGAGAATGACCTCCCTGGAACTGTGTTTTTCTTCTCTTATGGTCGCCTTTCATTGTTGCATTCAGTACTACACTTTCTACACTTTGCATTGATCTGATAAACCTTGGTGCAGCTCCCATATTTATATCTAATTTTTGGTATCCTGTCAGCTACCCTGACAACTAGATACATCCCTGAGACCCTGCAACTACCACATGGCAAGTGTCAGTATTTGTTTATTGTCAAGTCCAGTACCTGATGACTCAGGGGCATTGTGTATTCACTGGCATTCTGCAGGGAGCTGTCATGCCCCACTGCGACTAGATTTAATAGCCTATCTAACCTGTGCATGAGTGACCACTTGTTGTGTTCAGCAGATTTGTGTCAACTTTGCTTTTTAAAATGTAGCAGTTTCTGACGTTTGATTGTTATTATAATAAAACATTTCAATTAAATTTTTAATTTTTTTTACCAAGTTCTAACAAAATTTTTTAACAATTCAATTTTACTGTCATTTGCACTCTTGAATCATATTTTCAATAGAGATTATTTCAAATTTCAATTTAAAATTTACTGCATCAAAAAAGTCCAATCAATAAAAAAGTTATTATAAATTGAATTTCTCACTTGTAGGCACATTAGGTCTAAAAATTGCACCTTGCTGAATGGCTAGTAGTGCATGAAACTTGATAATATTTACTAAGTAAGTTTAAAATATGCCTGTCTTGAAGATATATTAGTTTGACTGGGATTTGCTGCAAAATGTGTAAACTGACAGGCCTCAGACCACAATTACCCCCCCCCCCCACCTTGAGGTTGACCAAAATCAGGAAGATATTCCAAAGAAATAGTGCCTTGTTTGCATTGTCTGTTTGCCAGTGATTTATGTGGTAAAGTTACTTAATGTAGTAATTATGAAAGAGTAGACCTGAAACTTTTTGAAATTGTATAGAAAGTTGCATTTGCTTGTTGTTTACGGAAAACAGTAGGATGTAAAATATCCCTGCTTTCTTAGTCATGGAGATGCTTTTTGGTTACTTCCTCTATGTCAGTTTGTTTACATTAATAATACACAAAATGGAGCTGGTCAGCCTACGATTTATTGAACTAAGGTGGGTTAATGTGTATCAAAAAGCGATAGAGGTCTATCAGTTATGGTAAAAGTGACATAGCAGCCATCTTGAAAATCCTGTTATCGCTACTCCTCCTGAATGGATGGTCATATTAACACGGGATTTTCACTAAAAGACCTCTTATCATGTCTAGTTAGACCTAAATGAAAATGGTGCTCATCTGGGGTCCAATATTGCCACCACAGCAGTCATCTTGAAAATCTTGTTATTGCTACTCCTCCTCAATGGATGATCATATCAACATGAGATTTTCACTAAGGGCTGTTCCAGTAAAACATATACCCCCCCCCCCCCTCCGGTGACGGCACTTCAAAAAAACTTCTGTAGGTGGTTGTGTTTCAACCTTTTTGATTCTTACAGTGGAGGGTTGGTTAGGAAAATCCCTTCTTGTGTGGGTTGTGTCAGCAAAATCAGAAATCACAGGTGGGGTTGTTGGAAAATATGCATATATATATTTAAAATCACACCTAACTTCTTCTTAGCGGTCTAACTTGTGGCTAATCAATATACAGGGGCAGAGATGCTGCCTGAATGCTCTAATCACCCAAAGTTTTTATGATTTCACGAAGTTGGAAAGCATTGATGTGTGAGAACTTCTTGAAATTAGTTTAAAATTGCGCATATTATACATTTTTTATTTAACTGTTAATCCTTAAATTGCTGGTTGCAAGACATGTCCTGTTGCCGGTAGAGGTCTCATAGCACTTGTTGCAACATCGCTTCTCAGGTAGGCAAATGTTTACATAGCTGGATACTTCAGTTTGACATGATTGGTTGATAAACTAAATTTGATTGGGACATTGGGCCCTAGAACCAGGATTCTGTCAGATTTTTAACCTTACAGTCATCAGGAAAGTTTTACAAATCCATGTTGAAAATATGGGCACATAGAAAATCCAATATGGCTGACTACCAACATGGTTCATCTTCAGAGGACGATGTCATTCGGCAAATACTGGCTAATGACTGCGATGATGACAATGATTATGAAGTTTTGAAGTATATCAGTCTATTGGAGCTGCAAAAGTGTTACTGGAAATACAAGTGAGTGATTTTGAGCCCCAATATGATGTTGAATATGAGTTCGATGTACATGCTGGATGGCAGACAGCATGCTGGTCAACCCCTTTGGACAAAACAAGCCTAATTAAAATACAGGCAATTTAAAAGTAGAGTACTATTTTCATTTATTTTCTCAGACAA
Organism: Margaritifera margaritifera; assembly: GCA_029931535.1. Lineage (NCBI taxonomy): Eukaryota > Metazoa > Mollusca > Bivalvia > Unionida > Margaritiferidae > Margaritifera > Margaritifera margaritifera. The sequence goes on from JAQPZY010001019.1 coordinate 496,949, forward strand.
TTCAGATCTTGTGCTACAAAACTATACTGAGTATAGCACTTTAAGTGTTAAGATAAATTGAATAAAATAAGAATCTAAATAAAAATTAAAAAGTCAGAATATTTATTTGATCAAAATACCTCTGTCTGAACAAGCAGATTATGGCATTGATGGACTTAAAACCCTAATACAGCATTATGGAACATATAAGAAATCTGGCAAAATAGGCTGCAAAGCACCAATTCAAGAAAGTGAAACTTTGGCAGAGTTCATGTTAGTGAAAAATATTATTTTGGAACAGAGATATCCAAGAGACCATACCTATGAGATGTGGAAAATTGTACATAACAGCCATAAAAAAACAATTAGCATAGTAATCCGATAAGCATGTGGCAAATTTGGATAAGTATCTAAAACAAGACAACTAGCATAGGTAGACAGAATCACCAGACCCATCAGAACAGAGATAATCACTGGAACGGACTTGGAATTTTACGAATGCCAAAATGTATTTACAATATAAGGAAGCGGTGAATATTTTTACTTAACCACGGTCAATACTGCTGGGTATTGACATGTAGCAACAACATCAAGCTAATGTGACTGTTTCTGAAGTATATAATAACAACAAAGATGAGCATAAGTGTTCCTATTCTTTAATGTGCATGACATTGTTTTCTCAGCTTGAATAAGAAATATCAAAAAGAGGACAATAAAGGGCGTGCATTGAAACAAAAAAAAATTAATTAAGCTACTTAAAAGATTAATTACATCGATTTTAACTGTCTGTTCTGGTGATTACCTCTGTTCTGGTCCATTCTGTCCATTTTTGTGTTTCTATCCACCAAAACAGTATAGCTGAATAAATCTCGCAAATTTAGGGATCAGAATATCAGTTGACAGATTATATTTGTGCTTCTGCCTGACATACTTGAATAATTTGATTTCTTGGTTTATTGATTCTAGTAGTTACTCAATCCAATTGTATCACTGAAAAACATTCATGCATTTTCGGATTTGTGTGAGCTGAAAATGTAAAATTTTCAAAGCTACTAACATATAAATCTGTTTGCACAGTCTAATGATGACTGTTCATTAGATAAATGTCAGGAAACATAATCGACAATATTCATAGGTTTAAAGTCAATTACTATGGTAAAAGTTGATACACTCATAAATGATAAACCAGTACTTCTGCTGCTGATGTTGATTGGTTGGTTAATTTTGGTGTTTAGGTCTCTCCAACACCTGAGGTCGTTTAGAGATGAGAAGTTGTTGGTAGATCATTATGGGTTTTACACCATTTTTTTCAGCACAAGAGAATCTATATATGGCAGCCAGTTTTACTGCTGAAGAAGATCTAAAGTGCTTTTCAGGCACCAAGGACCACCTGGGTTGAACCACTGACCTTCCTCAAATAACTGGCAACATTCTCACATACAAGGCCCAAGTGGGATTTCAACCTACCATTATGAGAGGCAAGTGATCACAAGACAAACATCTTGCACCACTCTGCCATGGAGGCCCCTCGGACCTTGGGTAGAAGTCTCGTACAAAAGACAAGAAGCGGGATATGGAACCCACGACTCCTGGATTCAAAGTCCAGCATGTTACTACTAGGCCATCAGTGAGGATGATGCTGCATCAGTATTAGTTCTAAGATGCGGGATTGCGGGAATACCATGGTTTATTACAAGCTGGCCCAAATTGAACAAACCTATGCACCAAAAGCCCTGGAGTTCAATTGATGCTGGCGCAAATTGTGTGATTGGATGCAGGCTATTATTTTTTAATGAAAAGAAGAGAACGAGTTTGGACAAAATGGTGTACAAAAGCAGATATATTTGTGTTCTCATATCATGTAGTGAGGTCTTTCAACAAGAACATCCCTCTCTTTCTGGTAATAATTATTACCAGAATATTGGATCATCGGGGCCTTTCAGACATAAATTTTGAGATCATTTCAAACTTGAAACTATTTAAACTTTTCCAAAATAACTTATGCCCATATTACACTCCTATAGGCTGAAAAATGTACAGAGTGCAGACGTTTTTCTTGCAGTCACATGCACGGTATGATTGAAACGTTGTAAAAGATATTTAATTTTTGTATGTTTTTTGTCCATGACAAGCTTAACAGACTATGATCTTGAACAGAATTCTGTTCTCACATTCTCCACTTTATTTTCAAGCCAATCATTAAAAGATACATCTCCTGCTGTTATGTTTTTTGCTTAGCAGCTTGTTACCTAGGTGGAAATAAAATGGGGAAATATTTTACAGTTGCATTGTATCGTAAATGGTAGCCAGCTGCTTTGGCATGTGCTAAGTCAGGAGGAACACACAAGTTCACACAGAAATATCGAAAAGAATTTTGCAGGATTATTCTAAACATGGAGACAGTGAGCGAGAATCTCTTGTTGAAACTGAATCAAATGATTTGAACATAGCAGCACAGCAAGTGCAAGCAACAAAGCAAAACTTCGTGCACAATATTCAGTGGTTGTTGACATGTTAACCAAGCTTAAAGTGCGACTTACTATTTGAGTGTATTTTAAAGTACAGTCATAGACCAAAAGTTTAGGAACTCATTATAGACTGTATATACATAAGAATACCATCCCCATGTTAAACCTATGGACCATTTTAACATAGGATTTCCCGTATGACTCACAAGTGTCCCCCACATGTTAACCTACGGGGGGGGGGGCACCTATATAATTATGATATCACCCCCAAGTGACCCACTACACTTCTGTCCTGGGTGGACAGCCATCAGTGAAAACTGTGGCCTTAACCCAAATTATTTTTTTTTTGTGTACACAATTAGTTCCCAATGCTAATGATGATTTAGATACTGCGAAATGACTTATTGTTATCTGTAATATATATAAAATTTACTACGGCAAATCACACTAAACCATTTTAGCACATGTACTACACATTTATTCAGTATTTTAGTCCACCGGCCCATAATACATACAAAAACATAATAGAATGCTGGAACAGAGCACACACGAACAACCGACCCGTAATACATATAAAAACATAATGTAATGTTGGAACAGAGCGCACACTAAGAACAGGCCCATAATACATATAAAAACATAATATAATGCTGGAACAGAGCGCACACAAACAACTGGTAACATAACTGCATATATGTATTGGATCATAGTACAAATCATCAACTTTCTCTTCTTATGAAGGCATAGTACAAAAAAGTAGCCAGACTAGCCGAGGTAATAAAATTAACATCGGACATAAGATTAACAATATTTACGAATGATTTATTATTAACCCATCTTTTATGTAAATAATTTTCTCTGAGATCCTTGTATGGATTACATACTAAAAGAAAATGATTTTCATCTTTTACAATTCTTAAACCTTTCTTTTCACAATGTGGGAGATTCTATTAGATATATTCAAACCATGATACTGGCCTGTCTATATCGCTAAATTATGACTGAAACATTGAAATCTTAGAATGTTGCATTTTTAAATTTTAATTGAAATCCTATAGATAAAATCTTTTCAGGGTTTAACAAACATTTAAATATAACTTCCTTGTGTTGGACCCATAGCTTCACTCTGCCATTTTTGTACCATACAATCAATAAACTATTGAAATAAATGAAAAAATAAGTGCTTTTGGGATGATGGTTCGGATGCAGTTTGTCATGAATATATAAAACAGTGCAAAAATTGTAGTCTTAGGAAGTCAATAAAAATGATTATAAACAAGTAAACTACTATAATAAATGAAAAAATGAAATAATTGTCTTTAAAATACCGGTTCTGGTGCATTTCAGTTTGTATATAAATAAATGCAAAATTGGCTGTCTAAGACATTCAGAAAAATTTTCTTTAAGAAACTTCTGAAATAAATGTTTTCAGGATGATGATTCTGGTGAAATTTGTCAGGATTATACAAGTAAATACAAAAGTTGATGCTTAAGGAAGCAAATAATAGTAATTATTTTGAATAAACCACTATAAATAGAAAAATTGTGGTTTAACCCAGTCAGTAAAGTAATTTCCTTAAAAAAAATTACTGAAATAAAAAAGAAAAATTATTTTTTTCAGGATGATGGTTCTGGTGCATTTTGTCATGAATATATAAATAAATGCAAAAATTGTTGCTTGAAGAAGTCAAAAAAGGTTTGTATATAAATAAGTACAAAGACTGTTGTTTGTCAATAAAAGGAGTTTTCTTCAGTAAACTATTGAAATAAATGAAGAAAAAAGTGTTTTGGGGATGATGGTTCTAGTGCAGTTTGTCATGAATATATAAATAAATGCAAAAATTGTTTCTTGAAGAAGTCAAAAAAAGTAATTATCTTTAATAAACTACTCGAATCAATGAAAAAAGTATCTTTAAAATGCTGGCCCAGGTGCAGTTCAGTTTGCATAAAAATAAGTAAAAAGATTGTTGTTTAAAGGAGTCAAAATTAATTTTTAAAAAAAATTCTAAAAGAAATGACAAAATAAGTGGAAAACGCCTGTTTTTGGTGCAGTTTAATTTTCTTATAAATAAATACAGAAATTGGCATTTAAGGTAGTCAATAAAAGCACTTTTCTCTAACAAATTTCGGAAATAAATGCAAAGGGTCGCGAAATCAACTGGACTTGTGAAAACTAGTTCAGTCAAAGGAATTATTAAACTGGTTAAAAAGTAGGTTATTACATCAAATTAATCAAACAAATAACTAAACGTAATAAAAGGAAGTTAAGCTCTTCAAATTAATCAAGCAAATTACGAAAAGGGTTACACAAAGTAATTAAGTTAAACAAATTAATCAATGAATCATTTAAACGGATGAAAAAGTAATCCAGTTAAATAAATTAATTGAATAAATTATTACAATTGATGAACGAAGTGATTTGGTTCAACAAATTAATAAAATAAATGATTAAAATGGACGAAAAAAAGTAATTCTGTTAAAAAACTAATTCAAATAAATTATTACAATGGATGGTAATGTAGTTCAGTCAAATAAAATGCATTCAATAAATTATTAAAATGGATCAAATAGTGATTCAGTTAAACAAATTAATGAGGCAAATTATTAAAATGGATGAAGAGTAGTTCTGTTATATAAATTGATCAAATATTTGTTAAAATGGATGAAAAAGTAGTTGAGTTAAACAAATTAATCCAAGAAATTATTACAATGGCTGAGAAAGGTAATTCAGTTAAACAAATTGTTCAAACAAATCAATGAAATGGAAGAAAAATGTAGTCTAGCTTCTCAAATCAGACAAATTATCAAAAATGGTGAAAAAAGTAATTCTGGTAAAAAAAACAACTTGATCCAGTAAATTATTAAAACAAATTAAATAGTAGTTAAATTCATCAAATTAATCAATCATATCACTCAGATGGGTGACAACGTAATTGTGCTAAACAAATGAATTAAAGAAATTATTAAAATAGATGAAAAAGTAGTTCAGTTAGATTAATTACTCAAACAAATTAAAATGCTCGAAGAAAGTAATTCAGTCAAACAGATTATTCAGACAAATCCTTGAAATTTATGAAAACAGAAGTTTCGTTCATCAAACCAATTAAGAAAATTATCAAAAAAGTAATTCTGTCATTTTTAAAACAGATGAAAAGGTAATGTCTTTCATTAAATCAATCAAATACATTATTACAATGGTTGAGAAAGTCATTCTGTTATACAAATTATTCATCTCAAGTATTTAAATAGATGGAAAAAGTAATTTTGTTAAAGAAAGTAATTAAATAAATTAGTAAAATGGATGAAAAAGTAATTCAGTTAAACAATCGAATGAAACAGATTATTAAGATAATGGAAAAGTTCTTCAATAAAACAAAGTAATCAAATAAACTATATATAAATGGCTGAAAAAGTACTTCAGCTAAATAAATTGATCAAGCAAATGAGTCAAACACTAAAAAAAATTAGCTAAACAAATTAATCAAATACATTATTTAGATAACGTAACAAGAACTTTAGTTAAGCAGGTTATTTGCGTAATATAAAAAGCAGTTCAATCAAGCAAATTAATACAATAAATTATAAAATGGATTAAAAGTAGTTTCCTAAATAAATTATTTAGATAATATTAGAGCAGTTCAAATAGACATATTATTTAGATAAAATAAGAGGTAGTTTAGTTAAGAAATTTATACACATCATATATGAACAAATTAATCAAATAAAATAAAACATTCAGTTAAACAGGTTATTTATATAATATAAAAAGATATTCAGTTGAATATATTTCTCAGATAATATAACACTAGTCTAGTTAAGCAAATTATGCTGATGATGTTTAAATAAACTAATCAACAAAATTAACCGGATAATATTAAAAGATGTTCAGTTACACATATTTACATAATATAGAAAGTATTTAAATCAAATACATTAATTAAATAAATTGTTAAAATGGACGAAAAGAGTATTTCAGTTAAAGAAATGAATCAAGAAAATCATTCAGTCATTCAGGTAATATAAAGGTAGTTTATTTAAACAGATTAATCAAACAAATTATTCAGATAACGTGAAAAGTAGTTTACTTAAACAGATTATTTGATTATTTAGGTACTGTAAAAAGGTGTTTAGTTCATCAGATTAATCAAATAAATTATGAAAATTAATTACAGGGTAGTTTGGTTAAATATATAATTCGGCTAACATAAAAGTAGCTTGATTAGGTAGTATACAAAAGTAGCTAAGTTAAACAAATGTTGTTGAATTAAACAACTCAATGAAATAAGTTATTACACTCGATGAAAAAGTAACTCGGCTAAATAAATTAATCCGACAAAATTTTCAGAGAATATATAAGTATTTTAGTTAAGCATATAATTAAAACAATTTATCCACATAATATAAAAAGTTGTTTAGTTAAACAAGTTATTAAAATAACGTAAAAAGCAGTTGAATCAAACAAGTAAATAACGTAAAAAGCAGTTGAATCAAACAAGTTAATTAAATGAATTACTAAAATGGATTAAAGGTAGTTTTGGTTAAAAAAATTATTTAGCTAACATGAAGTACTTCAATTAAACAATTTATTTATATGATATTATAATTATTCAGATAATATATGAACAAATTAATCAAATAAATTATTCAGATAATATAAGACATTGTTCAGTTAAACAGTGTATTTATATTATATAACAAATAATTCGGTTAAGTTAATGATTTAGATAACATAAAAGTAGTTTAGTTAGGCAAATTATTCAGACGACATACAAAGAAATTAATCAAAGAAATTACCCAGAAAATACAAAAAGATGCTCGGTTTAACAGATTATTTAGATAATATGAAAAGAATTTTAATCAAACAAATTATTAAAATGAATTTTTAAAGTTGATGGAAAAAACAATTCAGTTAAAAATTATTCAAAGAAATTATTCAGAGAGTATAAAGGTAGTTTAGCTAAACGAATCTACTAAAATTATCAGATAACATGAAAAGTAATTTAGTTAAACATTTTTTTTTATAATATAAAAAAGAGTTTAGTTCATCAAATCAATCAAATAAATTATTAAAGCAAATCAAAAGTAGTTTGGTTTAACAAATTGTTCTAATAATATAAAGTAGTTTGATTAAACATTATTCAGGAAATATAAAAAGTACTTTAATTAAACTGATCATTTAGATAATATAAAGTTCTTCAATTATACAAACCAATCAAAAAAATTATTAATGTGGGTCAAATATGTATTCGGGTCAACGACCTAATGAAACAAATTTTTCAGATAATGCAAAGTTAGTTTATTGAAGCAAATAAATTATTTTATTATATTACTATGAATTTTTGAGTATATTATTTTATTATTTATTTCATTTTGTGTCTATAGAATACTTATGTCTATTACTTTCATTAATTGTTTTAAAAATTTTATTTTGAAAAAGCATCTTTTGCAACCATTTTAGTCATTATAAAATATAGCAGCACTATATTTTTTACAAATATTATCTTATTAATTGATTTGGTTGATTTGTTTACCTAAATTATTTTTTATATTCCCTAAATAATTTAATTAATTGAACTGCGTTTATATTATCTAAATAATCTATTTAACTGAACTACTTTTATACTATCTGTGTGATTTATTTGATTCATTTGTTTATATATCATTTCAATAATTTGCCGAACTAAACTTCTTTCATATTATCTAGATATTTTTTTAGCTGAATTACTTTTAATATTATTTAAATAACGTGCTTATATGAAGTTCTTTCTATAATATCTGAATAATTTGTTTGATTAATTTGCTCATATATTATGTGCATGATTTGATTAATGAACTACTTTTATATTATCTGAATAATTTATTTAACCAAACTATCTTTTCTTCATTTTAATAATTAATTTAATTAAAATGTTTGACTTAACTACTTTTTTATATTACCTAAATAATCTGCTTAACTAAGCTACATTTTATATTATTTAGATAATTTATTTCATTACTTTATTTACCTGAATAACTTTCTTAACCAATTTAATAATTTCTTTTTTTTGATTTGTTTACTTGAATTACTTTTATATTATCTAAATAATCTGTTTAACTTAAGTACTTTTTTTATTTTACCTAAATCATATGTTCAGTCAAACTACTTTTATATTATCTGAATAATTTATTTAATGACTCTACTTTTTATCCATTTCAACAATTCATGTGATTGATTTAAAGAACTAAGATACTTTGTATATAATTTTGTATATAATTTAAATAATTTGTTAAATTAAACTACTTTTCGCGTTTTCTGAATTTGTTTGATTAATTTCTTTAAGTTAATTACTTTAATACTAATTGAATAATGTGTTTGATTAATTTGTTTATCTGAATTACATTTTCATCCATTTTAGTAATTTATTTGATTAATTTATTTGATTGAAATATTGTTTATATCATCTAAATAATTTGTTTAATTGAACATGTTGTTCCATTATCTGAATAATGTATTTGATTAATTTGTTTACATATCATCTGAAGAATATGCTTTACTAAACTACTGTAATATTATCTAATTAATGTATCTAATTGAATAAATTGTATATTATCTAAAAATCTGTTTAACTGAAAAACTTTTCGTATTATCTGAATAATTTGCTTGAACAATTAGTTAATATATTACCTCGATAGTGTGCTTAACAAAGTTGTTTTTCTATTTTATCTAAATAATTTGTTCAATTGAACTTATTTTATATTATCTGAATAATTTATTTAACCAAACTACTTTTAATCCATTTTACTGATTTCTTTAAAAACTCTTGTTTGATTAAACTGCTTTGAATATTACTTAATTAATCTGTTAAACGAAACTATCCTTCATATCATCTGCAAAATTTGTTTGAATAATTTGTTTAACTAAAACTACTTTTATATTATCTGAATCATTTGCTTGCTTGGTTTGTTTAACAAAATTACTTTTTCATCCATTTTAATAATTTATTTGACTAATTTGTTTGACTGAACTGTTCTTATATTGCCTAAATAATTTGCTTGATTAATTTGTATAACTGAATTACTTTTTCATCCAGTTTAATAATTTATTTCATTAATTTGTTTAACAAAATTTCTTTTTCTATCCATTTGAATAATTTATTTGATCAATTTGCTTAACTGATTTACTTTTTCCATCCATTTAATAATTTGTTTGATTAATTTGTTTATGTAAATTATTTTTTCATCCATTTTAATAATTTACTCGATTCATTTTTTAAAACGATTTAGTTTTTCACCGATTTTAATAATTCTGTTTGATTGATTTAATCAACTAAACTAAACTGCTTTTTCTTCCGTTTTAATGATTTGTTTGAATAATATGTTTGAATGAACAACTTTTTTCATTCATTTTAATAATTTGTTTAATTAACTTTTTAACTTAGCTACTTTTTGATCCATTCCAATAATTTATGTGGTTTCCTTTGTTTAATAGTATCACTTTTTCAATCATTTTAATACTTTGTTAGATTAATTTGATGAACTAAACCACTTTTTCATCCATCTTAATGAATCGTTTGACTGAACTAGTTTTAACAATTCTTGTTGAAATCGCAAAATATTTCACTATTTCAGTAGATTATTAGAGAAAATTTCTTTTTTTGACCACCTTAAAAATCACCAATTTGTGTGCATTTTCTGTGTTAACTTGGTAGAGGTGAATTAATCAATTGATTGTATTGCATTGTAATGAGCTACACTGGTTTGTGTTATGAGCTTGATTTGGGTTGATTTTGTGATAATTCTTGTGATTGTAGGTTTTAAGGCTATGTTTAAATTATATGTAGTAAAAACTTTGTCCATGAAAAATGTGTAGTTTATTTTGTTATTGGCACCTTGTTTTATTAAATTAGAGAGAATGTTAAATAGCTTCAAAGTAACACCAACATTTGAAATATTTTCATTAACGTTTATTTTGTCAAAAAAATCTCATAAATTAACTTGTGTTCTTATTATTGTATTTATTTCTGCTTTTTATATATAACTAGACTGACATTTGTTTGCAAACGTTAAATGTTAATTTAATTTTTGCCTTGTAGAACATTATGGAAAATTTAGTTGCCTTATCACTGGCGTTTTGGAATGTACCTTTTTTGTTCCCTTTGGCATCATGTCAAGCATCTTTTAATTTCTTTATTTTATTGCACATTTTTTACCAAACATTCTGTAAGCTCATTATCTTTCAAAAACTTAAAATGTTATTACCTCTTCATATTGCAATGCATGTACTTTTTCTGTTAAGGTATTGTGAATCTCGTTCCGTTTACGTTTTCACTTTTTCAGCCTATGAGAATCTTTTAGAATATATGTATCACTATTCAGAATATGTACGCATATCCATTGTTGTTGTTTTGGGGGTTTATTTTCTTTATATGATTGGATGGTAACAATATCTGCCTCCCACTGGTCATCTCTGTCGTTTAGAATAAATGTTTCTACAGAAATATTTTTGTCGCTTGAGTGTGTAATGTGTAAGTAGATTGTGTGGTTACCCATTCTTTAAAATCAGCGTTCTTTTTTTTTTTTTTTTCTTTTTTTTTTCGTATAAATTTTTGCCGCAAATGGTTCATATTTGTGTAAGCAATTGGTCTTTTAGGACTTTAGTAATGAAGTTTTAATTATTATTCTTTATTATTATTCTTTGGCAGTCGTCTCCGATAGAGATGTGTTTATTTGGTACATCATTAAAAATGAATAAAACATCCAGGGAACACTTCTATGATTGATTCTAAAATAGATATTCCACATACTGAATCACCATGTGTTGTTTTAAGTCTTTGTTGGCCATAAATTCTGACTCTGTTTTTGGTGAACCATTTTAGATCGACATTGCAAAATTTAGAAGACCCTCAAATTGTACTGTACATAGAGCTGAATGCATATTTGTGTATTTATCATCATCACATGCACGGTTTATTCCTAAATTGATGATCCATCCTGTGTGATAGAAGTAATTTTGATGTGCAATCAATGAATATACTTTATGATGATGTAGCACCAGAAACAATCTTGGACCGTCTGACAAAAAAAAAAAAAAAAAACCCAAAAAACAACTAAAGTATGATAAAATATTATAAGAATAGGACATGTATTATGTTTATCTTTTATATACCTTCTATATATTAAGAAATGTAAATAAATCCATTTTATGAAACTAATCCATGCTACCATAAAGTCCCGAGTACACGATTCAGTATGAAAGAAGCGTGTTCCGAATAAAGGGCTCGTTACTAGGTATGAGAAATATCTTCCCAACACCGATTCTCCATAATCAAAAATATAATTACTAAAATCTAACAGATTTCTAAACAGAGACATAAATACAAGCAACATATACCCTGTTTTGTCTTTTGTTTTACATTATCGTTATATGTAATTGTAAATCAGCATCTTTTCTAAAGCATCGAACTTTAGCTGTCTCGACGTTTTGAAATAAAGAAAAACAAATTTTTTTTCTTCTCTTGCATATTATTTTGTAACACAAGCTAGCCTTGACCACGCTTTCATCCCGTCCAAACTTGTTAACAAAGGCACACTATATCTTGATACTGACACTGTTCATTTCATGTTAAACCCGCGAAATATCTCTTTCAGCTCTCTGCAAACTATTGGTTTCAATACAATGTAGCATTGTGGCATTTTTGATGTTGTGCATAAAAATTATTTGATATTGTACTTTGAATAGATTGAGAGAGAGAGAGAGAGAAGCATACAAAATTCCTTAAATAAATATTACTTTTTTTCCTAAAGTCCCAAAAAGTCATCTACAAAAAAATGAACTAAATAATAATAATAATTATAATAATAAAACATCTCGGAATCTAATTGTGATGTGACTAGTTTGAAAGCTGCTGAGCCGACTGCCCAACAAGCAACCTACAACGCCTTGTATACTTCCGACGACACAAAAGCCCAGAAAACCCCCACACAACCCATACAACTCACAAAGAACGTTACAATCTTCCAACAAACACGAGCTATTATGTCAAAGTTGATTCTATAAAGAAATGACCAAATTAATGTTTTAATCATTATCACCTTAAAATTATATCTTAGATAAAGTAAAATCAGTTCGTTTTTCAAGGAAATATCATGTTTACCGATGTTGCTACTAGCGATAGTTCGGAACATGTATTAAGTCATGCAATCTTACCAAAGTGTACCGCATGACAAGGGTAGTCAACATGTGCTCGAAAGAAATTCAAATAAAGAAGAAAAATCACATTAATTATTATTATGCCAACCGCCGGCTGTAATACTCCCTTTTTTCGATAGCTGTCGAAACCTGTAGCCTTTAGCAACTGACAGTAGTAATTCGAAGAAGAAAACAAAACATACAAACAGAGGAAATATTAATGTAGACTCATATGACAAATTCGCTATTAATGGTTTGATTTTTTAAAAAATCTTGACTGACTTTCGCGGTTTGTATACATAGTCTTCATATGCATTGTATACATATATTTAGCAACAGGTGCCGTTGCTAGAGGGCGCTGGCGATTACAATTAACATTTTCTCAAAATGGTAACATCATTAACCCTGGTACTTTCTCAGCTTTTATATGTAAAAATCCGACATTATTGCATTCGATTGTACTCGTGGTTGAAAGGCCAACTGTCTATATTTAGCGTATATGATATTGGGCCTTTTCCACGACATATTCGGCGAAAACAAACGACAAAATAATTTTTCAAAGCACAGAAAAACTAAATAAACATATACGCTCACCTACGCCTGGTTTTTAACTACTGTAGAGTTCTTTTTATAGGAATAATGGTAAAATGGGTGCGAATATTTGCGTAAAACCCCGGAATTACGTCTTTTTTTAAAGGTTACCCACGACAGCAACTCTTCCTGGTGAGTAGCTAAGTAAAAAATGGAAACTGACAACAGCACGACATAAACTGGGTTCAAAAACACACGAAAACTTTATTTAATGAAAAATCAGACGTTTATACCAAGGAATCAGATTATACAAAAGTATTGTCAGTCATTAAACTAAATTTATTTTAAAAACAATTTGGTACAACTTTTGTTGTATAATATATTTTCAAGGTTAGAGATTCCACGGGTGATACTGATAATGAGATATGTATGTGACAGTGAGAATCACTGAGATATTATCACTATCAGGCCATCTATTCTAAGTAAAATTCTTATCTAGAGACACTGGTATTCGAATTAAAATGTTCATATTTAGTCTAGGCAAAAAAAAAAAGGTAAAAGTTGAAACAATTGTTCAGAATTTTGAAGAAAAGAAAACCAATTCATGTAATTTTTTGTGAATATCAATATGAATAATGTCATAATAAAGTACAGAAAAACGCTCTTTAGTGTTTCTCTATTAAGAAAACTATTAAGGGCCTTGGGCCTGTCCAGTCTGACCTAACGGGTTAACTCAGTTTTAATCTTTCTATTCACAGATCACTAATTTAATGATTAAAATCTGATTATCACTGAGACAATTATTTTTGTATTATTATTTTTCTTTTAATCATTGATTTTATTTTAAAGATAAAATATTTTTTCATAACTAAACACTCGGAGGCTACAAACCTTGTTTCTGCCAGACAGATCACGTACTTGTGTGCTTAAAATAATTCCAGTATCCACTTCAAATCCGTTGATTGTTTAGAAATAGTCCGTACATACATATGTCACACACTTTTCTCTACTTCTGATCATAACACGACTGCAAAAGGCAGGTTCACGTATTCTGAACCCACTCGGTATGTCAATTTATTGTTTGCATTACTCACTAGGAAGTTAACGTAGTGATATTTTCAGAGAATGAGCTGGTCCTACTGACCTGGTTAAAATCGGGAAATTCCTTTTTGCAGCAGTTAATAGTAGCAACAGGCGCCGCCGCTAGAGGGCGCTAGCGATCAATATTAACATTTTCTCAAAATGGCAACCTCATTAGACCTGGTACATTCTCGGCTTCTATATTTCAAAAGCCAACATTATTGTATCCGAATGTATTCATGGTTGAAAGGTCAACTGTCCATATTTGGCATATATGACATTGGGGATTTTCCGTAACATATTCGGTGGAAATAAACAACAAAATAATTTTTCAAAATGCAGGAAAACTAAAAAAAAAAACAAAAACAAAAAAAAAAAAAAACCAACAAAAAAAGCACAACAACAACAAAAAACCAACATATACACTCATCTACGCCTTCATTTTGTAAATAGTTTGGAGTTCTTTTTAGGAGAATAATGTTAAGATGTGTGCGAATATTTGCGGTATTACTTTAGTTGTACAATGTATTTTAGAGGTTGGACTTGACATGTGACTATGACAATCACTGAGATATTATCACTGTCAGGACATCTACACTAGGTAAGATTCTGATCTAGAGACACTGGTATTCGGATTAAAATGTTCATATGTAGTATAAGCGAATAAGTGGTAAAAGTTAAAACATTATGCAAAATTTGGAAGAAAAAAAAGGTAGTTCATGTCATATTTTGTGAATATCAATATTAATATTGTCATAATAAATACAGAAAATGGATCTTTAGCGTTTCTCTATTTAGAAAACATGACAATAACTTTTTCTTGAGAACCAACTCAGGGCCAGTTTCTTCTCTCTCTGATTCCACATTTTAACACTTGCTTCTACTTCATGAACTGTGTAATATTGCTCAAAATAATGCCATGGTCAGAATTATTTTTGAGCGGTTATTGATTTTATTTTAAAGATATGAAAATTGAATAAAAATATCTTTTCATAACTAAACACTCAGAGGCTACAAACATTGTTTCTGTCAGACAGATCACGTATTTATGTACTTAAAATAATTCCATTATCCACTTCAAATCCGTTGATTGTTTAGAAATAGTCCGTGTAAATTTTACATACATATGTCAGACACTTTTCTCAACTTCTGATCATAACAACGCTGCAAAAGACAGGTTCACGTATTCTGAACCCACTCAGTATCTCAATTTATTGTTTGCATTACTCACTAGGAAGTTAACATAGTGATATTTTCAGAGAATGAGCTGGTCCTACTGACCTGGTTAAAATCGGGAAATTCCTTTTGGCTCCAGTTAATAGTAGCAACAGGCGCCGCCGCTAGAGGGCACTAGCGATCAAGATTAACATTTTCTCAAAATGGCAACCTCATTAGACCTGGCACTTTCTCGGCTTCGGTATTTAAAAAGCCAACATTATTGTATCCGAATGTATTCATGGTTGAAAGGTCAACTGTCCATATTTGGCATATATGACATTGGGGATTTTCCGTAACATATTCGGTGGAAATAAACGACACGAACATAAACACTCATCCACGCCTTCATTTTTTAAATACTTTGGAGTTTTTTTTAGGAGAATAATGTTAAGATGTGTGCGAATATTTGCGGTATTACTTTAGTTGTACAATGTATTTTAGAGGTTGGACTTGACATGTGACTATGACAATCACTGAGATATTATCACTGTCAGGACATCTACACTAAGTAAGATTCTTACCTAGAGACACTGGTATTCGGATTAAATGTTCATATTTAGTATAGGCGAATAAGAGGTAAAAGTTAAACCATTGTGCAGAATTTGGAAGAAAAGAAAGCCAATTCATGTCATATTTTGTGAATATCAATATTAATATTGTCATAATAAAGTACAGAAAAACGCTCTTTAGTGTTTCTCTATTTAGAAAACATGATCATAAACCTTTCTTGAGAACCAACTCAGGGCCAGTTTCTTCTCTCTTTGATTCCACATTTTAACACCTGCCTCTACTTCATGAACTGTGTAATATTGCTCAAAAAAATGGTCAGAATTATTTTTGAGGGGTCATTGATTTTATGTTAAAGAAATGAAAATTGACCAAAAATATATTATCATAGCTAAATTTGACAATGGCAATTTTCATTTACTAAATTGTGATTTCAGATCAGTGTATGTATGGACAAGAACACTGTAATGAATATGCACAATTGGTTTTAAGAGTAACATATAATTTTAAAATAGTTTATGACTCCAAAATATGGTATTTCATGCAAAAGTGTTAGGTGGACGCTTGATAAAAAGGCACAGAAAGGTTTCAGAAGTACCTAGAACATAAAAACTGAATTTATTCTTAAAGCTGATTGTTCACAAAACATTTCTATATAACCATATTTAAGAAATATGCAAATTTCAGCTTGAAATAACACCAGGTCAAGAATTTGCAAAAATTTACAAAAGACCAATGCTAAAAATGGTGACGGTCCATGTGTTTGAATGCTTCCTGTGAATTTATTTCAAAAGATATCATAAAGATGAGTTCATTTTGAAATTATGCACACTCAAATTGTCCAGAAACATTCAATTTTTATATGTTCTGTAATTCTGACTAAAAATAATCCTCTGTTGATAATATATTAATATTAAAAAAAGATCTAGACTAACTTTGGCGGCATATGTACATAGTCTGCATATGCACTGCATGCATAGTCTGCATATGCACTGTATACATAGTCTGCATATGCATTGTATACATAGTCTGCATATGCATTGTATACATAGTCTGCATATGCATTGTATACATAGTCTGCATATGCATTGTATACATAGTCTGCATATGCACTGTATACATAGTCTGCATATGCATTGTATACATAGTCTGCGTATGCATTGTATACATAGTCTGCATATGCACTGTATACATAGTCTGCGTATGCACTGTATACATAGTCTGCATATGCATTGTATACATAGTCTGCGTATGCACTGTATACATAGTCTGCATATGCATTGTATACATAGTCTGCATATGCATTTTATACATAGTCTGCATATGCATTGTATACATAGTCTGCATATGCATTGTATACATAGTCTGCATATGCATTGTATACATAGTCTGCATATGCACTGTATACATAGTCTGCATATGCATTGTATACATAGTCTGCATATGCACTGTATACATAGTCTGCATATGCATTGTATACATAGTCTGAATATGCATTGTATACATAGTCTGCATTTGCATTGTATACATAGTCGGCATATGCATTGTATACATAGTCTGCATATGCACTGTATACATACTCTGCATATGCATTGTATACATAGTCGGCATATGCACTGTATACATAGTCTGCATATGCATTTTATACATAGTCTGCATATGCATTGTATACATAGTCTGCATATGCATTGTATACATAGTCTGCATATGCACTGTATACATAGTCTGCATATGCACTGTATACATAGTCTGCATATGCATTGTATACATAGTCTACATATGCACTGTATACATAGTCTGCATATGCATTGTATACATAGTCTGCATATGCATTGTATACATAGTCTGCATATGCACTGTATACATAGTCTGCATATGCATTGTATACATAGTCTACATATGCACTGTATACATAGTCTGCATATGCATTGTATACATAGTCTGCATATGCATTGTGTACATAGTCTGCATATGCATTGTATACATAGTCTGCATATGCATTGTATACATAGTCTGCATATGCATTGTATACATGGTCTGCATATGCACTGTATACATAGTCTGCATATGCACTGTATACATAGTCTGCATATGCACTGTATACATAGTCTACATATGCATTGTATACATAGTCTGCATATGCATTGTATACATATATTGCACTCCGAAACTGCAGGTTATTATACTATTGATCATATTTAAGATCTGTGGTACAGTTAGAGTAGAATATCAGCCTTACACCCCCACCTCCAAATCTCATAGTGTATTGATAATATTTAAGATTTGTAGCACACTTAGAGTCAAATATAAGCCTTACCCGCCCCCCCCCCCCATCTCATAGTGTCTTGATCATATTTAAGATTTTGTAGCACATTTAGAGTGAAATATAAGCCTTTCATCCCCTCCCCCCGGTTCGTAGTGGTTTGATCATATTTAAGATTTGTATCACACTTAGAGTGAAATATAAGCCTTACACATTCTTACCTCGGAGTCATAGTGGTTTGATCATATTTAAGATTTGTGTCACACTTAGAGTGAAATATAAGCCTTACACACCCCGATGTCATAGTGGTTTGATCATATTTAAGATTTGTATCATACTTAGAGTGAAATATCGGCTTACACCCCCACCGCCAGATCTCATAGTGGATTAGCTGTTCATATCGGTCAAAAACATGTGGTCAGTAGCAGGTGTAAAGAATGAATGATTCCATATTCTCAAAAACGTTTTGTTTTTAACTGTATCTGTAAAATTTTATAGAAAACTGGCCATACAGGAATGAAGGTCAGTCTAATGTTTGTGCTCCCCCACCAATATCTCATTTTCAAACACTACACACACACACGCATGCATGCACGCATACACACACACACTCAACGTAAACACTGCATACAAACTGAGTGTAAGGGTGCAAATTTCTGTCGATCTATAAAGAGAACATTAACTTGGACAGAGAACAATTAATTAGATTTATGAGGAAAGGGTGCGTATTTAATCGCTATGCTGCGAGGATTTTAAGGTCTGTGTTGTGAGAGGAACCGAGTTTTAATTAAGCATTCGTTTATTTAACAGTCCGAGAAACTGGAAGGGAAAAGGTTAACTCAATCTTTGTATCGAAAATGTCAGAGTTGAGATTGTCCAGAATCAGTTATTTGGAAATCTAGAGGGTCAGGATGACCGCAGATTTTGGCGCCTATTTATATAAAAGGCGGTAGATATATTTAATCCTGATTGGCTACGCTAAATAAGGGGCGTGTTTCCCACACGAAATTTCATAGTTTTAATATGCCACATCGCAAAATATAGCCAGTCTACGTTTTTTCCGTGAGAGTATAAGGGACTCCGAGATTGAATTTGCAAGAAATTATCTCGTAAAACAATTATCCAAGGGACTGGATGTCTGGAAAGTTGACGGACAAAATTCTAGCGGTAGAAGCGAGCAAGGCTTGAAAGCACAAGGTATTTGCGTCAATCTCATGTAATTCGTTGATAATAATATAATTATTTGCCTGAATTTATTTACTTATATTTGCATGAATTTATTTGTATAAATTCGTAGATCAATTTTCTTGATATGAGTATAACTTGTATTTGAGTTCATTATCTGAATTCGTTTAATGATCTTATTTATAAGTTTGACAGATTGTTTGAATTGGTTGTCTTGAGTGTTATAGGAGTCATGTATTTTAAGAATTTCATGCATTACTTTAGTTGATATGAGTATGAGAATCCGTGTGAATTCACCGATCTTAGATGATTTCATGTATGATAAAAACTTACGAGCGTATCGACTGAAATTAACGTTGTTAAGCCATGAAGTGAGATTTCATGGACGCTAAAGACTTGAATGTGTGTATTCGCTGAAATTAACGTAGTTAAGCCATGTAATGAATTTCATTCATTCATTTGTATAATCGAGAACGGAACTATTATGTCTCGTGTGATGTTAATGTGAGTCAGCGATGAAATAGCCGTTAGGAAATACATTAATCTTATGAAACTAGGTTTGTTTGTTTATTTCCTGCCGTGTTTGGCTTGACCAGACAGCCTTTGGTATCTGTTTGACTTCCGATAGGATGCTATCTGACATAGCGAGAGTGGAGCAATGATCTATTCCCAGTAGGATATCTGACAGAAGATTTAGGTTGCTTCTCTGTTTATTTTGAAAGGGGAAATAGCTCCACTGACGTAATCCACTGACGTATCCACGTATCTACGTATCTACATACCTACGTATCCACCTACCCACACAAAGTTTGAGGGCCGACAGAGGCAAGAAGATAGTCAGAGTGAGAAGAAAGCGAAGGAACCAGTTGAACAGCACGGTGAACAGGAGGAAACCAGGTTATGAAGCTGTACAAGGCAATGACTTCGATTGTTCACTCGATTCTATGATGAATTAATTCTATCATTTAAACAGATCGGCTATTTATATAAGTATATTTGTGTTTAAAATTCGGTGAATGATTTATTTCAAAAGAAGTGTATCTTCCTAATGTAATGCATTATCACAGTTGTTTATGTAATTGATTAAATTGTTATATTTCATATACGGGGGCTCGTTTTAGTCTGTTCTATATATCTGCTCAGATCTCTATTCATTCCATCTATAAGTTTCACAATTTATATTATTCTTTACTCGATCCGGGCAATAACACCGAGGTCGATCATCCTCTAGATAACGATAACCACAACCACCACCACCCCCACGCCACACTGAGAATGATCTCTATGCAGATTTGGTGATATTAAAATACTTGAGATCTTGCAATCAATGCAAATGGCTTTTCAAAATTTCCCCTGTGTTCTGATTACGATTTAGTAAAGTAAAATTTGCCCTGACCATGCCTTCAATACATGTTTGATATGATTTACTGATTGAAGGAAAGATTGAAGACTTAGATTATTTATTTTATTCAGGTAACATATGTATTTAAAAAAATTAATTTTGGTGTTCAAGTCACAAAATACGATTGCCACTGTTTTTAGCTCTACTCTTCATAGACCAAAAAAGCTTATGACATGGTCTGTTGTAATAATTATGAAAGGGTAGACCTGAAACTTTATGAAATTGTATAGAAAGTTGCATTTGCTTGTTGTTTTATGAAAACAGTAGCATGTAAAATCCCCCTGCTTTCTGGGTCATGCAGATGCTTTTTGGTTACTTTGTCTACGTCAGTTTGTTCACATTAGTAATACACAAAATAGAGCTGGTCAACCTAAGATGAAATCTTGCAGGATTTATTGAACTAAGGTGGGTTAATGTGTAGCATAGAGGTCTATCAGTTATGGTAAAAGTGGCATAGTGTTGAATGCTTGTACATAAAATAGAAGAAAAATAATTGTGGTCTGAGGCCTGCTTATGGGATGGTCTTTCGTGCTTTGTCCATCTGTCCGTTAGCACAAATTTGTTATCGCTACTCCTCCCAAGCTACTTGGAGGATTGCCATAAAACTTTACAAACAAATTTATCCCATGGTCTAGTTGGTCCCAAATGAAAATCATGCTGCTTGGACTTCCAATATGGCCACCACAGTGGCCACTTTGAAAATTTTGTTGTTGCTACTCCTCCTGAATGAATGGTCATATCGGCATGGGGTTATCACTAAAAAACTTCTTAGGATGTCAATTTGGACCTACATAACAGTGGTGCAGATCTGACATACAATATGGTTGCAATGGCAGCCATCTTGAAAATCTTGTTATTGCTACTCCTCCTGAATGGATATTCATATCAACATGGGGTTTTCACTAAAACACTTCTTATCATGTCTAGTTAGACCTAAATAAAAATGGTGCTCATCTGGGGTCCAATATGGCTCCCACGGCAGTCATTTTGAAAATCTTGTTATTGCTACTCGTCCTGAATGGATGATTATATCAACATGGGGTTTTCACTAAAATACTTCTTATGATGTCTACTTGGTACTAAATGAAAATGGTGCAAATCTGAAATTCAATATGGACGCCACGGCAGCCATCTTGAAAATCTTGATAATGCTACTCCGCCTACATTGATGGTCATATCAACATAGGGTTTTCACTAAAAGTCTTCATATGATGTCTAGTTGGTCCTAAATGAAAATTGTGCAGATCTGATATCCAAGATGGCCGCCACGACAGCCATCTTGAAATTCTTGTTATCGCTACTCCTCCTACATTGATGGTCATATCAACATGGGGTTTCACTAAAAGACCTCTTATGATGTCTACTTGGTCCTAAATGAAAATGGTGCCGATCTTACATCAAATGTGGCTAGCCATCTTGAAAATCTTGTTATCGCTACTACTTCTGATTGGATGGACATATCAACATGGGGTTTTCACCGAAAGACTTGTTATGATGTCTAATTGGTCCTTAATGAAAATGGTGCTGATTTGGGGTCCAATATGGCCGCCACAACAGCCACCTTGAAAATCTTGTTATCGCTACTTCTGCTTAATGGACGGTTATATCAGAATGGGGTTTTCACTAAAAGACTTCTTATGATGTCTAGTTGGTCCCAAATGAAAATGGTGCCAATTTTTAGTCCAATATGGCCGCCACGGTAGCCGCCTTGAAAATCTTATTATCACTACTACTCCTAGACAGAATTTTATATTGACTTGGGATTTTCACAAAAACACTTCTTATAATGTCTCGTTGGTCTGAAATGAAAATGGGGCACATCTGACAGCCAAAATGGCAGCCATCTTGAAAATCTTCTTATCGCTACTCCGCCGGAATGGATCGGCATATCAACATGAGGTTATCACTAAAAGACTCCTTATCATGTCTGCCTGGTCCTAAGTGAAAATGATGCTGATCTGTCGTCCGTCCGTTAGCACAAGTTTGTTAACCCTACTCCTCCTAAACTACTTGCAGGATTGCCTTGAAACTATATAACACATAAACACACATACACATGCACCTATAGATTACGATCCCTGATCATAACTATCAAGTGACTTAGAACATAATTTTCCATGGCACTGTGACCTGTAACATGCATTCTGTTTGAAAGAAGTCTCATCATGATTAGTTTCATTGTCTTCTACACTTTGATGAAGTATACCTGTGTCTACATGGGCTTAGAGAGAGGCTGGTGTTAGAGATGTTATATAATTAGGCACTATGTGGCTTGTGTCTGCCTGTATTTGGATTTTCATTATTTTGATTAGTGGCATTGTCTTCTACAATTTGTTGAGGTGTATCTGGGACTACCAGGGGAGAGGGGGGTGTTAAGTAATTAGGTCCTGTGTAGCTTGTGTCTACTTGAGCAAGGGAATTTGTAATTAATTATGGTTTTTCTTGGCAAGCACTGATAGGAGTGGAGGTTATGGGCCAAGCTGAGAATGGCCCTGGCGACACTGCTGGTGTTAAATCTATCTAGTATTGGAAACTGAAAATAGTCTCCAGAATTTACCGAAATATCTAGATGAGTCTCATGTGACCAATAATATCCAATCACATTGCACCCCCACCCCACCCCACCCCCGTCAATTCATTATAATAATAATTATTTTATGATAATCATCCTGTTTTGTGCTGTAGGTTGGGACGTTTTGATTCAGAAATAAAAATCCATCTTATATGTACTTTCTTAAGTTTTCTCACTTTTCCAGGAGAAGCATTTAACATAATAATATAATAATAATAATAATAATCATAATAATAATAATAATTATAATAATAATAATTATAATAATAATCTCTATCCATCCATACGTTTTTTACCCCTTTTTCCCCCTGTTTTTATACTATGTCTATATGTCTGCAGGGGTAAAAGAAATTTAAAATCTATGGTTGACACTAGGCAACAATCTTTGCACAGTAAATTAATGATGTTGTACCAATTATTGCTTTAATCAAACTTATTCAAAAACTGTTGTCATATGTAGATACATTGCATACATACATACATGCAGATATATATATATATATATATATATATATATATATATATATATATATATATATATATATATATATATATATATATATATATATATGAAAAGGTGAATAGATCCACATGCCGGTTCATGTTTAGAAATACATTTGCAAATTCAACAGCATATCAGTTATGTACATCCTTTTTTCTTCCAATCACTTAGGCTTCATTCATTATGGATGCTCTTCATGTAGATACATTATACGTTTAATATCATAATATAGTTTATCTACCTGAAAAGCATCCATGACGAAGATGCGAAAACGCTTGAAGGAATAAAGGATTAACATAACTAATATCCTGTTGATTTTACAAATACATATATATATATATATATATATATATATATATATATATATATATATATATATATATATATATATATATATATATATATATATATATATAAAAGAAAAACTAACAAACAACAGTGTCAAGCTGGTGTGAAATCAGCCCAAATGCTTTTACTTTTTCAAGGGCACAAAGCCACAAAAAACGACTATACGAAACAAAAAAAGAACAATTATTAAACAAAACACAAAAGTGTAAGTGGTATACAGAATCTATATGATGTGTGCTGCATATATTTACATAAACGATACAATGAAATAATAAATAAAACGAGCAAGTTTGAACGGGGTTGAACCTTTTTACTTTTAAAGATGCATACGGATAAAATGCTCGTAAGGCTGTCTCTGTCTGTCTGTCTCTCTTAATGGGAATATCTACTTCTGCGTAAGTCTTTGCAAATGCATTTATTATGGTATGTGGAAATTTGAAGAAATTTAAAAGTCGTTTATTTAATTTTATGGGAAGTGTTCTTAACTCGTTTTTGCAGTCAGGTATAAACCCCTTGAGGATAGCAGGGTCAAAAGGAACTAAATCAGGGTCACAAATTGAAAATTTGAAGCTATTTGAGTAAATTTTTGTAATTAGATACATCATTGTGTTCTATGAATAAGTTGCCTTCACATTTGGTATAGAAGTCCACTATTGGACTTTGGTATAGAAGTCCACTATTGGATATGACACATACATAGAAATGAGAGGATGAAAAGGTTAGAAGGTCAATACACTATATGTACATGTATATACATCCACCGAAAACATTTGCTCGTAATATTATATGTCTGGCTATCGACATATCGGTTACCCTGGTAACTTATTTATAAAATTCCGTTGTTTAGTGTCTGAATAAATGAGAACAAAATTAATCAGTTTATGTAATGTAAGGAATTAACTAAAGCAAGCATATCATTCCTTAAGGAAATGCAACTTTTACAACTTAAATGAAAACATTCATCTCTCGTCCTACTCTTCTTACCTATTTACATAGAGTACCTACATACATACTATATGTATACCTGCCTGTCCTGCTCCCTACATACATACATACATACATATATACATACTATATGTATACCTGCATGCCTTGCTCCCTACATACATACATACATACATACATACATACATACATACATACATACATACATACATACATACATACATACATACATACATACATACATGCATACATACATACTATATGTATACCTGCCTGCCTTGCTCCCTACATACATACATACATACATACATACATACATACATACATACATACATACATACATACATACATACATACATATATACATACATACATACATACATACATACATACATACATACATACAGGCACATCATCACCACAATCCCCACTACTATCAATAAAGTTTCAGGTCGACAGCACATTTGCAGACACTCACATATTGATGTCAGCAAGTAGAGGGAACGTATGTTGGATGAATTAAAGAAACTCTAAGTAATTTGGATACAGTATGCACTAGCTTTGTATTTTGTTGAATATAGTTTCTTTAATCAAAACAGGACAAAATATGGTTCCGTACAATTATGCAGTAGCACGACATGAACCAACTAATGTTAAATGTGCTAAGCAACATTTAAACCTGGATGTTCCACAACAATCATGTCTCTTTCTAGTAGATATGATTATGGTGGTATTTTGAAAGGTGGTGAAATAAATAACGGTCGTGGTTGTGTTGGTATAATTTTAGAAATAATGTAAGTTTTTTTTTATATAATTCATCTGCAAGACAGAAAAAGAGAATACTAGAAATGGTGACGCTAATGTCTACAAGTTGTTAGCAGCGATTAGACAATTGTTTACAAAATGGTTAATTTAATAGTAAAGGCTCAAAAGGCAAGATTGATAATAGTGGTGTTGGTGTTAGTGTTCGATTAGAATTAATAGTAGTGGTGTTGGTGTTAGTGTTCGATTAGAATTAATAGTAGTGGTGTTAATGTTAGTGTTCGATTAGAATTAATAGTAGTGGTGTTGGTGTTAGTGTTCGATTAGAATTAATAGTAGTGGTGTTGATGTTAGTGTTCGATTAGAATTAATAGTAGTGGTGTTGGTGTTAGTGTTCCATTATAATTAATAGTAGTGGTGTTGGTGTTAGTGTTCGATTAGAATTAATAGTTGTGGTGTTGGTGCTAATGATTAAGTTAATCGTAAAGGCAAAAAAAAAGCAAGATTTATAATAGTAGTGGTGAAGGTGTTAGTGTTCGATTATAATTAATAGTTGTGGTGTTGGTGTTAGTGATTAAGTTAATAGCAAGGGCAAAAATAAATGTAGTCCCAGTCAATTTTTAGAGCAATTGTTCCTCTCATTTTGGCCGTGATACATGAGTTGGATTTAGACATTCTTGGCGTGGTTTTCTGTATGTATTTTGGCGACTGTGCACAGTGAGTAATGAGGCATTGGTGTTGATCCGGAAATGAAATCTGTGACCCATTGCATGTTGTTTTGTTTACAGTCCAGTCTTTCATAAGAATGCTGTTTAACCTATGACAAGAACTTCACTCTGAGGTCATCTTTGAAGATACTTTACATCATCATATGATTTATTACGATTGGGACACAGTGGAAAGTTCAGTATTGACAAACATAGAGACTATAGAGGAAAATTAATTGTGGACTGAGGCCTGTCTGTGGGAAGGTTAAAAAAGTTTAAATTGTTATCCCAGTTCATTATTAAAGGTAGATTCATGAAATTTTGACATTTTATGTATATTGACTTTAAAAATAGAACTATGAAATTAAACATTAAAAATTGTAAATTTTTTAAATAATTTTAATTAGTTTTTAAAATAAAATTTAAATTTTAAATTTTTGGGGTAAAATAATGCACATGTATAGAGCCTATGGGGTTGATACTAATTATTATCAGCATGTATGTATTTCAGCACCTTATACAAGTTGCAATGGTGGATATTTTTGAAATTCCGTCAGAGAAAATTGTGTTCAATTCTGTGCCAGCACCTAACAGTATTTGCATACTCTGGACAGGCAATGTAACATCAAATAGGTTATATGGGCTATTGTCATATAGAGACCCTGAGACTAACATTTGGAAAATGAAACATGTCCATAGACTGGCATTCACGATAAAGATGAGAAGTGTAAATATTCCAAAAGAGTTAGATGCATCGCATTTATGCCACAATAGTTTGTGTGTGTGAATGCGGATCACCTCAGCCTGGAACACCATCGTATCAACAACAATAGGCAGTACTGCAATGGATATGGGAATTGTTTTGGACATGGTGAATTTCCAAACTGCATGCTACAGTTGAAATTGTGACATGGAATAATTACAGGTATAATGATATGCCCTGCACACCCACCCACCTACATCCATATAGAAATGAACATTAGCATGACATGGCTGGGTTGCTGGTTGCATGGATAAAATGTGGGATTAGTTTATTGATTGATTGATGGATGGATGAATTGATGGATTTATGCATCTGATGATTGTGTTGAGTAAGGAGCGTAGACGAAAAGAAAAGAGACTGGTCTTTAGTTTATTTGACTATGCTGGTATGACAGATTTATCTTAAATAATACATTGACACATTTACTCATTCATTCAATGCTACATTCATTCATTCATTCAGTCAGTTTATTTCTTTTTAGAACATGTTACAATGTTGTTGTTTTTTTTCTTTTAATTTCTTTATTTATGTCTTAATATTCTGAGAAAACTATTTCGACCTGTCCATAGGTCTCATCGGATGGTAGTAGGTAACATTACTGCACATAACATGCGTTGTGTTAGCTACAGATTTCCCCACGACAGTTTTCCTCCCTGTATTATGTGTTTTTCATGGTGTCTTTGGTCACTGTCGTTTTGTACATGGACTAAGATAATCTTTTCTTTGTGCAGTGTCCTTGGCTCCTGCTAAACTTGTGCATAGGAGTGATCGCCCTTGGAATGACTTTCCAGTACGCCTTTACAGTAGTCAGATTTCCTGTTGCCGGGCTGAGTTCTGTACCTCAGATAAGCCTGTATCATATTTCCTCGTCTTGCCAGTATACGTTTGCTGGTTTCCGGATGCTTTTCATACAACTGATGGTAAGTAGTTTTTATCCATTTGATCCAGTGATCTCAGAGTCCTTGGTGAAAGTATACCTCCCAAGTGTTTTACTTTTGTTTTCAGTGATGATCCAAGTCCGTTATTGAGTCTGTGTATTGTTGAATGCACTCTTGCCTTAAATTTTCTTGAATAGTTAACATTTTTAGATAAGGAAACACTGATTGATCTGTTCACAGCCTCACTTTTTTTCTGTGTGTTTTTGTTAAATCGCAGTCTTATTACAACGTCACAGGAAAGTTTCATTCTCATCACTTTCTGTCATGTTTAGAGGAGTTACGTGATGAGGACCTCGAAATGCAGATACTATATACCAACTGTTAGTACTTCCTCCCCCACAAACCTTAGAATAATGCCGGTGTCCTTCATCGTTTGTTTGAAGATCAAACTGCAGCGGGCTTTAACATCTTGAATGAGAATTTTCTGTTTCAGTTTTTGTCTTCTCTTGTTCTTATTCCCGGAAACATATTTTCACTAAAAGTTGCAGAATTGTACCGTTTGAACTTGGAACGACCCAAATGAGTTGGGTCCAACAATCATTCTACTTTCCACATTGGATATAGAATGCTGTAAACATCCTGAAAACCAGCAGCAGCCTGAGTATCTCCATCTGTTGTTGCATCTGTAATGAGAATTTCTTGCAGCACAAACTTGTTACCTATTTCTCCTTCAAATGCGTTAACATATCACATTAACGCCAGGGATATAAACCTGCTACCTCCCGAATCCAGCTTTTACTAAAAGACGAAAATTCGTCTTTTGTGTCTATATCATATTGACAAAGGTCAATAACTCTTGCCCATTACCTCCCCTTGCCACCAACAGATGTCGCTAGTTTTTAAGCTTCGCTGTCGTACAGTCAACATCGTACAAAAAACCTCCGTCAATTCATGCCAATATCGATGTGAATTTCAACCATCCATCCAGAAATTTGGATTTATTGTGTGTATTAATCATTCCTCTACAGGTGGTATACATTATTTTTGCAATGTTTCCAATATTTTCGTGAATTTGTCACTCTTACGGACTTTGTCTATTTAGACCACATGGTACAACACACTATCGTTGATGCATGTTGTGATTCATGGTTTCGCGCACATTGCCTATTGTTCGCTCACCCAGTTAGTAACGGGTGTTGTTTTAGCGATTTAGTAAAATGCCGCATTGTTAATTCACGCATTTTTTGTTGTGTTTTGTTTTACTTTGTCGTTTCAGTGAAACATGTTGACGAAGTGTATAAATATAACAGGTTCAAGGCCGGGGAAGACACACATGAGTCGATGCCTTGCATGTACACAATGTACTTCGTCAGTACGTGCAGTGTGTGCGCCATATGGTCCGAGAGTGTATGGACAGGCAATTATGATACAATGGAGGAGTGTATCCCCATTTATCGGCACCCCAAGGGGCGTAAGTCCTCCCGCATATCCGAGCATGGCATTCAGGCCTGTAAGTCAGGACGCACGGGGTTTTAACGGATCCAACGGATACATCCTATACTACCGTATCGCAGTCCGGAGCCGTCCACGATCGTCCAGCTAACCAAGCCGGCTGTCCAGCCAGTCAAGCCGAGATGGCTGAAAGATGAAAGATCCGTCCGTCTCGCCAGGCCTGCGGCTTCGTCTCCCTACAATTACTGAGATCTTAATGATAGATCTGTCCGTCCTTCCATGCTACGGCTACATACAATTACAATTACGGGGATCTTAGTGATAGATCCTTCCGTCTTGCCATGTCTACGGCTTCATCTCTCTACAATCACGGAGATCTTGACGATAGATCTGTCCGTCCTGCCACGCCTACGGCTACATACAATTACAATTACGGAGATCTTACTGATAGATCCGTCCGTCTCGCCCGGCGTACGGCTACACAAACATATTATGACGGGGATTTTAGTGATAGATCCGTTCGTTCAGCCATGCCCACGGCACGGCCGGTACTGGCACCAACCGGACCGCCTTCCGCAATGTCGGTAACCGTGCCGACCATACTCCCGGCGAACCAGCCATCCGTACCGGTACGACACATTCGTCCGGCGGAGCCGGCTTACCGTATGTTCACGGCTTACCAACAGGGAAGTTACCGTGACTTACATAGAGATGACGGCATTGCGTCATCTATGCCAACCGGGATGGCTTATCCGGCTATGGAGGCATAACCAGAACAGAGCACTACACACAGTGAGTGTGAAGATACTCCTGAACAACAGCTTTACTCAGATCCAACCATGGTGCGGACTGACTTCAGCTTTAAGGCTGTCGTCGAAGAGATATACCGGGTGTTTTCGGTTTAAGAATGTCCTCCACCCTACCGCCACGCAAGACTATAAAGTCAATGCTTCTGTAGATGAGGAAGAGACTACGTCCTTCTGACTGCTTCCCCACTCAGCAAAGATCAGGGATGTTAATAAACGTCTGTCTGGACGAGTCTGTGATACGGGAAAGACTAAGGCTTTCTTTCTGAAAGCCAAGTACCAGCAACGTTCTCATCGCGCTGGTACAAAACATACTCCGACCCCTTCCATACTGAACGCCCGGCTCTGGATAAGAATTTAGCGGCTGTCCACATGGCTGTCCCACCTTTTTATAAAGTGGACAAGAATGTGTGTCATGCCACATCGAAGCTGGTTCGAAATGTTGTCGCCACGTCTTCGATGTTAGACTTGGTCTCATTGGCAATTTTCCGACTTGTGGACAAATCGGGCAATGAGCATGCCTGTGAGGCAACCGCCCGAATTTCTTGGATCAATAACAGGGCAGCTCACCATTCCATGGGAAATGCGCTGACTGCCTCTGCGAATCTCGACCTGATACGACGTGACGCATGTTTGCGTTCCACGTCACTCCAGCTACACCACACCCATGCATTACGGATGACGCCGTTTGGCTCGCCATTACCCTTTGGGGGTAAAATTGAAGAAGTTCGGAGGCAGGCAGCTCAAGGACCTGCCCATCCAACTCGCCGACCACACAGCACAGTCTTTTAAGAACAATCCGCCCCTGCCACAGCGGATCGACGATTGGCGAGCAAAGGAAAGGGATCTTTTACGTCCAAGCAGTGTAGGAGGCAACCTTGCGGGGGGGGGGGGGGGGGGCAAGAAACCAAGTGTCTCCTCCTCCAAGCCTCCTAACTCTCGACGCTGACCTTCCAACCCCACTGCCAACAGAGAGCCTACCGGTGGGTGCCAGACTCCTGCACTTCCAATTTCGTTTGATCAACCTATTTCCTCAAAGCGAATGGGGGATCCATATCATTTTGGAAAGGCATCGACTCTAATTTATCCCTGCTCTTTCTTCCTCTTCCCTTCAAACTGACGTACCGTCAGATCGGAAGATAGACAAAATTCTACAACAGGAGATACGGTCACTCCTCGACAAAATGGCGGTGGAGACTGAGAAAAACACAATCTCTGTGGTTTTATTCAAGGCTTTCCTTATACAAAAGGCCAACGGCACGTTGAACCCCGATACTCAATCGGAGTCGCCTCAATCAATACATTCCTCCGCCGAAGTTCCAGATGGAGACGGCGAGACCGATACGACTCACCATCAGAAGGGACGAGTATGCCATCAGTCTCGATCTGACTGATGCAAACTTTTACGTCCCTATCCAACCGGCGTCGCGGAAATGTCTTCATTTGTTTACCGCGACATGGTTTACCAGTTTCAAGTTCTTCCATTAGGTCTAAACATCATCCCCTGGGTCTTTAACAAAATCATGGATTGCGTCGTCACCCTGTTCCGGTTGACTTCATCTACAGCGACGGCGGCGTATTTGGATGACATCCTCCAGAAACATATGGCAAGTTATATTCTTCTCAAGGGCAGGAACGATCTCCGATCCCTTTTGAATCATCTCGGTTTTCTCTTGAACTGGATAAAGTTTGACCTTCATCCATCCCAGAGTTTTATCCTGCTGGGTATGGAGTTTACCACCAATTTCAATCTGGTACGACTTCCTCAAGTTCGCGTAATACTGATTGTCGAATTCAGTGAATCCGTTTCCAACAGGTCTTGGATTTCAGCCAGAGTGTTCTTGCAACTCCTCAGATTATTCAATGCGGCAGCAGACTTGATCCCGCTTGGCCGTCTTTTTATGCGCCCCTTACAGATGACTTTACTGGCTCAATTGCGCCCATTTCCAGTTCCTTGATCAAAAGGTCAGGATCACGAACGAGGTACGATCATTCCTATGTCAGTGGCGCAACCCCGGTTGGCTCACGAAAGGAATTCCTCTAGAAAAGCCCCAATCGGAAGAGACAGTATGTACCGATGCCAGTACATACGGTTGGAGAGCTCACCTGTTAAAGGACTTTTATACGGTCAACGGCACGTGGGAGCCAGGGAAACTGCCTCTCCACATCAACTTTCTCGGAATGAAGGCTGTCATCAATGCCTTTCAGTTCTGGAGAGACCGACTCTCAGGGAAAACAGTCCTGATTATGTCGGACAACTTGGTAGTGGTGATCAAACTCCTCAAACGGGATGGGGGGGGGGGCAGCAAATCACCCGACCTGAAAGTTCTGCTTTAGCAGTTTCTACGTTGGCACAACCAACTCCATACCAACGTGCCATGGTTGACCCTCTATCCAGAAAGGATCAGGTCATTCATACGGCATGGTCACTACATCAATCAGTCTTTCATCGGCTTTGCACACATAGGGGGCGTCTGATGATCCATCTTTTTGCGACAAGTTGGAATCACAAGTTGCCTACCTTCGTCTCTCCAGTTCCAGACCCAGAAGCTTGGGCCGTGGACACACTATCAATCAGTTGGGAGGAATTCTGGGACTTGCCTACCCACCCACGGTCTTGGTACCGACAATAATACAGAAGTTGAGGGGTCAGAACTGCAAGATGATTCTGATAGCCCCTCTCAGATGGGACCAATCCGGGGTCACAGACCTACTCAATCTAGCGATAGATCTGCCGAGGAAGATTTCGGCGAAGCCGAATCTTCTCAAGCAACCGCAGTCGCAGGTGTTTCACCCCTGCCCAGACTGCCTTTTCCTTCACGCATGGCTCTTGTCAGGACAGCCGTTGGAGAGAAAGAATTTAGACTTCCGATTGTGAAGAGAATCTCGTAGAGCAAGAAGGCCCTCCCCTCTGAAGGCTTATGAGAGAAAGTGGCGTATTTTCAGAGACTGGTCAGAGTCAATAACATCGTCCCTTTGAGTGCCTTGATCCCTCAACTGGTCGACTTTTTTCTCTGGCTCTATGAGGAGAAAAAGCTGGCCCCAATTACCATCAAAGGCTACCGCTCCATGATATCCGACATTCAGGCATCATGGCAGACAAGATATTGGTCACAATAAAGATCTCTCAGACCTACTAGCCAATTTTGATTTAGATCGAGCCAAATCCCTCACCCTGCTTCCAAAATGGAATCTCTCCTGGCTTTTAACTTGGCACAATTCAGATAAATTCGAGCCTTTAGCCCGAATCTCGCTGAAGCTACTATCATACAAAACATGTTTCCTGATAGCCTTAGCTTTGGCATGCCGAGTGAGTGAGTTACATGCCCTTTCAGCTGACCCAAACTATCGTCAGTTCAGATTGAATGGTTCGGTGGTCTTCATGGCGCAACCGGGCTTTGTGGCCAAATATAGGCTGCAGTCAGTGGGCAATCTGAGTCGTCATATGCTCCCTCTCTTCGTTAGACACGTCGAGAGCAGCGGCCATGCAAGACCCTGTCTGCTCCCTCAAGCACTATTTGAAGCGCACAGAAGCAAGTCGTGGCACACGCAAACGTCTATTTCTCCTGGTGAAAGCCGGGAAGTAGGATATCACCCCTCAAGCTCTATCTTCCTGGCTGAAGTGGGCTATACGCTCGGCGTACTCTGAAGTCTCAAAAGATCAGTGTCGCCTTGTGAGCATTTCAGCTCATGAAATTAGAGCAATCTCTGAGAGCCTCGCTGTCGAACGTAACGTTTCGATCCGAGCCATAATAGAAGCTGTTGTCTGGCATGCTGAGTCAACCTTCGAGAGTTTTTTCTCCGAGATTTCGCTTCGAAGAGACAAACTCTGAATCTGGTGGGTCCTGTATCTGTGGCCCAAATGACCACCAGACCCAGTTAAAGCCAACACAGTCTCTTAGCTTCGCTGGATTCACCAGTTAAATTTTGTTGGTAAGAAGAATTCAATAATCTTTTTAACCGGATATAAGGGTTACAGATCACATGACCCTAGACTGTGTTGCTTTCAAATTAGGAGAGTGGGTTATCGTTCGCATAGGGAATCCAGCCTTTGATTCCCTAGAAGGATACCCAAGGTATAGGTAGGATGCTCAGCATTCCCTCTTCCTATTACCTATTCTCCTAACGTTAGTGTGATCGGGGAACGTATTTGAAGGAGAAAACATTTTTTTAAGTAAATTATGTTTCTCCGAGAATACTTACCCGATCACATTACTTAAAAACCCTATAACGGCCCACAGTGGGCTCCGCAAACATATTTCGAATTTCAACCCACGAGTGGTCGGCGGCACACCAAGTCCAATGAATGTTTGCGAGGCCACGTGCGTCAATGCCGCGAAATATCATTAACATGTTACAGTTGTCTCGGATTACTTTAGGCACGTGTGCGTATCGTTGTGTCAAATATGTCGGCCTCAGGAAAATATTTGCGCGGGATTAATCTGGTGTTTAAGCATTGCATCGTCGTACGCAACAAGATTATTCGCGCTTAAATCAAGGTCATCAATCATAAGCGCTTCATCGATTGTGGGAAAAAAATCAACGGTGGAGACACCCAACGACGACGACTGAAGCACTTCTGGAAAATCTTTGAGTACGTTGTAACACGGTTGATCGTCAGCCGATGGCGCGATCACGTACAACCGATCCCACATCAACCATCGTAA
Organism: Margaritifera margaritifera; assembly: GCA_029931535.1. NCBI lineage: Eukaryota > Metazoa > Mollusca > Bivalvia > Unionida > Margaritiferidae > Margaritifera > Margaritifera margaritifera. The sequence goes on from JAQPZY010001019.1 coordinate 532,152, forward strand.
AATCATATTCAACAACAGTTGGGTTTTCCCTGAACCGGCCGGACCAATGATTAGCGCGCGAACCGAATTTGGAAAATATCACCGTGTTTGGACGGTTTCGGTGCTGCCTGCGCGGAAAAGTCAATGGCGGAAAAATCTTAAATTTTTCTCGAGGCGGAGCTTTTCAAATCTTTCGAGTTTCTCAACGCATCAGTGCTTTTACTTTTTCTTGATGGCATGTTAAATGTCAACGCAATTGTTGTATAATACAATCACGTCTACCTTGGACACCATGGAGTAAATACCCTGGTAAAAAGCATATCCCCCGTACAATTAATGTGGACCTGGGAAATATCGTATTGACTATTGATGGTTGCATCTGCAACAGTCTCTGCGGTATTGTAAGTCATTTTAAGATTTTCTTCACTAATGTAGCATCTACTCTCATGGAGAAATTACCGGTCGTCAAATCTTCATTTAGAACAGGATAAACAATTTTTTTTCTTTTTTAAGTTTTAAAGGGTAAAAAATGTTCATCATAATACATTCCAACTTCAACTTGTATGTGATAATTTATTTACAAAGAATTTAGTAACCTTAATCCATGTAAAAGTACGGGTCATGACTATATCACAGAAAAGTTTGTAAAAGATGGTGCCAGTGTTCTGACAATTCCAATTACTTGTATTTGTTAACTTGTCGATATCAAGTGGTATTGTGCCCGATAAACTGAAATTAGCTAGAGTTAGACCTCTGTACATAAAGGATTGTAGGACTGATGCAAACAATTATAGGCCTGTTAGTATACTCAGTACTGTGTCCAAGATTCTAGAAAGGGCAGTCTCTGTTCAACTTGAAAACTTTTCAACTGAGAATAACTTACTTTGTGAACTACAGTCATGTTTTAGGGGAAAGGACTCGATTGAGACATGTTTGATACATATCTTTGATCATATTAAGGTCCAGACGTCCAAAGGTTTCTACAATGGGTTGACTAACAAAAAGGTTTTGACACAGTGAATAATGATATACTGTGTATAAAGGTTTTGACACAGTGAATACTGATATACTGTGTATAAAGGTTTTGACACAGTGAATAATGATATACTGTTACGACTCTATGGTCTAAGAAAAATGTAACAGAAAGAAAGTGAAACCAACAAATCAAGTAAAAAATCAACAAGCAATTTATTACTAGATAATTAAAATGAAAAATCAAAAAGTCACTTACAGTAATGTGTTTTGAAATCCTAATAATCCAATAAGAATGATTGTTCTAATCACAAGTCCTAAATATAGAATGTTCCGAATTCACGGCTGTGTCCTTGAAAGTTATGATGTGTTAATGGTCTCCAAAGTCCTGATGTACTAGTAATCTTGATGTGCTGAAGTCAAAATGAAGTATTCCAAAATCTCTGAATAAGTTCACATAAATTCCAAAATTGTCAATTTAAAATCCAAAATCCAAAAGTTTATGAGCACTGTTATAATCCAATGAATATTTAAAATAATTCCTCTCTTAGAATTTGGAATGAATTTTCACAACTGTAATAGCTCTTTACAAGACTGATGGTAATGTCGAACTGAAAAAATGTCCACCAAACATGATATATATAAAGATTGGTCACATGACAGAATGTTCTAGATTGGTCACATGACAGAATGTTCTAGAATGTGTGTCATCTTAATGGAATTCTAACTGTAAACAAAATTCAACCTTGACCTTCAAATTGAGAAAACATATTGATCAAAACAACCTAATTCAAGGACACTAGTTATACATGTTTTTCCTAATAAACATAAAGATTTAAGCAAATATTAAAGTGAAGAAACATTTATAATTTCCTAAAATATATATAATATTATATAAACATCATACATAACACCTCCCCTCATAAAGAAAAAGAAAGATTTATATAATAAAGCTTTCTTTTGAATATACATCTAATACTATAATAACCAAAATTACATAAGAACATGTTTTATGATACTGGACTTAATTACATCAAGCAATATTACATTTCTAGGCACGTGAGAGTGCATCTGCAATCACATTGTCTTTTCCCCTGATGTGTTTGATGTCAATGTTATATTCTTGCAATATCAAACTCCATCTCAACAATCTCCGATTTGTATCTCTCATTTTGTTGATGAAAGTAAGGGGATTGTGATCACTGTACAATATAATTGTAGAAAGAGCTGAGGTAACATACACTTCAAAATGCAGTAAAGCAAATATCAAAGCCAAACATTCCTTCTCAATTGTGGAATAATTTTTCTGGTGCTTGTTTAGTTTTTTAGAAAAATAACACACAGGGTGATCCACACCACTTTTGTCTTCCTGAATCAATACTCCACCAACCCCTACATCACTTGCATCAACAGATAATTTAAATGATTGGCTAAAATTTGGTGCAGAAAGAACTGGTGCATTCTTAAGCATGGCCTTTAACTTGTCAAAAGATTCCTGACACTTGTCAGACCAATGAAATTTGGTATTCTTACTCAATAAACTTGTCAAAGGTTCAGCAATTTTGGAAAAATTGGAACAAAATTTCCGATAATATCCAGCCATACCTAGAAATCGCATCAGTTGCTTTTTACAAATTGGAACTTGAAATTCAGAGATAGCTTTGACCTTAGCTTCTATAGGTTTAACTTGACCTTGTCCCACAATATGTCCTAAAAATGTGACACAAGCATGGCAAAACTCACTTTTGCTCAAATTAATTGTCAGATTCGCATCGCTGAGTCGATCGAAGAATTTTCGAATGGTTTCCAAATGATCTTCCCAGGTGTTGTTGTAGATAATGATGTCATCGATATAAGCGCCACAATTATCAAGATCAAATGTTATCATGTTCATCAGACGTTGAAATGTTGCAGGCGAATTTTTCATTCCAAACGGCATGACTTTATATTGATAAAGTCCATCTGGAGTTGCAAATGCTGAAATTTCTTTTGCCCTTTCCGTCAGTGGAATTTGCCAGAATCCTTTTAAAAGGTCAAACTTGGTGACATATTCCGTATTTCCAATTTTATCAATGCAATCGTCCATTCTTGGGATTGGAAATGAATCAGTTTTGGTGACACTGTTGACTTTTCTATAGTCAGTACACATACGGAATGTATTATCTGGCTTGGGAACAAGAATACATGGTGAACTCCAGTTACTTTTACTTGGTTCTATGAAATCATTCTCAAGTAAATACTGAATTTCTTTCTTCAGATAGTTCTGTTTGAGAGGATTCATCCTATAAGGATGCTGTTTCACAGGCGCAGAATCTACAATGTCAACGTCATGATAAATTTTATTTGTTCGTGTTGGAACATCAGGAAACAAGTGCTCATAGTCATGTAATAGCTGTTTTAGTTCATTTCCTTCCTGTTGTTGTAGATGTGAAAGTTTCTGGTCTAGGTTGTTCAATATTTCTGAATTCCGAAGATTGGTTATACCAGAGTCACTATAGTCTGATCGTACTCCATCGTTGATATCTTCACTGTGTGGGACAGGTACAACTAAATTAACAGAATAATTAGCTGAGCTATCTCTGTCAAAATATTCCTTTAACATATTTATATGACAAAGTTGTTTCTGTTTCCGTCTCCCAGGAGTGTTAATGATATAATTTAAGTCATTTACTTTCTTTTCAACGGTATAAGGACCATAAAATTTAGCCTGAAGAGGATTTTGAGGTATGGGAAAGAGAGCCAGAACTTTGTCACCAGGTTTAAAACTCCTTTCCTGTGTATTTCTGTCATACCTTAATTTCATTTTTGACTGAGTAGTGTGAAGATTAGTTCTTGCTACTTCACAAGCCTTTGACAACTTGTATTTGAAATCAGAAACATAATCAAGAAGATTAATCTTTGAGACTTCATTTGAAAGAAGTTTCTCTTTCAATAATTTCAGTGGTCCACGGACAGTATGACCAAAAACTAGTTCAAAGGGACTAAAACCCAACGACTCTTGAACTGATTCCCTAACAGCAAACAACAACAAATGAACATCCTCATCCCAATCCTTTTCTGTATCAAAGCAATATGATCGAATCATATTCTTCAAAGTTTGATTAAATCTTTCCAAAGCACCTTGACTTTCAGGGTGATAGGCAGAAGATTTAAACTGTTGGATGCCTAATTCATGCATAACTTGTTGGAAAATTCCAGACATAAAATTTGACCCTTGATCCGACTGGACAGATTTGGGAAGGCCAACAAGTGTAAAAAACTTCACCAAAGCTTTCACAATAGTTTTAGTTTTTATATTTCTCAGAGGAATTGCCTCTGGAAATCTTGTAGATGCACACATGATGGTCAACAAGTATTGGTTGCCTGACTTGGTTTTAGGTAAAGGACCAACACAGTCTACAATTATTCTACTAAATGGTTCATCAAATGCAGGAATAGGTTGCAGATGAGCCTTAGGTATCTTCTGATTGGGTTTTCCTACCATTTGACAAGTGTGACAAGATCTGCAGTATTTAGAAACATCACTTTTGAGTTTCGGCCAATAAAAATGATTCAAGATCTTGTGATAAGTCTTACGGACTCCTAAATGACCAGCCAAAGGAGTTTCATGGGCTAAATTAAGAATTTCCTGTCGATATGACTTAGGAACAACAATTTGATAGCTCACTGACCACTCGTCACTAGCGGGTACATCAGGTGGTCTCCATTTCCTCATAAGGACCCCATTTTTCACAAAGTAACACACTGGAACTTGTGTGGCTTCAGTTTCACTAATGGGACTCTGAAACAAACAAGATATCTCGGGATCTTGCTCCTGTTCAACGACAAGGGATTGTCGTCTGTCACCCTGAGTAGAACAAAGAGAATGAGTTGCCAAAAGAGGATCACTGTGATCAATACCATTTGATTGATCAATACCTGAGGAAAAGGTGACCTCATCAAAAAACTGACCAATACATGTGTCAGCTAAAGGAATAATATCCTGATCAACATCAATCTCAAGAGCTCTTTTTGCCATAGCTCTAGTAACTGCACAAGCAGGGTACAAATCAGGGATTTCAGTTTCGACAGGATCAACTTTCTGATCCAAACAAGGCTTGTCAGTTACAAGTGGATTAACTACAACCTTATCTCCAGCTAGGTCATTGCCTAGTAATAAATGAACACCCTCTATGGGTAAAGAAGTCACTGCCCCAACAGTCACAGGTCCAGAAACTAAGTCTGATGCCAAATTTACACAATGAAGAGGAACATTTACAAAGCTGCACTCTACTCCCTGAACAAGAACACTTTCACTTGAAGAAGACTCCTCAGACAAAGGCAAAGTACCTGATAATAAAAGACTCTGAGAAGCTCCAGTGTCCCTTAATATTTTAATTGGGATAGGTTTGGCAGAATCACCAATAAGTGATATAGAACCTTCTGACATGAATGGTTCATAAGCCTCCAAAATAGAATCAGACTGGGGTTTGTTTGACCCAACAAATGTATTGCTTTCAATACAAGACCGTGACCTTGACCTCGTAGAAATATTAGCATTTGGAAAAGCTCTGTCTTTACTCTGTTGCTTTTTTTTCAACTTGAAGCAATCAGAAATAACGTGCCCTTTCTTTTTACAATAAGTGCACGTAGGAAGAGATAAGGATTTCTGATCAGTCTTATCAGATGTTTGATTCCTAACAGTTGTGCTGTTGTGAAATTTGGAAGTACTCGAATGAGATTGAAATGGTTTTTTACCAGAAAACTGCTGAGAGGACGATTTATTACCAAATGAAATTTTGTGAGTCAAGGAATAATCATCAGCCATATGAGCAGCATTTTCCAAAGTTTCCACATTCTGCTCGTCAAGATAGGTTTTAACATCACTATGGATACACCTCTTGAACTCTTCAATTAATACGAGCTGTCGGAGGTTATCATAACCTTGATCAACTTTCTTGGCTGAGCACCACCTATCAAATAGTTGTTCTTTATCCCTTGCAAATTCGACATGAGTTTGTCCAGTTTCTTTTCTACAATTCCTAAACCTTTGTCGATATGCCTCTGGTACCAACTCATAAGCTTTCAAGATGTACTCCTTAACCACATCATAATCAGTGCTTTGTTGTACTAACAGTGAAGTGTAGACTTCACGAGCTTTGCCAATAAGTACACTCTGTAACAACAAAGTCCAATGCTCTCTGGGCCATTTCAAGTTTTCAGCTATTTTCTCGAAATGCAGAAAGTATTTATCTACTTCTTTTTCCTGAAAAGGGGGTACTAACCTAATATATCTAGTAACATCAAAACCTGAACTTGTATTTAAAGAAGTGGAGTGTGCTCTGTTTGCCAGTTCTAATTCTCTCAACTTAAATTGCATTTCCCTTTCTTCTCTTTCCATCTGCATTTGTATTTGTCTATCTTCTTTCTCTCTCTCTCTCCATCTGCATTTGCCTCTCTTCTTTCTCTCTCTCCATCTGTATCTGCATTTGTCTCTCTTCTTTCTCTCTCTCCAACTGCCTCTCTTCTTTTTCTCTCTCCATCTGCCTCTCTTCTTTCTGTATTTGGATCTGCCTCTCTTCTTTCTGCATTTGGATCTGCCTCTCTTCCTTCTCTCTCTCTCTCTCTCTCTCTCTCTCTCTCTCTCTCTCTCTCTCTCTCTGAATCTGAAGCTTTGCCAATTCTAAATCAATATGGTTCTTTAACTCTAATTCCCTTAATTTCCTGTCAGAACCAGATACAGGCTTTCTCTTCAAACTTAAAGCACTATTTTCAAAAATTCCCTTTCCTACTAAATACTGAATTAAAATAATCTTTATCTCCTGTTTTCTCAATGATACTTTTGCCTCAGATAGACTGTATTTTCTGGCAAGCTCGAGCAACTCATCCTTTCTCATGCACTCTAACCCCTCCTGGGTAGGTTTTGAAATGAAATTCTGAACATTAGATGCCATTGTAAATGCTTGTTGGTTTCACACAAAAAAAATTCTCTATTTAAAAAATCTTTGCCAAAGACAAAAAAAAATTCCAAGACAAAATCAATATGAATTTCAAAGATAAATTTAATATCTCTAATATGCTTTAAAGAAATTCAATCCCGGACGAGCCCCCAATTTCTGTTACGACTCTATGGTCTAAGAAAAATGTAACAGAAAGAAAGTGAAACCAAGAAATCAAGTAAAAAATCAACAAGCAATTTATTACTAGATAATTAAAATGAAAAATCAAAAAGTCACTTACAGTAATGTGTTTTGAAATCCTAATAATCCAATAAGAATGATTGTTCTAATCACAAGTCCTAAATATAGAATGTTCCGAATTCACGGCTGTGTCGATGAATGTTATGATGTGTTAATGGTCTCCAAAGTCCTGATGTACTAGTAATCTTGATGTGCTGAAGTCAAAATGAAGTATTCCAAAATCTCTGAATAAGTTTACATAAATTCCAAAATTGTCAATTTAAAATCCAAAATCCAAAAGTTTATGAGCACTGTTATAATCCAATGAATATTTAAAATAATTCCTCTCTAAGAATTTGGAATGAATTTTCACAACTGTAATAGCTCTTTACAAGACTGATGGTAATGTCGAACTGAAAAAATGTCCACCAAACATGATATATATAAAGATTGGTCACATGACAGAATGTTCTAGATTGGTCACATGACAGAATGTTCTAGAATGTGTGTCATCTTAATGGAATTCTAACTGTAAACAAAATTCAACCTTGACCTTCAAATTGAGAAAACATATTGATCAAAACAACCTAATTCAAGGACACTAGTTGTACATGTTTTTCCTAATAAACAAAGATTTAAGCAAATATTAAAGTGAAGAAACATTTATAATTTCCTAAAATATATATAATATTATATAAACATCATACATAACAATACTGTGTATAAAGGTTTTGACACAGTGTATAATGATATACTGTGCATAAAGGTTTTGACACGGTGAATAATGATATACTCTCTGTAATTTGTTAGGATTAGGAGTTATGTCCATTGAATGGTTTAAATAATATCGAAGAAATATGCAACAAATTGTCAGTGTTAACAATACATAATCCAGACTTTGACAATAGCATGTGGTGTACCTCAGGGTAGTATTTTCAGTGTTAACAATACATAATCCAGACTTTGAGAATATCATGTGCTGTACATCAGTGTTAACAATACAGAATCCAGATTTTGACAATATCATGTGGTGTACCTCAGGGTAGTATTTTCAGACCTCTTCTTTCTTGTGCAGTGTGAATCATGTGGTGACTAGCACAGGCTCCCATTGTAAGTTTTTATTATACGCAGATGACAGTGCTATCATGTTTTCACAGCAGGATCCTGATTACGAAGCCGAAAAGGTGTGAGTTCAGATCTTACAGATCAGCCCGTATCAGCTAACGTGGTGTGTTCTTGGGCAAGGGACTTTACTCCAATTGCCTGGGTACTAAATAACCTACTTGTGTTGATGTGCCGTAAAAGACCAAACCAACCCTAAACAGTTTACATAGTTATTGAATCGGCTCAGGAGACAAAAATGTTTGATTTCGTTAATACTGCTCAGGTTGTAATTTAATCAGGTCAATGAAAGCGACGTCAATAAAAAGAAATGGATTTTAATAATACAAAATGAAAATAGAAATAAATCTAGTTGGATTATTTTTTGTAAAATTCAGTTTTATTAAGAATATTCTGATCTTTAGTTCACCGTCAGATTTACTGATGCACACAGTAGATTGGAAAATACTGAAAATAAATGTTTTTATGCCAAATATTGAAGTTACTACGACCGAGAGAGATTGTGGACAAAAGGAAGGGAATAAGGACAGACAGAAAGATAAAATAATGATCGTGGTGAATCTATCGCCCCTACTCAAATCCTAGTACATGGACAGATAAACAAAAGATATCTTCTACAGTGTATTATCACCTCGTTTGTTGCTGGTCGTGCCGAGAATCGAACTCACACCGACAGAGGTTAGATGTGTGAGTGGTCTGCAAAGGCGAGAGCCTTAGACCACTCGTCCACCCGCGGCACCTGATACAATATAGTGAAATTTCGATGCGTAAATAGAAACAAAGGATGGACAGATGAATGGATGGATGAATGGGTGGTTTATTGGATGGAAAGGAAATCAAAGAAAAAAAGGAGAAACACATTAACTGGTTAATTGAAATTTTCTTTACTTCATAATGAAGACCTTCAATGCAATGAGAACTGTGGCCAGTGAAACCACTGGTTTGATACATACATACATACATACATACATACATACATACATACATACATACATACATACATACATACATACATACATACATACATACATACATACATACATACATACATACATACATACATACATTACATACATACGTACGTACGTACATACATACATACATACATACATACATACATACATACATACATACATACATACATACATACATACATACATACATACATACATACATACATACATACATACACACAATATTCATAACTACACATTGTTTTTATTTATTTCACTCTTGTGACACAAAGTGTAGTAGAATGTGTATGTCACGGAATTGTGTATGATTTATATCAATATGTATATGCGATCGAAAATATATTCGGGTTTCGTTGCCGCGTACAGCATTACCTGAAGGTGTTTTTTTTTTTTTCGGCTTTAGTTATTTCGAAATACTGAGCGCGATTCACCCCATGCTTCATGTGCAAATTGACTGCAGTGAAAACCCAAGTAACTAGCTGCGCATATTTGTCACAGCTAGGGTACACACAGAGCAAATGCTCTATAAACAAATTACACTACGACGAGTCTTGTCAGAAAGCTTACCTCTTTACGGGAGCAATCTTCAACTGTAGAGCTGCCTTGTGTGGTGCCTTGTGTGGTGCCTTGTGTGTGTCCTTATGTATGGTTTGCTGAATTGGAGTCACAGAACTCAGTGTGGTTTCTTATGACGTGTACGCTGTGTCTGGTGACGTTGGCTCTGAAGAGTGTACTGGTGTTCTCGATGTGAGGGACCAAGGCTTCGCGTCCAGCGGGTCTGTGTTGAATGTAAAGGCTCTCGAGGGATCATTCAACAGACTGGGAGGGGTGGACCATGCGTGGTGGCTCCTTGACCATTGGCTAGAGCGGGTGGAACCGGAATACATCTTGGTCGTCAAATGGACGCCACGATAGTTATACATATATATTACGTGTTCCAAGTTATTGTTATTTTCACTATTGCTATCTGAGCAAAATTACATGCATTCACATTTCAATGTCGCTATATGTGTGATAGATTCATAATTTCATGCATTCCCATTTCAATATCGTTATATGAACGATAGATTCATAAATTCATACATATTCCAATATCGCTTGATGAAGTGGTAAATTGATGAATTGATAAATTGATCAATTCATAAATACGTGCATCCATATGTCAAATATCACTAAATGAGTGTCATATTGATAAGTGCATAAATCACACGCTTTGGTCACCCTTGGTGCTTAATAAGACCATGTTTATATTGGGGTGTAGCTCATATACTCTTATTTGTTGATTGGTGATAGGATGTTATTCACGTTTGTTTAAAATTCCATTCGTTAAATTCATCTTTGATTTTTCTCGTTGAGTTACTTGTTGTTGATAGTTCCATGTTAGGAACTTTATAATTTTCCTTATCTTTTTGTTATAACGGTGTCAGATTTGTTCATCTTTAAATTGCGTTTATAAATAAACATCTTATTAACGCAGTTGCTTTCGGTGTCTTCACTAATCTAGTCCCAACCCGGCTTCATCCTGTGACAGTGTAATTAAAACTTTAAAAAATGCAATGCGTCATTATTTTGCTACTCATGGTATAAAATGTTCTAAAATTAAATGTAATAAATGTGGAAGTATGAATTGAATTCCCTTCAATCATGACTGTCTTATTATTTTAATGGAAGGTAACATGTATCCCTTTAATTACCGAATCCTCATATACGTCAAGTCTTGAGTCTATTAAGTCCTACCTAAACTCCTAAATGAAATTAGCATATGCAGTAAGGTCATCTTGAGCCTATTAAGTCCTACCTAAACTCCTAAATGAAATTAGCATATGCAGTAAGGTCATCCTGAGTCTATAAAGTCCTACCTAAATTCCTAAATGAAATTAGCATATGCAGTAAGGTCATCTTGAGCCTATTAAGTCCTACCTAAATTCCTAAATGAAATTAGCATATGCAGTAAGGTCATCTCGAGTCTATTAAGTCCTACCTAAATTCCTAAATGAAATTAGCGTATGCAGTAAGGTCATCCTGAGTCTATAAAGTCCTACCTAAACTCCTAAATGAAATTAGCATATGCAGTAAGGTCATCTCGAGTCTATAAAGTCCTACCTAAATTCCTAAATGAAATTAGCATATGCAGTAAGGTCATCCTGAGTCTATAAAGTCCTACCTAAACTCCTAAATGAAATTAGCATATGCAGAAAGGTCAGAATCTCTTCATGATAAATTTGTACATGAATATGGAAGCAAAGAGCATGAAACATATATTGATAAATTGATATATTGCGTGCTAAGGAGGAATACAAATTGGTTTTATCCTAAATATACGATGCTAAAATTTTCCAAATACAATAGGTAATAATTACAGTTAAATTTTCATCGTCTTTCATTTTAAATTGTCTTTAAATTAAAATCGCTAAATAAACATTCTCGTTCAGATGTTTTGTTTCAGTCAATATTAAATCCCGGATTCTTCCCAGTACTTGTTCACCTTTTAGTGAGAGATTTATAACAGGAAGTTCTACTGACAGCAGTTAGGTCTTTTTGGACAACTATTCTGCATGCTAATTAAATACTAATTCACCAACAACATAAGAGTTACCGACGTGACGTGCAGGTCTGATCAATTCAAGGGATGGTGAGCCAAATAAAACTCCTCGGTGATAATTTAATCCACTTACCTACTATAGTCAGTGTAGCTATTGGTTGCCCTATAACATTAGGAACTACCTCGACTATATCTGCAAACAAAATTATGCTTCGGATGTATGTCGGCGCAGTAATTTACAGAAAAATCATACATTTATTTCGCCTGAAATTTCTCCGCAAAAAAGAAACCCTAAATCTATCAGGACTACCTTGGCTATTTCTGCATTTGGATTGATTGCAGGATTGACCAAGTTGTTACGAATAATAAAAATAATTAGATAAATCGTAACTTCTCGGTCAGTACTTGTTTCGTAAATGGCCAAAAGTAGTCCAAATGGAACTCTCCACATACATTTGAGGTATGATTAGTAGGATTGACCTCGAAGTTCCGAATGGCCCTATAAATGTTAGATTGTGTCGCTTGCACAGAGTTTTTGGATGGATTTTCCTCCGTGTTAGATGATACAATAGCTATATTTTTCCGATGCATTAACACTTATCGTATATGTGTGTTTTCTGTATGTTTTACATAGTCTTGTCCTTGTATATTTAAAATCGGTATGCATGTAAAATGATATCTTAAGGATGTATTGGCCAGCCATTATTTTGCAAAGTATATTTTGAAATCGCATGTACGTGTAGAGTATATTCTATTCATGTAAATTGACTTCTCCGCATTGAATTTTTTAAGCAGGAATTATAAATGGGGGAGGGGTGGGGAGTATTTTAAGTGTGTTGGCCAACCATTACGCATGTGTATTTTAAGACCATATAACTGTATAGAGTAGAATCTATTCATGTAGAATGAGTTTCCTGCATTGATTATTAAAATATAAATTATAAATGTAGGAGAGGTATGCACTTTTAGCGTAGAAGCAGAATTGTATAACTAGAAAAAAAGGCATCATTATATGTATGTTTGGTTTTTGAAATACATTGTTATATTATTGTTTACAGCCGGTAAAATAGCTCAAAAAGGCTCATGTTTCTTATTATGTAATGTAATTCTGACTCTAAATACAAATTTGTCTGTTGTCTATATTGAAGCATGGCCCTAGTATGTAATGCAATTCTGACTCTAAATACAGATTTGTCTGTTGTCTATATTGAAGCATGGCCCTAGTAGGTAATGCAATTCTGACTCCAAATACAAATTTGTCTGTTGTCTATATTGAAGCATGCCCTAGTATGTAATGTAATTCTGACTCCAAATACAAATTTGTCTGTTGTCTATATTGAAGCATGGCCCTAGTACGTAATGCAATTCTGACTCTAAATACAAATTTCTCTGTTGTCTATATTGAAGCAATACAGATCTGTCAGATTCATGCTAATTTCCATATATAAAAATTACACTGAAACATTAACCAAAGGCGTGATTGTTAAATGTGTGACAATTGTGCATAATTTTTCAATGCTATCTTTGTTTGCTTTAATAAATCTCTCGAGAACCGACCTTTTAGTTTTCTTGAATGGGGTGTTGGGTGTTGGAGTGGAGGGGATTTTGGGATTTTATTTTCGACCAGGATGTTGTGGGGTTTTTTCTTTTTCTTTTACCTAAAATAGAGAGTTTTTTTTCTTCAAGAAATATAATGGATATAATTTTTGTGTGTACACTACAGAGAAAGAATATTTTTATCAAGCCATTTGGGGGCCGCACATTTTTTCAAACGAATTTCAGTCCTCCCTTCCCTTAAATTAAGTAGTTAATCCTGTATGTTAAGAATTTTCCTGTTTTTTTTTTATTTATTCACACGGAGGGGGCATCTCCCTCGTAAATGTTCATATATAAAATAGACCCTGTTCTTACACACACTAGTTTTGACACATGCCTACTGAGCTCATCCTTAGATTTTATAATAATATTGTTATCTGTTTATGTTTTCCATGTACCATATATACTCGATTAAAAGTCAAGTAAAGTGCAAACTGCACAGACAAAATTCTCCCTTTCATTAGTGCACTGGCAGATCTAGGTCTATGCAGTTAGGAGTAATCAGTACAACTGTAAACAACATAGATCCTGATCTGCGGGTGCATTATCTGATGGCAATTCAGGGTCTATGTTGTTTACAGTTGGACTCGAATGATCAGCAAGTATATGGAATATGCTATGCTATAATCTTCCTATAAAGACACCCATTATTTTAACAAAGGCAATGCTATAATCTTCGTATAAAGACACCCATTATTATAACAAAGGAAATGATATAATCTCCCTATAAAGACACCCATTATTTTAACAAAGGAAATGCTATAATCTTTCAATAAAGACACCCATTATTTTAATAAAGGAAATGCTATTTTCTGTTAGATCTCATGGCATAAGACCAATGAAATACTTAACATTCTGATATTTCTTCTTCTTCTTCTGGCCCACTGCGTCATGCTGACCTGGGCATTCAATGGCGCATCCTCTGTGTCATTCTCCTGGCCCATTCTTCTGGCCCATTATGTCATGCGGAATAGTTGCATTCAATGACAGATCCTCTTTGTCACATTCCTGGCCCACTGTGTCATGCTGAATGGAGGCATTCAATGGCACATCCTCTTTGTTGCTCTCCTGGCCTACAATTGTCATCTGCACCACTTTCAGTCTGTAGTGCTGAACTGTGGCATTCAATGACACATCCTCTTTGTCATTCTCCTTGCCCACAGTGTCATAACTAATGATCCCATTCAATGGCACATCCTCTTTGTCGTTTTCTTGGCCTACTATATCATGCTGTGTTATGGTATTCAATGGCACATCCTCTTTGCCATTCTCCTGGCCTACTGTGTCATGCTGAACTGTGGCCTTAAATGGCACATCCTCTTTATCATTCTCCTGGCACATTGTGTCATGCTGAATTGTGACATATAAAGGCACATCGTCTTTGTCATTCTCCTGGCCCACAATTGTCATCTGCACCACTTTCAGGAGGGTTTTCTCTATCACTATCTTGGGCCATTGTATCATCATCTGTAAGAACGAATGTGATGTGTTTCAAACATGTGCTCAAAAAGAGTTTTCTAATTCAATAAATAATAATGAAGGAGTTACATGAGAAACCAGAAATTTCATCAGCTCACAGTGACCCTGACCCAGAAATCAACTGACACATATATATGTCAGAGCATTCCTTTAAAGTCGGGAGAATTGCCTTCTATCTGTCAGTCTGTCCCAGTATTCTTTTAAATTTAGGAAAATTACCGTTTTATCTATAAATCTCCACCAGCATTCCTTTAAAGTTGTCTCTATCACTTCTATTTGTCAGGTTGTTCCAGCATTCCTTTAAAATTGGGAGAATTAACCTTCAATCTGTCAGGTTGTCCCATCATTCCTTTAAAGTCGAGACAATCGCCCATCCATCTGTCGGTCTGTCCCAGCATTCCTTTAGAGTAAGAAGATTCGCCCTTCCATCTGTCAGTCTGTCCCAGCATTCCTTTAAAGTCGGAAAAATCGCCCTTCCATCTGCCAGTCAGTACCAGCATTCCCTTAATGTCGAAAATATCCACCTTCCATTTGTCAGTCTGTCCCAGCATTTCTTAAAAGTCGGAAAAATCGCCCTCCTAAATTATCAGTCTGTCCCAGCATTCATTTAAAGTCGGGAGAATCTCCTTTCCATCTGTCATTCTGTCCCAGCATTCCTATGAAATCTGAAGAATCGCCCTTCCATCTTTCAGTCTGTCCCAGCATTCCTTTAAAGTCGGGATAATCGCCTTTCCATCTGTCAGTCTGTCCCAGCATTCCTCTATCTTGGGAAGAATCGCCCATCCATCCCTCAGTCTGTCCTAGCATTCCTTTAAAGTCGAGATAATCGTCATTGCATTCGTCAGTCTGTCCTAGCATTCCTTTAAAGTCGGGAGAATCGCCCTCCCAGATTATCAGTCTATCCCAGCATACCTTTGAAGTCGCAAGAATCTCCTGTCCATCTGTCAGTCTGTTCCAGTATTCCTTTAGAGTCGGGAGAATCGCCCTTCCTTCCGCCAGTCTGTCCCAGCATTCCTTTAAAGTCAAGAGAATCGCAAATCCATCTGTCAGTCTGACCCAGCATTCCTCTTTAAGTCGGGGGAATCGCCATTCCATCCGACAGTCTGTCCCAGCATTACTTTAAATTCAGAAGAATTGCTATTCCATCTGTCAGTCTGTTCCAATATTCCTTTAAAGTCAGGAGAATTCCCCCTCCCATCTGTCAGTCTGTTCCAGCATTCCTTAAAGTCGGGAGAACGCTCTTCAATCTGTCAGTCTCTCCCAGCATTCCTTTAAGGTCGAGAGAATCGCCCTTCCATCCGCCAGTCTGTCCCAGCGTTCCTTTAAAGTCGAGAGAATCGCCAATTCATCTGTCAGTCTGTCACAGTATTCCTTCAAAGTCGGGAGAATCGTCCTTCCATCTGTCAGTCTGTCCCAGCATTACTTTAAAGTCGCAAGAATCGCCTTTCTATCTGTCAGCATTCTTTAAAGTCGGGAGAATCCCCCATTCATCCTTCAGTCTGTCCCAGCATTCCTTTAAAGTCGGGAGAATTGCCCTCCCAAATGATCAGTCTGTCCCAGCATTTCTTTAAAGTCGGGAGAATCTCCTTTCCATCTTTCAGTCTGTCCGCGCTTTCCTTTAAAAACGGGAGAATTGCCCTTCCATCTGTCAGTATGTCCCAGTATTCCTTTAAAGTCGGGAGAATCGCCCTCCCAAATTATCAGTCTGTCCCAGCATTCCATTAAAGTGGGAAGAATCGCCCTTCCATCTGTCAATCTGTTCCAGCATTCCTTTAAAGTCATGAGAATCTCCTGTCCATCTGTCAGTCTGTCCCAGCATTCCTTTAAAGTCGAGAGAATTGCCTTTCCATTTGTCAGTCTGTCCCAGCATTCATTTAAAGTCAAAAGAATCACCCTCCCAAGTTATCAGTCTGTCCCAGCATTTCTTTAAAGTCGGGAGAATCTCCTTTCCATCTTTCAGTCTGTCTGCCCTTTCCTTTAACGACAGGGGAATTGCCCTTCCTTCTGTCAGTCTGTCCCAGCATTCCTTTAAAGTTGGGAGAATAGCCAATCCAACTGTCACTCTGTCAAAGCATTCCTTTAAAATCGGAAGAATTGCCCTTCCATCTGTCAGTCTGTCCCAGCATTCCTTTAAAGTTGGGATAATCGCCATTCCATCTATCAGTCTGTCCCAGCATTCCTTTAAAGTCGGGAGAATCCCCCATCCATCCTTCAGTCTGTCCCATCATTCCCTTAAAGTCGAGAGAATTGTCAATCCATTTGTCAGTCTGTCCCATCATTTTTTAAAGTCGGGAGAATCGCCCCCCCCCCCCTCCCAAATTATCAGTCTGTCCCCGCATTCCTTTAAAGTCGGTGGAATTTCCCTTCCATATGTCAGTCTGTCCCATCATTCCTTTCAAGTCGGGAGAATCGCCCTCATAAATTATGTCTGTCCCAGCATTTCTGTGAAGTCGGAAGAATCGCCTTTCCATCTGTCAGTCTGTCCCTGCATTCCTTTAAAGTCGGGAGAATCGCCCTCACAAATTATCAGTCTGTCCCAGCATTCCTTTAAAGTCAGGAGAATCTCCTGTCCATCTGGCAGTCTGTTTCAGCAATCCTTTAAAGTCGGGAGAATTATCCTCCCTAATTATCAGTCTGTCCCAGCATTCCTTTAATGTCGGGAGAATCTCCTTTCCATCTGTCAGTCTGTCCCAGCATTCCTTTAAAGTCGAGAGAATTCCCTTTCCATTTGTCAGTCTGTCCCAGCATTCCTTTAAGGTTGGGAGAATTACCTTCCCTAATTAACAGTCTATCCCAGCATTCCTTTAAAGTCAGGAGAATCTCCTTTCCATCTGTCAGTCTGTCCCAGCGGCAGCCCGACAAAAGCGCGCCGACAAAAGCGCGCAGACAAGAGCGCGCAGGACAAAAGAGCGCAAAGACAAAAGCGCGCCGACATAATCGCGCAAAGACGAAAGCCTACAACAATTACCATTTTGTGTCTCTAGTAAAGAAACTAACAAATACAGCATTAAAGATCATTAAGCATCGTTTATCAATTAATATCTCAATATGGCGTTAAAGATCAAATAACATCATCTATTCATTAATATCACAATATGCAGAAATATGGCGTTAAAAATCAAATAACATCATCTATTCATCTCAATTACAGTCTTCGTCACTTCATTAAGTTTTGGAGTGGGAGCATGATTATGCTCCGAAACAACAATTACTGCATCTGTTGCATCAAATTTCAGCCGACATTTGCAGTCTTTCTTCACGCATCTCCATGACGTACTACCATCCGAATGAATACGATCTTTACGAAGCCGATAGCCATCACGTAAAATGTGTTCTTTCTGCTTCTGCGATTCGGTTCTTTACATAACTGCAAATGTTTGGGCCTAAATATATTCGTGTGCTATTTATACAGTTTTAGGTATGCAAGTAGCTTTGAAGATTAACTCTTCAAATAATATTTGGAACTTAGAAATTATGTTACTTTTCTACTTCTACTCTTCAGGTTTTGTCGGCGCGCTTTTGTCGGCGCGCTTTTGTCGGGGGTTTTAAGCTGCGCGCTTTTGACGGCGCGCTTTTGTCGGTGCGCTTTTGTCAGGACACCTGTCCCAGCATTCCTTTAAAATCGTGAGAATCGCCCTTCCATCTGTCAGTCTGTCCCAGCATTCCTTTAAAGTCGGGAGAATCGCCCTTCCAGCTGTCAGTCTGTCCCAGCATTCCATTAAAGTCGGAAGAATCGCCCTTTTATCTGTCAGTCTGTCCCTGTAACTTCTTTGCAAAACTACTTAAAATAAATTACACGATTTTCATCCTGAACAGAGCATTTAATAAATCTTGATGAAAAATCGCAGCCGCAGTAAGCCATCATAAGCTATATAAATGACTATTCGTGTATCTAGGTGATGTTTATAGATCTTTACAATTATGGTTCATTGAGACGCTTAACAGCTATGCTGGTGTTACCTCTCTTCAAAACCCAGCATGCAGTACATGACTTCAACAACATGTGCGAGTGAAGGGATCGTAGTCAAGTACCTCTTTTTAATCATAATTCTTCTAAGATGAAAACCTGCCTGTAATTTTTAAAGCCTTTTATTACTCCCCCCCCCCCCAAAAAAAAAATAAAGATAAAAAAAAATACCTTCAACTTCAGTTTTTATGGAATACCTTGATATGTACTTGCAATAGTGGTCAATCTGTCAAGGTTTATTTTGCTATGTGAAGTCGAACTAAAGGTATTCTGTGGAAACCAATGATGCTGGTTGCTTGGTTTGTATAGGCACTTTAAACACATTATTGAGTATACCATGCTGAGGATATGGGGCTAAGTACCTTTTCCATGAAGGCTCAGAGGAAGCTGACCTGTATGGATAATTAACTCACAACCCTTCTGTGGAAACCAACTTGTGCATATGCAGTGAATACAATAGTGATCCTGCTTGATGCAACCATTGTTGCTCTAATGTGCATATTTACTGCTATAATGTGCATATTTACTGTTATAATGTGCATAGTTACTGCTATAATGTGCATAGTTACTGTTATAATGTGCATAGTTACAGTAACATTGATGCGTAATTATTCCCAACATTGGCATGAAAATTTTGAACCAGAACCTGTACGTACCTGCTTTGCTTCAGGAGTCCTCATATACCAATGGGACAGGGAACTCATATACCAATGGGACAGGGAACTCATATACCAATGGGACAGGGAACTCTGAAACCACAAATAATGACAATTAGTGAAAACAAGAGCTTTATAAAGACAACATACTTATAGTATGCCTGCATTAAAAACCGCTCTTTGTTTTTGCAGGTTTTAATGGCACGCTTTAAAATAATTTTGGCTGATCATTCTTGGGAAATGGCTCCCACTTGTATATGGGAGGTATGCGTCTCTCAAGACATAAAGTGAAATGAAAATGCAAAGTTCAAGTTATTTATATAAAGCCTAAACAAAACCTTAAAGCTGCTGTTTACATCCAATGATGAAATGGGGGGCAGGGCATTAGGTCTCTTGTAGATTTGTCCAGGCAATGTACAAAACACAAAAACACTTCAGAGTTAGCTAAGCTCACATGTTCCCCTTTCACCTTCCCACTTCATACCCCATCCACTTGATAGTCAAACTCCCCATCCCTAAATTACTGACATTACATACGTATTATTAACATATAAGAGCACATCAGTACAACACTGGTTATATATGAAGCCACTTAAAAGTAAAGTAAAAAGAATTGCGACAAAAATGTAGGAAAGTAAACCCTTGCAAATAAATGTGAAATAAAGTACTACAACCTAAAAGTTATAAGCTAAAGATGTTAAAACTGTAAATGATATATAAAATAAAACGTAAAGGTAAAAGATATAAAATCGCTATAATTTTGGGTCTAAATTTGATCTAAAAACTACAGTCCTTCAAAAGAAATCCAAGGTTTTCAAATTCAGCGGAGGTATTTATAGAAAAAGCAACTTCATCAAAACTGGTTGTTACTTACTGGAGTTAATGTTCTGACAAGATGAAAATGGACATAGAGGATGGTGAAATATCCCATATTTTCTAGTATGGGTATAATAACCAATTATTTGTTGAAAAGCACTTTAAAATATAACGACACTGTAATGAAATATGAAACAATTATGATGCTTGACCAAACAAAAACCATTGAGGACATTTTTCACAATAGTTGCAAGGAAGTTAGAACTGTAGAAATATTGGGACTACATTAAAAACTTTAACATGTTTAAAGAAAATTGTTAAAGAAGATAACGTTCTATAGCAACAGGCCCCAAAACCCTGTCTAACTACATTAGAGTATTATGACATGCTTGAAACATTACACCCTGTCTACCTACATTAGAGTATTATGACATGCTTTAAATATTAACCCTGTCTACCTACATTATCATAATATGACATGCTTTAAAACATTAACCCTGTCTACCTACATTAGAGTATTATGACATGCTTGAAACATTAACCCTGTGTACCTACATTAGAGTAATATGACATGCTTTGAAACATTAACCATGTCTACCTACATTAGAGTTATATGACATGCTTGAACATTAACCGTGTCTACCTACATTAGAGTTATATGACATGCTTGAAACATTAACCCTGTCTACCTACATTACAGTTATATGACATGCTTGAACATTAACCGTGTCTACCTACATTAGAGTTATATGACATGCTTGAAACATTAACCCTGTCTACCTACATTAGAGTTATATGACATGCTTTAAAACATTAACCCTGTCTACCTACATTAGAGTAATATGACATGCTTTAAAACATTAACCCTGTCTACCTACATTAGAGTTATATGACATGCTTGAAACATTAACCCTGTCTACCTACATTAGAGTTATATGACATGCTTGAAACATTAACCCTGTCTACCTACATTAGAGTTATATGACATGCTTGAAACATTGACCCTGTCTACCTACATTAGAGTAATATGACATGCTTTAAAACATTAACCCTGTGTACCTACATTAGAGTTATATGACATGCTTTAAAACATTAACCCTGTCTAAATAAATTAATGTAATATGACATACTTTGAAACGTTAACCCTGTCTACCTACATTATAGTAATATAACATGCTTTGAAACATTAACCCCGTCTACCTACATTATAATAATATTACATGCTTGGAACATTAACCTTGTCTACCTACATTAGAGTAATATGACATGCTTGAACATTAACCGTGTCTACCTACATTAGAGTAATATGACATGCTTTGAAACATTAACCCTGTCTACCTACATTAGAGTTATATGACATGCTTTAAAACATTAACCCTGTCTACCTACATTAGAGTTATATGACATGCTTTAAAACATTAACCCTGTCTACCTACATTAGAGTTATATGACATGCTTTGAAACATTAACCCTGTCTAAATAAATTAATGTAATATGACATACTTTGAAACGTTAACCCTGTCTACCTACATTATAGTAATATAACATGCTTTGAAACATTAACCCCGTCTACCTACATTATAATAATATTACATGCTTGGAACATTAACCTTGTCTACCTACATTAGAGTAATATGACATGCTTGAACATTAACCGTGTCTACCTACATTAGAGTAATATGACATGCTTTGAAACATTAACCCTGTCTACTACATTAGAGTAATATGACATGCTTTGAAACATTACCCCTGTCTACCTATATTATAGTAATATGACATGCTTGACAAATTAACCCTGTCAACCTATATTAGAGTAATATGACATACTTTGAAACATTAACCCTGTCTACCTACATTATAATAATATGACATGCTTTGAAACATTAACCGTGTCTACCTACATTAGAATAATATGACATGCTTGACAAATTAACCCTGTCTAACTACATTAGAGTAATATGACACCCTTTGAAACATTAACCATGTTTACCAACATTATAATAATATGAGATGCTTTGAAACATTGACCCTGTCTACCTACATTAGAATAATATGACATGCATGAAACATTAACTCTGTCTACCTACATTATAATAATATGAGATGCTTTGAAACATTAACGCTGTCTACCTACATTAGAGTAATATGACATGCTTGAAACATTAACCATGTCTACCAATATTAAAATATTATGAGATGCTTTGAAACATTAACCCTGTCTACCTACATTAGAGTAATATGACATGCTTGAAACATTAACTCTGTCTACCTACATTATAATAATATGAGATGCTTTGAAACATTAACCCTGTCTAACTACATTAGAGTATTATGACATGCTTGAAACATTAACCGTATCTACCTACATTAGAGTAATATGACATGCTTGAAACATTAACCCTGTCTACCTACATTAGAGTAATATGACATGCTTTGAAACATTAACCCTGTCAACCTACATTAGAGTAATATGACATGCTTGAAACATTAACCTTGTCTACCTACATTATAATAATATGACATGCGTTGAAACATTAACCCTGTCTACATACATTATAATAATATGACATGCTTGAAACATTAACCCTGTCTACCTACATTAGAGTAATATGACACGCTTGAAACATTAACCCTGTCTACCTACATTAGAGTAATATGACATGCTTGAAACATTAACCGTGTCTACTACACTATAGTAATATGACATGCTTGAAACATTAACACTGTCTACTACATTATAGTAATATGACATGCTTGAAACATTAACCCTGTCTACTACATTATAGTAATATGACATGGTTGAAACATTAACCCTGTATACTACATTATAGTAATATGCTTGAAACATTAACCCTGTCTACCTACATTAGAATAAAATATGACATGCTTGAAACATTAACCCTGTCTACCACATTATAGTAATATGACATGCTTGAAACATTAACCCTGTCTAACTACAATAGAGTAATATGACATGCTTTGAAATATTAACCCTGTCTACTACATTAGAGCAATATGACATGCTTGAAACATTAACCCTGTCTACAACATTATAGTAATATCACATGCTTGAAACATTAACCCTGTCTACTACATTATAGTAATATGACATGCTTGAAACATTAACCCTGTCTACTACATTATAGTAATATGACATGCTTGAAAAATTAACCCTGTCTACTACATTATAGTAATATGACATGCTTGAAACATTAACCCTGTCTACCTACATTAGAGTAATATGACATGCTTGAAACATTAACCGTGTCTACCTACATTAGAGTAATATGGCATGCTTTAAAACATTAACTGTGTAAACCTACATTATAGTAATATGACATGCTTTAAAACATTAACTGTGTATACCTACATTATAGTAATATGACATGCTTTAAAACATTAATCCTGTCTACCAACATTACAGAAATTTCACATGCTTTGAAACATTAACCCAGTCTACCTACATAAGAGTAATATGACATGCTTTGAAACATTAACCCTGTCTACCTACATAAGAGTAATATGACATGCTTTGAAACATTAACCGTGTATACCTACATTAGAGTAATATGACATGCTTTGAAACATTAACCCTGTCTACCTACATTAGAGTAATATGACATGCTTTGAAACATCAACCCTGTCTACCTACATTAGAGTAATATGACATGCTTTGAGACATTAACCGTGTATACCTACATTACAGTAATATCACATGCTTTAAAACATTAACTGTGTCTACCTACATTACAGTAATATCACATGCTTTGAAACATTAACCCTGTCTAAATAAATATGAGTAATATGAGATGCTTGAAATATTAACCATGTCTAAAGAAATTAGAGTAATATGACATGCTTGAAACATTAACTCTGTCTAAATAAATTAGAGTAATATGATATGCTTTGAAACATTAACCGAGTGTACCTACATAATAGTAATATGACATGCTTTGAAACATTAACCCTGTCTACCTACATTTTAATAATATGACATGCTTGAAACATTAACCCTGTCTACCTACATTAGAGTAATATGACATGCTTGAAAGATTAACCCCGTCTACCTACATTAGAGTAATATGACATGCTTTGAAACATTAACCCTGTCTACCTACATTAGAGTAATATGACATGCTTTGAAACATTAACCCTGTCTACCTACATTAGAGTAATATGACATGCTTTGAAACATTAACCTTGTCTACCTACATTACAGTAATATGACATGCTTGAAACAATAACCCTGTCTACATACATTAGAGTAGTATGACATGCTTGAACATTAACCGTGTCTACCTACATTAGGGTAATATGACATGCTTGAAACATTACCCCTGTCTACCTACATTAGAGTAATATAACATGCTATGAAACATTAACCCTGTCTACCTACATTCGAGTAATATGACATGCTTGTAACATTAACCCTGTCTACCTACATTAGAGTAATTTGACATGCTTGGAACATTAACCCTGTCTACCTACATTAGAGTAATATGACATGCTTGAAACATTAACCCTGTCTACCTACATCAGAGTAATATGACATGCTTGAAACAATAACCTGTCTACCTACATTAGAGTAATATGACATGCTTGAACATTAACCGTGTCTACCTGCATTAGAGTAATATGACATGTTTTGAAACATTAACCCTGTGTACCTACATTAGGGTAATATGACATGCTTTGAAACATTAACCCTGTCTACCTACATTATAATAATATGATATACTTTGAAACATTAACCCTGTCTACCTATATGAGAGTAATATGAAATGCTTGACAAATTAACCCTGTCTAACTGCATTAGAGTAATATGACATGCTTTGAAACATTAACCCTGTCTACCTACATTAAAATAATATGACATGCTTGAAACATTAACCCTGTCTACCTATATTATAGTAATAAGACATGCTTGACAAATTAACCCTGTCTACCTACATTAGAGAAATGTAACATGCTTTGAAACATTAACCCTGTCTACCTACATTATAATAATATGACATACTTTGAAACATTAACCGTGTCTACCTACATTAGAATAATATGCCATGCTTGACAAATTACCCCTGTCTACCTACATTAGAGTAATATGACATGCTTTGAAACATTAACCATGTCTACCTGCATTATAATAATATGACATGGTTTGAAACATTAACCCTGTCTACCTACATTAGAGTAATATGACATGCTTTGAAACATTATCCCTGTCTAAATAAATTAGAGAAATATTACATGTTTTGAAACATTAACCCCGGTTACCTACAATATAGTAATATAACATGCTTTGAAACATTAACCCTTCGTACCTACATTTGAGTAATATGAGATGCTTGAACATAACCGTGTCTACCTACATTATAGTAATATGAGGTGCTTGAACATTAACCATGTCTACCTACATTAGAGTAATATGACATGCTTGAAATATTAACCCTGTCTACCTGTATTATGGTAATATGACATGCTTGAAATATTAACCCTGTCTACCTATATTAGAGTAATATGACATGCTTTGAAAGATTAACCCTGTCTTCCTACATTAGAGTAATATGACATGCTTTGAAACATTAACCTTGTCTACCTACATTAGAGTAATATGACATGCTTGAAATATTACCCCTGTCTACCTGTATTATGGTAATATGACATGCTTGAAATATTAACCCTGTCTACCTATATTAGAGTAATATGACATGCTTTGAAACATTAACCCTGT
This sequence comes from Margaritifera margaritifera, assembly GCA_029931535.1. Classification (NCBI taxonomy): domain Eukaryota; kingdom Metazoa; phylum Mollusca; class Bivalvia; order Unionida; family Margaritiferidae; genus Margaritifera; species Margaritifera margaritifera. Next base: position 558,144 of record JAQPZY010001019.1, read on the forward strand.
CTTCCTACATTAGAGTAATATGACATGCTTGAAAGATTAACCCTGTCTTCCTACATTAGAGTAATATGACATGCTTTGAAACATTAACCATGTCTACCTACATTAGAGTAATATGACATGCTTGAAATATTAACCCTGTCTACCTGTATTATGGTAATATGACATGCTTGAAAGATTAACCCTGTCTTCCTACATTAGAGTAATATGACATGCTTTGAAACATTAACCATGTCTACCTACATTAGAGTAATATGACATGCTTGAAATATTAACCCTGTCTACCTGTATTATGGTAATATGACATGCTTGAAATATTAACTCTGTCTACCTATATTAGAGTAATATGACATGCTTTGAAAGATTAACCCTGTCTTCCTATATTAGAGTAATATGACATGCTTTGAAACATTAACCCTGTCTACCTACATTAGAGTTATATGACATGCTTTGAAAGATTAACCCTGTCAACCTATATTAGAGTAATATGACATGCTTTGAAACATTAACCCTGTCTACCTATATTATAGTAATATGACATGCTTTGAAACATTAACATTGTGAACTTACATTAGAGCAATATAACATGCTATGAAACATTAACCCTGTCTACCCACATTATAGTAATATGAGATGCTTTGAAACATTAACGCTGTCTACCTACATTAGAGTAATATGACATGTTTTGAAACATTAACCCTGTCTACCTACATTAGAGTAATATGACATGCTTTGAAACCTTAACCCTGTCTACCTACATTAGAGTATTATGACATATCTTGAAACATTAACCTCTTGGTTAAATTGCATTGACACACTATGTTACAATTTTAAACAGTGTTTCACTGGTATATTAAAACATATGGTATACCTGATATGACACAAAAGGCACACCTGTCCATTATAACTGACATATCAAATTTCATTATGGCTGCATTTCCTTTAAGAAAACACTATTTTTCGCTGAACTTGAAAAATGTATAAACCAATTATTTGGTTTTCCTTACGAAATGCATGCATACAAATATTTTAAAAATGTCCATTATATTTTTAATTTTAGGATATTGCTAAAATCACTAGTTGAAAATATGCATTATAATGAGATGACAACAAATGATACTCTTCAAATGACCTTTGACAGCTATACCAATTTAAACGGTGAGAAAGTTTGATTGTCAGCCAAGAGAAAATCTACAAGGAAACGTTTGTGCATCCATAACCAGTATGACTATATTACATCTGCTATTTTCCTGTGAAAGATTTTCTAGATCACAAATGTGCAATTTACTAAATAATGCTGCTGCTTGATCAAGGAAAATCACCTGTAACATACCTAGATGACCATGCTTTATCAAGGAAAGACACCTGTAATACCCCTAGATGACCATTTATCAAAGAAAGACACCTGTAATGTACCTAGATGACCATGCTTTATCAAGGAACGACACCTGTAATATCCCTAGATGACAATGCTTTATCAAAGAAAGACACCTGTAATGTACCTACATGACCATGTTTTATCAAGGAAAGCCACCTGTAACATACCTATATGACCAAGCTTTATCAAGGAAAGACACCTGTAACATACCTATATGACCATGCCTTATCAAGCAAAGCCACCTTGACACCCATGCTTTATCAAGGAAAGTCACCTGTAACGTATGCCCATGTTTCGTCAAGGAAAGCCACCTATAACGTACCTAGTGCCGTTGCTTCATCAAGGAAAGTCACCTGTCACGTACCTAGATGACCATGCTTTATCACGGAAAGTCATCTGTAACGTACCTAGATAACCAATGCTTCATCAAGGAAAGTCACCTGTCACGTACCCTGATGACCATGCTTTATCAAGTAAAGTCACCTGTCACGTATCTATATGACCATGCTTTATCAAGGAAAATCAACTGTTACATACCTAGACGACAATGCTTTATCAAGGAAAGTCATCTGTCATTTACCTAGACGACCATGCTTTTATCAAGGAAAGCCAACTGTCACATAAATAGATGACAATGCTTTATCAAGGAAAGTCATCTGTCATGTACCTATATGACCATGCCTTATCAAGCAAAGCCACCTTGACACCCATGCTTTATCACGGAAAGTCGCCTGTAACGTATCTAGATGCCCATGTTTCATCAGGGAAAGCCACCTGTAACGTACTTAGTGCCCTTGCTTCATCAAGGAAGGTCACATGTCACGTACCTAGATGACCATGCTTTATCAAGGAAAGCCACCTGTCACGTACCTAGATGACCATGCTTCATCAAAGAAAGTCACCTGTCACGTACCTAGATGACCATGCTTTATCAAGGAAAGTCACCTGTCACGTATCTAGATGACCATGCCTTATCAAGGAAAGTCAACTGTAACATACCTAGATGACCATGTTTTATCACGGAATGTCACCTGTAACGTTCCTAGATGACCATGCTTTATCACGGAAAGTCACCTGTAACGTACCAAGATAACCATGTTTTATCACGGAATGTCACCTGTAACATACCTAAATGACCATGCTTTATCAAGGAAAGTCACTTGTAACGTACCTAGATGACCATGCTTTATAGACGAAACACACCTTTCTTTCCTTGATAAATCATCTATCTATAGTGAAAAAATAAACTTAGACATGATGTAGCATTATTTTAAGCCACATCTTTCAATACTTATGATAACTGTCATCCACCTTGCCCAGCTTTCCTGGATTGCCTTTAAAGGTGTCATGCTTTTTCAATGAGTGAATGAAATTTCTTGGTAATCTAGTTGTATGCCATCAAGACAAATGTGTTCCAAAATGACATATTTGTAAAGTTTCACCAAATTAGCATGAACAAAAGTTGAAAAATTAGCTTCAACAAAGCCTATTGTGCAGCTCAATGAGGTCACATTTACCTATTACTCCCAAAGCATTCCCACATAAACCTGAACCCAGTGGCTTATGTTCTTATAGAATATATGTCAATGGAAGATGTCCACAGACAGATGACAAATAACAGACACACTAAACATGGGCAAGATCTTACTATGAATTTCAACTGCATTCTGAGTCGTCTGATTGGCTCATTTGCCATATTTTGTTATAAATTATGACTGACAATGTTCTTCCTTGCTAGCTGGTAACTAGCAGCCATACAGTATCGTCCTTTAACCCATTTATAACATCACTGCCAAGGGTGTTTATAGTACGTTCTCTTCTGAGCACGCCTGCTAACTTGCCTTGTATGTTTAATATCCAAAGTACAAGTCATACAGGTCTTGAAGGCATTCAGTACCAACTATTTAAGTTATAGGAGTCATTTTTGAGAATCTGATTATACATACAGCAGTACCATTAAATGGCGATTGTACACTTTTATTTCGCTCATTGTCGATCAATATTCCTTATCATTTCATAATGCCCTGTATTTGCATATATTGACAGAACTGAGAAGTCAACTTAAAATAAATTGGGAGATTTGCAAAATTTTGTCAGGAGTTTTGCTTTCAAAAGGGTGAGAGATTTTCAATGAGAATGGCAAATTTTTCATTGCAGCACAGGTCTCTGACTTTCTTATCCCAATTAGGACCCAAAGCTTGGGTCAGTATGAGAGATGTTTTCGTCCATTTGTATGAAAACTATGACTAAATCTGCAAAGTGAACTGCTACTGTACACAGGAGATTATGTTCGGCTACAAAGTTGGCAAACAGTGTCTCCGCACATATATCTTTATCAACATTTGATGCAGATTCCGCGAACATGAATTTCAGTGATAGAGTATTTGTTGTTGCATTTAATATGTTTAAATATGCTGCATGACGCATAATGTCGTTCTTGCCACCACAGAAGATATTAAAATCAGCTTTACTGGAAGGGCAGAATGCATATTCTTGAACTTTGAACTTGATTTTAATCACTGAAATTCCCGTTTCCATCCATCATTAAATTTCATGTGATATTTAGGTTGCTTAGCTTTTGGTGTTTTAGCATTGAGAGATAATGCATGCTCAGACATCTCAGCAAACTTTAAGCACTGAAGCCAAACCGACCCTGTTTTATGCGGACTGAGCTCTTTAGTAATCCAACCATAATCAATTAATCTCAAATCCTTTCAGAATTACATCTGATCACACATAGTATAATCCATGTCAACAAACTTCAAGCACTGAAGCGCCAACTGACCTTGCCGATATAATCAAAGGGATGTTAATTGTTTTATGCTGCTTGAAATCAGCGACTGAATCATTTTGCCCTGCTTAAGCCAGTTCAGTCCGTGATCACAGGCAGTATTACAGTAAATATACAACACTTGAAGCAAGGTGTAAAAAGAATAGCAAAAATAAAAATTTTCAATAATAATTTTGCGTACACGGGAGATTTCAGTGAGGGACGGGAGATACCCCTCATCATGGGAGGAAAACCCTCCCGTCTGGGAGGTTCACATGTATGTATTTGTTTCAGTTATGGTTTTCATAGATAAATGTGGTGTACAAAATCTTAGACTTGACCACTGAACTAATGAAACCAAGGCCATGGAGAGGTGAATATATAGTTATTCTGAAAAATTGTCCAACTAATCATACTTAAAAATGTTGGTGATATCTGTTTGAATTATCATGTTCACAAGTTATAAAATCTATATCGTGTTCTTTGGTCCTAAACCAAAAGATGAGGATGGCTGATCACTGAAGAGACTGTCAAAAGATATCCACACAGCAGTGTTCATTAAAATATCAATCCCAATCATGTTCTCATCTCATACGTGTATATAAAGTATATATTTTTTAACGCAATCAGATACAACATCACCTCATAAATAAATACCGATGTCGCTCATGATCAAACTCATCCAAGGTCTTTATGAAATAAGCTTATATACCCTCTGATCAAAATCTATTAGATAGGAAGCCATAAGAGTATTTACAAACAAGTGTCGATGGATGTACAAACAAACGGACAAAAGATCATGCACGATAGACTTGAGGTCAGGTGGGCTAAAAATCTGAATGAAAGCCAAAAAAAAAAATACAAATAAACCAGACAATATTCTCTCATGTTATACTAGTTTTATCTAGGGGTGTCATTGATGAAAAATTCCATACCGATATATCGGGACAAAAATATCAACGATATATTGACTGTTTTTTAAAGATAGAGATGTTACGCTTACAGCAGCACAATTCTTGTGTAAATAAAGTGGCTTGTATTCAAAATCACATTCAATTTATTCAATGGATGTCAGCTTTTGTCAGGTGTTTTTACAAATTCAAATGAAGTAACAACACTATTACTATTTACTTATGTGTTTAATTTCTCTCTCATATTAGGGCTATTATAAGCACTTTCTCGTGTACTAACATGTACAAAGTATATTAAGCGCAGACACAACAGTAAAATGGTTAACATAAGTAATCTAAACTGTAAACAAAATAACCAAAAACAAAATGTCAATATAAGTTTTGTAACCTCACTGTTCTGACTAGATCAGTCTTAAAATTGACTAGACCCACTCTCTGTAGACTTAACATTATTAAACATAATTTCTACTAACACAGAAAAGAACAGCTTGATATCTTCAGTTTCAGAACTTGAATGGAACCTAATGTAAGCAGTAGCCAGTTACTAGTTAGTTGTTCTACTACTAATCACTGTAACCAGTTTTGAACTTTTGATGAGTTATTTTTTTTTTTTTTTATAATTGTGGTGTAAAAAAAGATAAATGTCAGCATTATCAGTGGTCAGTGCACCCCATTTTTATTCAGAATGTTGCCAGCTGTGGAAAATATCCTTTCTGAGGGTACACTAGTTGCAGGAATTTGTAAGTATGTGCAAACCTGTCTAGCCAAATAGGGGTACAATGATTTGTTAAAATGACACCACTCAATGTGGTCTTGATTCATAGGTACAGTAACACCAGATCTATACCTTCCAACTTCAGTTTTTGTAATTTTGTCTTTTGTCGATGTACATTTCTCATCCTTTACAAACAGAACGTCAAAAATGTCATCTTAGACTCTTCTGTTTTTGTAGTACACAACTTAGGTTTTTTTCTCAGAACTCTCACCCTCATTATGTTTTTGTAAAGACGGAAGAGCAGGACCAGGATGTTGGCCAGGTTCAACAGGCTCACTCTTAACTGAAACAGTTGGCACAAAATAATCATTGACTATTTCAAGCACCAATGAACTGTACTCATTCTCACACTCATCATCACTGACTCTTTCAAGCACCAATTAACTGTACCCATTCTCACACTCATCATCATTGACTATTTCAAGCACCAATGAACTGTACCCATTCTCACGCTCATCATCATTGACTATTTCAAGCACCAATGAACTGTACACATTCTCACACTCATACACATTGACTATTTTAAGCACCAATGAACTGTACACATTCTCGAATTGACACAAAAGAATCATTGACTATTTCAAACACCAATGAACTGTACCCATTCTCACACTCATCATCATTGACTATTTCAAGCACCAATGAACTGTACACATTCTCACGCTCATCATTTAGCCACTGCAGATTCTTTAATCTTGGATCAAGACTTTTTGCCATTATGAATATCTAATGTTCATCATCTTTTGGGGTATCTTTTAATTAAATCAGTACAAATTGTATCCTTGGCTTTATGATCAAATTACTGTCCAAACCTTGGGCTACAAAATCATGTCTTAAAAAGTGTTCCATCACTGGCAATATCAGACCGGCTGTAGCATTTTTTTCAGATGATACCCTGATAGTTGCTTCCTCTACATGATTGAGAAGATTTTTTAAATCTTCCATGTTTTTCATGTCAACATCAGATGACAGTAGATGGGAATGCTTCTTGTCTTTGTACAGAGTGGCGCAGATGGCAGGAAGTATTTCTAGGAGTCTTTTCACCATAGCAAATGTTGAATTCCATCTTGTCTAGACATCTTGTGTAAATTGCAGTTGTCCGATGTCAAGAGATGACTGGGCCTCATGCAGTGCACTAGTTTTTAGGCAACTTTGTTTGTCTTGCCACAACAGACACAAGTTTTTAGGCAACTTTGTTTGTCTTGCCACAACAGACACAAGTTTTTAGGCAACTTTGTTTGTCTTGCCACAACAGACACAAGTTTTTAGGCAACTTTGTTTGTCTTGCCACAACAGACACAAGTTTTTAGGCAACTTTGTTTGTCTTGCCACAACAGGCACAAGTTTTTAGGCAACTTTGTTTGTCTTGCCACAACAGACACTAGTTTTCTACATTTACCTAGCAGAACATTCACTTCACTTAAAGATAAACACCTATTCACAGCAATGTTCAGTGTGTGACCGAAGCATCCCAAATGTGATAACAGTCAAGTTGCAAGCACCTACAATATATGCAGCGTTGTCTGTAACATTTACTGCATCCTTGAGATTACATTTGGCAATAGATATATGAATATATATGTTCATCTCATTGGCAAGATTTTCTGAAGTGTGTAACACTGACTGCATCCTTGAGATTGCATTTGGCAATAGATATGTTCATCTCACTGGCAAGATTTTCTTTAGTGTGGATTACATAAACACACTTTGTGTCAAGTACTCTAGAGCAAAGAACAAATGTTTCAAGTTCATTGTTGTAGCATATTGTTGTTATAAAACTCTCAGAATTGATGGATGTCCACCATCATTTTTTATTCAATAACGTATTGCTACAAATAATCCTCATCTGATTGAACATTAAAAAAAGTATTGAGACGAAAACACTGAGCGAATCTTATACCATACTGCTATTGTCCTTAAAACAGACCAGTGGTGTCGATTTTGGTGACTGCGCATGTTTGTGGTGTTACCACTGTATGGCAAGACACTTTTGCATATTTTGCATATGACATTTGATTTACTGGCAGCTCCTTCTTCTTCGGGGAAACCAAAATGTGTCATGACTTCACTTGTTTTTCCCTGATACCAAAACTTGAACACTTTCGGTTCTGCTATTTCGCTGTCATGACATTTAGATAGAGTATGATTATTTCAAGATTCGAAAATGTAAACGTGTAACGGAATGGAAGAGTCACTAATAAATCAGATGCTAACATAAGCTTTAATCAGACACGAACTGTTTGTCTTATAATGAATTTAAAAGGTTAAAAGAGCAAAGTTATTTCATACAAACATCCGTTTTTTGGTAAATATGAACAAACAAAAAAGAAGTAAAAGACGATGGTGATATCATACTAACTGTAGTCGTCAAATTATATAACCCGTATTTTTTTAAAGTGCACTTGCCTCCGGTTTGAGAACAGTGAAATAAAAACTGGTGGCATTTTTTGTTTATCTTTTTTCTTAAAACTGAAATGTACTTTTGTTTAATTGTATTGATATTTCAGAACAGGAATCAATATCGGATCAACTCCAGTGAATTGATGATGCATCGATATCATTACTATCAATGACACTCCTAGTTTTATCACAAGGTGGGATACTCACAGTGTACAGGCAGAACATCCTTGATGTCTCTACCAATATCGTTTTAATCGCCCCACCCTATGATATATCTGGTATCCTACTCAAATATATTATCTAACTACTATTCAGTGGAGGTTTATAAATTAATTTTCACTCGTATTATGAAATCTGAATTGTACAAAGGTTATGCCGATTGGCTTTCATCGTATTTCCTCTCTGATAAGTATATTTCAAATAAAAAGTGAAGAAAATTAGTAAGAAAAACAAAGATAACTAGATACATGTTTGTAAAACAAGAATGCCACCACTGCAGACCAAAAGAGTACAAGTCCCAAGCAAGAGATATAATTGTGACTGATATCGTTCACCTAGCTTACATAACTTAAGAATGAAATATGTGTAGATCCATACACACTAAGATACTGATACCTTTTCTTTTTCGGCGTCTGGTATTATTAATTCTTTTTTATCAACCCTGTAAAAAGAATACAAAAATAAAGGAATCAGAAAACAACATATTTCTCCTGCATACAAAAGCTCAGTGATGACAGGCACATTTCCATCAAACCCATATTAAAGCATGACCCCAGGTTTGGCAGGTACAAGTTAATCAAACTCTACAGTTCCTAATTGTATCTTAAATGAATGAAGAAATGTAAAATCCACAATACTATACCATGAGTATTGCAGCAAATAGGAAGGTACCCTGACATTATTTTTCCCACGTGGCAACCAGACAGGATAATTTGGTTGCACAACAGAACATTTTGTCTTGCCCACAACACATAATAATGCATGCGAAAAGATTGCTGTGCTCTACTTGACAGTAAAAAAGGAAACTGTTTGTAACAAAATCATACAAATATTCAATTGTATACAATACTTATTAAGGATGTTCACTGAAATAGATGTACATATATGTTGGGTAATAGTCTCATTAACCAGATTTAAAATGCACTATTGCTATTTCCTAACTGACGTTTCCCAAAAGGCCAGGTTCAACATTTGTTCTTAGAAACAATACATATTTTTATCATTAAAAATGAACAAAGAAATGAAATTTCACAATAAATATATTTTTTTCCTTTTCTTAATTGCCCTCCTAATTGTTATTTGTTTCACTTATTTTCATATTATTTTGATTTATTTTAAGACCACAATGGAATATTAGGCCGAAGTTACAAAAATGTGTAGCATCACCATCCTATCCCTACCTTGTCCGAGTTTCCTATGATCTTCCCCATCCCATTTTTGTTATTTGGATGTTTATGTTGGGGTGGGACCTCAAAACTATTTAATTAAATTTTTAAATAAATGAGAATGTTTCACTAAACCATGGTAGCAGCATGGATAGTGGCCAAACACAGAGGCTGTCATAATAATGTGACCTTGTATCCATCACTACTTGAAATTGTTACATTACTAGTGTATCTTCTCAAAAATACCAATTAAACCATCAGTTGTCACTGTATCAGGCCAAAATGCAAGCTTAAATTACAGAAATTTCAATACACTTAACCAAACCTAGACTGCTTGGTCACACCGTCCAAGCCTCAATATACCTACATATTTTAATTCAACATCATACATCTACTGATCACCTGATGTTCACAACTCGGGAGAAAAACATCAAAGCCTATCCAGTTGCACTTGACATTAAATGTCAAAGGCAGCACGAGTCTGTGATAAAATGAGCAAACTTTTGGCATTAGTAACAATTTGTAATACTATTTATAATATGTACATAGTATAACAGGTTTGGGTCAATTCTGTCTATTCTATAATTTGGGTTTGTTTGGGGGCTGAATAAATAAATAATTTCAAATAGCCTGAGAAGAAAAACTATTCAGTTATCAGTTTCAAGCATGTAGTGAAGCACTGGCTACAGGATTACATAATTATGCCTACATCTGTTTTGGGCGACTACTCCATGCTGCTACCATGCAGTAGCAATGAAGTTCAATCGTTCCGATAGGCAATCTGACCTGACCTCCCACCCTAATATAAATGTCCAAAATAACAAACGTGGGGTGCAAAAGTACTAAAGAAACTAGGACTAACCCATACCATATCCTAATTTTTGTCTTGTGAGTTAAGTCAGAGCCATATATATATATATATATATATATATATATATATATATATATATATATATATATATATATATATATATATATATATATATATATATAGATAGATAGATAGATAGATAGATAGATAGATAGATATAGATAGATAGATATATATAGATAGATATATATATAGATAGATAGATAGATAGATACACACACAGAAATATGGCATCACATATAAATACAATTATTGAGCGATACATATATATTATTACAGAGACACACATATATACAGAAATATGCATCTACATATAAATACAATTATTGAGACATACATATCCATTATTACTGAGACACACATATATACAGAAATATGGCAGTAGTAAAGGGGGGGGGGGTACCGGGGTACTGGGTGGGCACTCCAGGTACTCTATGGGATTTTAACATGGTGGGGCCTCTACAGGTACTCTATGGGATTTTAACATGGTGGGGCCTCTACAGGTACTCTATGGGATTTTAACATGGTTGGGCCTCTACAGGTACTCTATGGGATTTTAACATGGTTGGGCCTCTACAGGTACTCTATGGGATTTTAACATGGTGGGATTTGTTTGAGTTTAGGATAAAGGAGGAGAGTTCGCTTTAGGAAAGCAATTTTCTTTTATTGAAATCCGCCTTCTCCTTTTTAACCGGTGAAGACGTGATTTATATATATATATTAGAATTTCCGACGTGAAGAAAAAAACATCCCTTACACTAAAAAAACAAAAAAAAAAACATCACTCCAATTTCCCCGCGTCTGACGTCATTCTTTCTACGTCATTCATGGCTTCGCCGAGTTTTACACTTCATGAACCCTGACTCAAAAAAAGCGGCGACCTAAAAGAAACTACTTTTGATAAAAAACCATTAGATCAATAGAAAGAGAGAAAGATTGTGCGTGCATCTCTACTCTAAAACAAAATAACACAAAAAAACCATTAGATCGATAGAAAGAAATAAAGAACATATTCATTTTTTTTTTTTTCAAATTCAATAAAAAAACTACACAACACCTTTTTTTCAACAATTCACAAATTTGTTTTATTCAACTATTCCAACATTAAAAAAACTAACTATTCAACCATAAATTTTTTTTCAAACAGGAACATATTTACAAGGTTGACAACGTTGGGAAGGTAAAGTAAATGTCAAACTTTCTACATGGACATCATCATTTTGATGTACATTACGATGGTGAGCTAAAGACAAGAGATAACCATAACGTTGACAAAACCATTGTTGTACTTTAGCATCGTTTCGAACATAGTCACTATCAAAATAAGTCAATAAATGTTCTAAGGAATATCCAAGACTGCGTTGATGAAGATAATGAACACAATATTGTCCACACACCATAGAATCTGATCCTTGTAGTCTCACATTATTGAATCGAGTCGAGACGGCATTTCTTCTCATAAACTCGATGATGTCTTTTTCCAAAGGAGGTAATCCATAAGAATCAAAATATTCCACACCATTGTGATCGTTGGGAAAGTACACGGCAATCCAATGGGTTCCTGGTAGATGACTGTCGTCAGTATTGATGACATAAGCATGAACGTTTTTTGGTTTACGATGAGGTAGTTCATCTTTAGCACATACCACAGGATTCCAAGAAGAAGTATAGGAACTGCGATTCAATAAGTAATGAAGTTCCCTGGTATCCATTTTTTTGTCTTCAACAATGGAAATAACTCACTATCAATTCACACCTGACTTTATGCTTGAATTGTTCTGTCTTGTAATTCCAAGAATATTCACGTCGGATAGGTTCTGCACTCTGATGAATGAGTCCTTCGATCCGTTTGATCTCCAGAGAAGTCAATGGAGGAAAAGAAGAAGTCTGTAAGACTTTATACCACTGTGTCAACACGTGTTCATCTGAGAGTTGTGTCCAGGCCGTTTCCAAATATTCATCCAATTGTTCTTCACCTGTCAACATCATACATTTGTCGTGTTGTATCTGACTGGGATGATCGTTTTGACATCCATAACATTGTTCTTTAATCAAACTGTTAATGATTGGACTCAATTCCTGAGCATAACAGGTCACTAACTGTTTTTCGTGTTCTGGCCATCGACAAACCATAAATCCAGTAAACACAGGAACGGAATGGTTTTCTTCTTCTTCTTCTTCTTTTTTTTCTTCTATTTGAGGTACTAAATAAATGACTTCGTCATTATCATTATCCTTTGTGGTAGTTGGTGACTGGTGAATCACTTCACAAAATCCCTCATCTATCTCGATAGGTTCTTCTACGTTCTGCATCTTTTGTTTCTTCTAATAGTCTACAATGACTTCTCTCAAACTGTTGATCTCTAGAGTGTTATCAAATTCTGCATACAAGATGACGTTCACTGTCTGGGTTAGAGCTTGACCAAACTGAAGTTCCACACGAAGGGGGCCTGATTTTATAGGGTGGAAATGTCCTTCATCGCTGCCTTGGTCCGGAGTGAAATCAAATCCCCACAAGGCATACCCTCCTGCATAATCCTCGTACGTAATGCCGTGGCTACTGTCTCGGCCTAACTGTCCTGTGGCTTCATACAGGGTCAAGTAAGATCGTAAGTAATTTCTCTCGCCACCAAAGTCAGGTTCAAAAGGTCTGGTACACAAGGTCTTGCCATCTCGACTGACATCTATCTTGGTGACGTTAAAGTGTTCAAACTGGAACGGATTCTGACTGATGGCTCCGTTGAAGGCTGCATTAGAAACCATACCAATGATCAAACGTTTAGGGAGCTGTCCTTGGAAGATGTGATCTTCGACTATGGATCGGAGTCCAGCGGCTGCAGTAAAGGTTTTCACTTCCACGCGTCTAAGAGGATACTTAGCAGTGGTTCTGCTCAAGGTTTGACTGATGTCGTTAGCTACTTTGGGTAAGACTTCTACACGTCGCACAAAAAGTTTGGCTTGTTGAATGATGGTTTTCCACTCGTTAGCAAAAGCTATCAAATGGAAAGCGGCACTACTGCGATTCAGTCTCAGACGTACATCTACTCCGTTCAACAAATACTTGTCTTGCAACCACATGTCCAAATGCAAACGATCCATCAGTTCTAAACTGTTCCCTCTGATTTTCTTTCGGCGTTCGTTAAATCCCACATTATGGGGATCTGCTGGAATTATTTTATGAGCAGCATCATCAGTCTGGTCAATCCTCGCCCCTGTTGACGGGGATATGTCGTTGAAGGCACCCGCGGTGTCAGGTTTCCAGACCACTGAAGCATCCAGATGAGTGTTCTTGGCATCTTTTCCGTACGACAAGAGATTTTCCAAATAAGCACGGTAAGGGTAAGTATCCAAACTGCTGCTGATCAGTTTGTTATTCAAGTACAAATCTACTCCACTGAACAAAGAATGAAAGAAATTATTGACGGGAGCTACTAGGGAAGCTTCCACAGGAAGGCTGTTGTCACTTTTTTGTACTAGCAGTTTCAGGTACAAGTAACTGTTATTCAGATCGATGTAATCTTCGGTTTGTCCTTTGATATCAAATTCGATAGGAGCTGAATCCGTTAAAGACGATACAGGATGAAATTCCACCCATTGGGATTCTTGCATTGTCATCATGGTGGGACGCATAGAAAACAGTTCTAGTTCGGACTTGGTACATTCGCAAGAATCTCGGTGCATCATTTTCACAGTTTAGTAATCAAATACGTCTAATTCTCTACCAGTTCTTCTTCTTTTCTTATTTTTTCTGGAAGTACTACTGTCGTGTGTTCTTTTATGAACTTTGAAAGGATTTTGAGGTTGTCGTCTCTTTCTACCTTGTCCTTCCTGCTGTGAAGTAATGCCAGAGTCTGAAGTGTGAAGCGTATTTATAGGATTTTCTCGGAGACCTAAAAGATCTTTACCAGTCGTCATCAACACATTTTTGCCTGCTCTCAAAAAGGCTTCTTTAGGATTTTGTTTGTCGATGAGGACGTTTTGCAAAAATTCTTTTCCTTGTGTCAAAGCAGCATCTTTTAAGGCATGAAATCCTCGAGTCACCATCGGTTTCAAAATAGGAGCTACCGTCCGAAAAGCTGATTTTAACATATCTCCTAAACCATGTCCTCGTTGTCGAGCCACTCCTTGGTACACTGGATACATTTTTTTTTAGGAATGTTAGAGAACTTGTTTTTTTCGAAAATGTAGTTTCACCGTGACTTTTCCTTGGTCAATGAATGGAACACTTTGTCCTAAATCTCCTTTTATACTAATCTGGACACTGTCAAAATACGATTTACTGACTGGAAGATAATGAGGATGTACAAATTCACGGTGAACGTGAAAGGTGTTGCCACCAACACTAGCATTACTAGTGGTAGTAGTTCCACCCTCTTCGTCCACAGTAACACTAGAACTACCACCACCACCAATATCCAATTTGAAAGGAATGACTCTCAGTAAGGGAGCAGAGGTGTGTCCCACCACGTTGTACTCCACCACATCGGAGTACACAAACATTAAATTCAGTCCACCATTCAATTCGATAGGTCTTTTAAATTTATGTGCAAATTCTACGTTGGCTCCAAACTCTATATCATCTTCTGGGCCAAGCGAACTATTTCCACCCAAAATACCAAACAATCCAGAGCAAAATTCAATGCTCAAATATCTTCTCTCTTCCAAAGGTAAACCTTTATCTTTCTCAGTAAGGAGTTGCCCTTTCTCTTTGAAAAATTGGACAATTAAACGTCGTGCCAAAGCATGGTAAGCAATTCTTACAAATTTATTGGCTGCTGATATGGCATATTGAAATTGCCGTGCAAACTGGGTTCTAATGGTGTCCACCAAATGTTCAGGACTAAAATAATACCCTGTAGGAATTCTCAGGGTAATCTGAGAATAGACAATAGGACTAGTAGATTTAGGATCTGGTACTAACTTTTTGAATGCTCCTTTCATGTCTGGATCTTCAGGGTCTTCTTTCCAGATTTCAGGATCATTATTTACCAAGTGATCATGTATTTTTTTGTTCAAGATTTTTACAACCATAGTGTTTTGAGTTTTGTTGATGTTCATGATTTGCGTAGGATGAATGATTTCTACCAAGCTAACTTCCCAATGAGCATCGTGATCCAATTGAATGGCTTGAGGTAATTTGGCCGTGAAACAACATAAGCTGTTGTTGGGAAACACATCCATGGAACTGTCACTAGGTAACGTTAAATAAAATTGGTCATTCATAGTTCCAAAGTGGTGGTTCTGGTGTCCGAGGTGTCACTCAAGTGAACAGAAGAAGGATGTTCAAAAGGTTCCAAAAGAGGACTGGTAGTATTTTGGTGGTGGTGGTAACTGGACGAAGAAGAAGAAGATGGACTGGCGTTGTTGTGGTGACTGTTGTCGGTCGTGGTCGTAAATTTCAAAGAGGGACTGGGTAAAAGATAACCGATGCAACTGCTCAGTAAAATGGTCAACAATTGTTTGTCTCCTTGTTGTAAACTCAAATTAGCAATCGCTGCTCCGATGACACAATACACTACAAAGATTTGGCAGAAAAAGACGATTTGATTTTTAGGCACACGTTCTCCGCACCACACCCAAAGGGGTTGTTTTTGTAATTCTTGAAGAGAAGAAGAACTCTGTGAAGGAGTCGTTGAAGTCGTCGTCTGGGTGGCTACTGTGTTGAATGGCATGTTGTGGGTTTACTTCTTTTTCTTTTTATAGTCGACGACTTGAGAAGCTGCAATCCAAGAATCAAAACTAGGAGGATATCCTTTCCAACGTACTTTGACTTCTTCTATTCGACGTTTACCCACTTTACGTGTTCTTTGTTCGAGAATACTTTCGATGTCGTACAAGGTGTCTTCTTTTTTAGTCACTCGTTGTAACTCAGGCAAGTAAAATGTTCCTTTGAGTACTTCACCGTGCATGTCTTCCAATTTATAGACGGGAGGATCACGTCCACGGACGGGGGTAGTGACACGAAACAATTCGGTAGTCCAGTTAGGTAAATAACCTTTGTCAAAAGTACGTTTGGTTTTTCCGATGCGAACCCAATCTCCCGTCTTTAATAACTTCAACAAGGATGTTTTCTTTTTCTTCTTTTTTTTTGGTCTGCTGGGGTGAACCAAATAATTTATCAAACACAGACACTTCGTTTTCAGGGCTGACCTCTTCGGGGGTACATCCAATGCTACGATGGTACGATTGATTGTACGCTTTGACCAAATGAGGTAACACGTCGATGTACTTGAGAGTATGTTGATGTGTAAAATATTTCCACATGCGTTCTTTCAAAGTTCTTTGAAAACGTTCCACAATACTGGCTTTGGTTTCAGAATTTTCGGTCGTAAAAAAATGAATGTGTCTTTGTTTCAATTCTTTTTGAAAAGCTTGGTTTAGAAATTCGGTGCCTTTGTCCGTTTGCCATCGTAAAGGTTGACGTCCACTTTGTTTCAAGACTAATTTTAAGGCCCGTACCAATTCGGTACTGCTTTTAGAAGTCAAAGGCACGACCCAAGCAAATTTGGAAAACACATCGATGACACAAAACAAATATTTGTGACCACGATTGTAAGTGGCTAAATGAGAGACGTCCGCTAAATCGGCTTGCCATTGATGATCGATCCCTTCCACTTGAGTGGTACTTCTAGAAAATTTACGTCGAATGGGCTTGTGTAACGTGTACGTCGATTGTTCTTGTAACCATCGTCGTACTTCAGGCAAACGTACACTTTTCAATTGACTTTTAGCAGCTCGATATAATTTTTGAACTCCTCCGTAACCAGCAGCATGACCAGGATTGTAATAAATGGTGGCTAACAGTTTCTCCATGATGATGATGATTTTCCTCAAGAATAAGTTAACCAAGTTCCAATACTCTTTTCTTCGTGAGGTATCTTTTTGGATTGTTGTTGTTTACGTGTCCGACGTGCTACTGGGGTAAAGGAGGGAGTTTGATCAGGGGTCATCGGTTCTGTTTTGACTTCTTTCTTTACTTCTTTCTTTTTCTCTTCTGAGGGTAAAGGGGTAGACCTTTTCTTTTTTATCCAATCCGGGGTGGCTAACTTTTTTATTTTTTTAAGAGGTGGAGTTAGTAAAAACTCTTCTTCTTCTTCTTCTTCTTCTTTTTCTTTTTTGATAGTCACTTTAGGTTCGCTTTTCATGAGAGCCTTAAAATCTCTCAGAGTGGGTGGAGCTGTTTCGTCGACTGCTTTTTGACGAAAGAGTTGTAGACGTTGTAAAAGTTGACCGTACCGTTGGGATTTTTCTGTTTCAGACACATTGTTTTGTTCCATCAGGGATTGTAATTCTTGTTGTAACTGAGACATTTCGTTAAGATTAGGATTGGGTGGTAAATGAGGTATCCGTTGTTCGTTCCAACGATGAAATTCCATCCATCGTTTGTAAGGTACTAAAGTCAGTTTTCGTCCTTCCATTTCATTCAAAGGTACCAAAAAGGTGTGGTCTTTTCAGAGAAGGGTGGTCCTTTTTATCTTCTTTTTTTTATCGCATGACCCCTCCTAAAAGTGGTCCAGCAATCGTTCCTAACAAAGGAGCGGCTATTTTTAACAGCGGTCCTAACAGCATAGGTAGAAATCCTCCTCGTTGTACCAACATTTTTTTCTTTTGTTGAAGAGGTATTTTCTTTTTCACCATTTGACGAAGAACATTCCGATGTTTCCCTAATTTTTGTTTCTGTATCTTGGACAAAGGTACCGTTCCTTTCAACACGTTCAAACAACATTCACACACGGTATCAATGATTTCTTTAGGAGCTGTTTGAATGAGTTGTTTTCGCATGGGAGAATTGGATTTGCTCAAGACAGACAAGACATCCCAATGTTTAGCCAGACGAGGGGGAAGTCGTCCTTTTTTGGTGGTTTTCTTCTTTTCTTGGTGGTGGTGGTGGTGTACACGTTTGGGAGCCATCTTTTTAAGTCGGTAGAAAACAAGTCTGAAGTCTTTTGGCCTTTCACCCTTCTATTTTATACTGGAATACGTCTCCACTGATTGTCTGCACGACGTACCAACTTCACGACAGGTCTCACTCGACGTTGAAGTGTTTTCAAGGGACTAAATCGTCTCAATTCTTGTTTGGATAAATCCACTAAACTTTGTAAGATGCCAGTTCTTTCTTGGACTTTGGTTTTAGGGGATGGTACTTTGTGGGTGGCTGCTGCCATGGCTAAATCAGCTGAAGTCGACGGCCCCGACGGGGTCACTTTCGAAATAGGTTTCCATTTTTGCATCAAATTAGGAAACACGGATCTTAAGTCTGGTTTGACAGGCATCATGGTAAAAGAGGGTGGTGAAGAAGACAAAGAGGAAGAAGTGGACGCCAAAGGAGACCTTGTCACTGCTGGTGGTGATGGTAAGGGTGGTGGTGTCTTGCGGGTGTACGTTTGCGTCCTGGCAGCAGTACCTCTTTTACGTCGGGTGTTAGTGGTGGCAGTAGGTGTGGTTTTCTTCTTTTGGGCACGACTTTTCTTTTTCTTGGGGCTGGTTTTCTTCTTCTTTGGACTTTTCTTCTTCTTTTTAGGAGTTGTTTTGGTTTTGGTATCATTAGGATCCCATTTCAAAAGGGAACGAATCATAACCCCTCCTAAAGAACCACTTCCACCAGGAGTTAAAATGATTTGTTTTTTAGTCCGTGAATCGATTCTAGGATCAGCCAGTTGTGACAATGCCGATTTATGTCTTTGAAAAAAACGTTGAGTTTGATGAGGGATGTGAATGATGCCTTGTAGTAATTGACGTGCTGTCAAAGTAAACCATCGTAACACTTCTTTAAGACTCGCTTCTAACAAATGAGCACGGACTTGTGCATTTTTTTCACGACTGATGCCATACAAGGCACGAATCAATTTAACCGAAGGATGAGATTGAAAGGAAGTCATCTTCTCTCCAAAAAAAGAGTGTGAGATAGAAATGACGTCGTAGGTTGTTTTTATAGTTTTTTTCAAAAATGGGCTGAAGGGGACGTGTAAATGACAGGACCCCCTTCTTCACTCCAAGAGTGAAAGATACTGGCACGAAATCTCAAATAGTCAGGAGTGGTCGGTTTTAAGTCAATGAGTAAATACTCGTGAGGGGTTTGAGTGGCATCGTCGTACGCATAATTGAGCCAAGGAGCTCCTAACTGTTTGGCTAACACTTGTACTTGAGATTTGTCTCTGGGACTTTTAAACAAGACCACGTAATGAGCATTCAAACTAATGGTTCGATGGGCTTTACTCTGTTGAAATAAATTTTGTGTTATGTACACAATACTAGCATTACGATGGTGACCTTTTCGTGTAAACCAAAGTTTAATTTCTTCTTCGTCTTCTCCTAACATGTCATCAAAAATAACTAAATGAGTTTGACTCACGTCAGACACGATTCCATCGTCTTCGTGAGGGATGCCTTCTACAAACGAAATGGTTTCTCCTTGACTTTCTTTCAATAACGTGTAAGACGGTTGCCACTCTTTGTAACACCACACGATACGTTGAGGTGGACGATCAATCAAATCAGTTTTGTGTTCGATCAATCGTTTGACAAATTCGGTTTTCCCTGAACCACTCGGTCCAGCAATCAACATGTTAAATGGATGGCACAGATACAAAGCATTCCAACTTTGACGATCTAACTTTTCGTCAATTACTTTTACCACAGAAGAGGTAGACGAGGTAGAAGAAGAAGATGTAGCCATGATTGAGGTAAGAAGATTTTTGAGAAGAAGACAAAAAACCCAAGGCATTTTATACGTTTTCATACACGTTTATTTTTTTTTGTAAAACAAACCAACCCACAAACAATAACATATTTTTACAAATTTGCATGAAGAAGTGAATTTGTGAGAAAATATACAATTAAACCGAACACGTACACAATTAAGACTATCACTAAAACAGCTAAAGTTCTCTCTAAACAAGAAAAGGAACAACAATTGTTTTGTGTCCAAGTCATGAAAGACACCACTGTTTGTGGTAACATTCTTCTTCTACTCGTCTTTTTTGAATTCACTGACGGTAGCGGTGGTAAAGAAGGGTGGTGTTCCTCCTCAAGAGGTATTGGAACCACAGCAGTAGTGGTAGTGGTGTCAGGTACTTCTTCTTCTTCTTCTTCTTCTTCTTCTTTTAGAGTTTCCCATGGAGGTTCCCATTTTTCTTTTTTCACTTTTAGAATGTTATCAATAAGTGGTTGCCAAATCTTGGCTGAACTGGGCCACTTCTTGTAACCAATATTGGAAACCAAGGTTTCTCCAGGGTCGTACATCTTTCCAATGGAAAAGGTGTTGGTGTAACTCACTAGCAAAACACACTTCTTGAAATGTTTTATACACAGATAAAGTGTGACGAATGTCTTCTTCACATGGAAGTGCGTCACTAATTTTCATTACCACTCTCAACGCTAAACGTACAATGTGTCTTTCGTGGACTGATAAAATTAAGTTTTTATAGTCTTCATCTTCTTCTACTAAGTCCGAAGAAGAACACAGGATGGATTTTTTTTTAAAAACTACTTCTTCTTCTGTTTGGCATCTGGCTCATCGTACCCGAACTGTTCTAAGGCGACTAAAGGTAAGAACTGACAGTGCGGAGACCATCTGGCATGTTCAATGTAAGCTGAGTCGGTAGCCTCCCAATGGCAAAGTTTCACACCACAACTAAAACATTGAACTATATCTCCTTCTCCCGTGTATTTAAATCCAGATCTAGCTAAACCTTCCGGTTTAGGTCCTTCTAGAAATTTTGGCCACTTGTCTTGGAATGACTCCAGTCGACTTTCATACTTGGAATAACCAAGTAAAGTCACAGGTATTCTGATATGTAAATAGGGACCCACATTCACCTTGTTGTCATTAACGTCAATACCAAACCGTACAGAATCCGTTTCATCGTATGGTACTGCATCACACTCCAAGTCGTGGTGACTCATCTTTTTTTCTTCTTGCTTCTTGGTTAACGTTGAAAGTGAGAATGAAGGGTTAGGTTTGGAAGGGGTGTCCTTTTTTATACTTCTCCAAATAGGCGTGTCCGTAAGGTAAAGTGGTGTGATCTGGAAGTCTCACTCTTTTTTGGTACACGATGCGATACACTTTTTGAACAGGTCGAGTCACTATTTTATGATTTGGTAGGCGTACAATCTTGTGAGGTTCTAACGTGGCTACTTGAAAATCTTTCACTTGTCCAGACAGCAGAGCATTTTTTAAAACCTCAAAGTTCACGACTTGGTTAGTTCGATAGTTCAGAGTTAATCCTTTGACTTTACATTGGGTGTGAAGTTGACCTTGCGGGTCTCGGTATTGGTACCCATAATTTTTAGGGCCACCGCTAGCAAAACTCAAAATGGTATCTTGAGGGTGTTCGTCTGTCCAGGCTCCTAATCGATCTCCTTGAATAGTAGGGTGTGGACAACCGGGGCGATGAATGTAAATGCAACTGTCAGTATCAAAATACAAGACGCGATCTCCCAAGACTTCTAACGCTTCGTCATACAATTTCAAACGAGCATGAGCAGTCACGTAGGCGGCAATGACTACGTTACTAAACTTGTCAGGTTTCACAAACTTGGGTCCATCTTCAAAATTAACAGTGATCAAATCCTCACGGACGATTTCGACGTGCTTGACTAGAATACTTTTGTCGTCCACCAGTTTAAAGTAACGATAAGGATCGTCCACGTATTCCGTTTTGGGTAAGATCGTACGTTGAGCCATTTTTCCCCACAAACAATTCAACATCACTTTAGCAAACGATCTTTTTCCTTCATTTTTTTCTACCTCTTCTAAAGTGATGCCTTCGATGTCACGGTATTCTTCTTTGAATCGGACTTTGTCTTCGGGAGTTTGACACCACGAAGGATAACCACTAGCTTCTTGTTTCAGTTTGAGAAATTGGTTCACGTACCCCGAAAAAATGCCTGGATGATGAGTAGCGTCGTCCTTTTGGTATTGGGTTGTCGTTGGAAAGTGCCAAATTTCATACACGTTCAATAAACGGTATCCACGATCCAATGCCCGAAACAATTCGGCACTGACCCACGTTCCTATCATTGACCGTTCTTCCTCCGTGTGGTGACAGGGATGATCTTGGTTACACGTTTCGGCACACGTCCGACATAAAGGAAACATCAATTTTCCTTGACAATGGCAAGGTAAGATGGGATGAAACAAGTTTGTGGGAGGTAAAACTTTACATTTGATCAATCCTTCGTATTGACGAATCTGTTCCACGTCGATGTGCTCTGTTAAAATTTCAGGGTGTCCGGTAGGAAAACGAGCATATTTACACACCCAAGGATACAAAGAACACACGTCGATGTATTTGATTTCTTCTCCTTGGGATTCATTCACGTCGTACAATAATCGAGTAGCATTGGTTCGTCCTCCAAATAAACTGTGACGTGGATCTAAAGGTTCAATGTCGGCTGCATCGTAACTTTGAGTAATGGTTTTAAATTCAGGATCGATTTTCAAACGTCGATCGTACTCGTGTTCCCACATTTCTATCACTTCGTAACCTTGACTTTCTAACTGAAGTCGTCGTTGACAAGTCTGTTCATATAACTGATCCATGGTAGAATCTGAATAAGGACTTTTCATGTCTCGGACAGGATAACAAATAGGGCATCCGTGAAACAAACATCCCTGAAACTCATACACAATGTGTGGGTTTTCTAAATCCCAACCATCCACAGAATAAACTCCAATCTTTTTTTCTCCTCCACCGTTTCTAGCATGTTGTATCCATTTGTCTTCTTTTTGACATAAGTAATGAAGCCAACGTAAAGCTTTGACCGAATATTGACGACTAGCAAAAATTCCCGTGTTGGAGTCAATGATGGCGAGTTGGTTTTCGGGCATGAAATGTTGTCTGTAGACTAAGGAACAGGCTTTAGGTAAGGTAGATGCCTCTTTCAAAGGATCAACCTTTGCACTATCGAGAAATAACTCTCGAAATTTTCCACAACAACGTCTTAAAATATCTACATCCGATCGACAATATTTGAGCATCTCTTCTTGAAAGTCAAAAGGATCGTTCTGGTGAACACGGTACCAAGCGTGAAAAGCTTCTCGCTGTTCGGGTCGCATTCCATCGGGGTCATAATCATGAAGGTCAGGTAAATGAGGTAGGACGGCCTGTTGATTAGCTTCTGTGTTAAAGAAGTGAGGAAAGTAACCTTTGGCCATTTCTGCATGCCGAATGTTTTTGGCATACGACTCAAAGGCATGGCCAAATAACTCATCGAATCTTTGAATTGAACTTGTCCTACTTTCATGTAGATGAGCTTTTTTCCATTCATGGTGACTTCAGGACGTTCGGTTCCATGGTTCAAATAATAATTAAGTAAAAACTGTCCATCGTATCCCGAAAAATTGTGAGCTATGACGGTCGCATACCGATGACAATCTCCGTAACGATGAATGTCTTCTTCGCTCCAACTGTCGTGGGTGGTAGGGTCTAAACCCCATTCAGCAAACTCCGACAAAGTATTCACTCCACGAAAGATTTTTTCACGTCCTCCTGGAATCCTACTACAATGAGGACAGTGAAAATGAATTGATTCTTGAATGCACTGATCACAAGCCCGATGGGCTACACAAAAATTTGGAATGTGAGTGCCTGTTTCTTGCATACATTCAAAATAAAAAAAGATGAAATCTACTTGTTTCTTGTTTTTCTTTATTTCTTTCTTCTCTATCTTGTCATGCTTTTGAATAAAACATCGATGATCAAAATCGACAATCTGATGACAAATAGAACATTTTTTCTTGCCAGCACAAACGTGTCTCTTGGAGTTGTTGGTTCGAATCAGCTGTCCACACGTGGAACACGATTGTAATAACTCACAAGCACATTTTTGTTGGTGTCGTCCTTGGGTCTTGCGATGCTGTTCGTAGCAAGTAGGACTGACAAAACGGCGTCGACAGGTTTCACAATAAATGTGATGTTGTTGTGGTTCAGGAAGACATGGTGTGTCGGTTAAACAACCTCGACATCTTGCTCCACAAGTAATGTGTTTCTCCCGACTATTACACCCTTTGTTACATTTCTCACAGAAGTAAGAGTATCCCAAAAATCCAGTGATAGTGGTAATAGTATCAAAATGTTCTTGATGGTGATAAAGATGAATGTATTTTCCTTCAGGAAAATCAGGGCCTCGAAACAGTAGAGCTCCACGCACTTCTTGAGGGTGAACTTTTAACGTATAATGAGGAGCCAAAACATCTTGAAGTTGCTGTAATTGAGAAATTCCACACACGGTCTCTTTAGGGATCCCTGCTTGTTTCAACAAGAGTTCTGCTTCTTTTCGTTGTTTGTATTTGTTAGATCGTCGAATGTTATTCCAGGCTTTTTTCCATTCTTTGCTCTCGTTCTTGTTAGCATAGGTTCGACCCACCACGATAGCTCGAGCTAAACACATTGAATCTTCAGTATTGTTGATTTGGACGACACTCTGTTTGGTAGTACGAAGATCGTCCACCAATAACGGTTTTCTGCTTCGACCACTTCCTCGAGGTGGAGAAACATGGGTCATGTAAAGGGTCGCCTTTCCATCGGTGATAGTAAATTTGTCATTGGATTGTTGTACATGTTCTATTTTAGACATGACTTTATCTGGAGTTAATTCTTCCGGACTGCTAAATTCAATCCAAACAGGACTCTTCAATTGGTCATGATGAATGGCTAGTCTCAATCGATCCTCTTCTTTAGCTCCACATTGCAGTTTCAAGTTGATTAAGACAGATTCCCACAAATCGCTAATGAACCGCGCCGCTTTCTCTGGAGGTACTTCGGACTTGAAGTCTTTGAAGTGTACTGTGTGAGTATACGCCGTGGTCCTAAATTTTCGAGAAGTGATTTTTTGTGTCTCTCGAATCCGATAGTAATTTTCAGGAGCCACGGTAGCGGTAGTAGTAGTAGGACTTTCTTGGTCAGGGGTTCTGGTGTTGGTAGTAGTGGTTTTGGTTTTGGGTGACAGTGGTGTTTTGGAAGTTTGGGTTTCAGGTTGTTCACTCATTTCGTCTTCAAAGTCACTGGCATGGACTTGAGCTAGTACTTCCTCTAAGGGTGTTTCAGGCGGCACAGAATACCTTTGTCGTCGTGGTCTCTTGGTTTGTTCTTGTTCTTGTTCTTGTTCTTCTTCTTCTTCTGGTTTCTCATGGTTTGGGTGTGATCTTTTCATCTTGAACTTTACTTTGAAACTGATTCAGATTTCACCCAGGCACCTTTATATAGAGAGAGAAGAGTATATAAAGAGAGACCTTCGTACCTTCAGAATCAGTCTTTGGGATTGCACATTCAAACTGTGAAGATGGAAAAGTACTGCGATCAAGATAAAAGCAAAGATACTGAAATTGAACTGAATAAGTATGTTCATAAGGTATATAATAATTATGCTGCGGACATACTTGGAAATATCTATAATATAAGGATGAAGTCTGGAAGGAAAGTCAAAGGAAGATTGAGATCAACTGGATTGATAGAGATTAAGGTTAATGGCAAGGAAGGAAAACAGAGGAAAGATATAAGTCGAGGGAGATTTGTCTTTGAAGCGGTGAATGGAGTGGATCTACCAAGACAGAGTCGAGTGGTACATCTCAATGATGTACTTGATGATGATAGAATAGAAAATCTTCAAGTGATGACTGCTAGTGAACAAACATGTCTACACAAGCATGTGAAGAATGATAAGGAAAAAAGAAGAGTTAATTTTGGAAGTGCTAGAAGTGTGTTGTGTCAGTTAATTGGTGAAACAGAGGAAAGAAGATTTGAAAGTATGACAAAGGCTGCTCAATATTTTGATTGTAATACAGGAAGTATCTACAGTTGCTGTACTGGGATTCATAAGTCAGTCTTTTCGAAGAAGTTCCAGAAAAGATTTCAAGCTAGATGGGAAGAGTCAGAGAAGAAGAGTCAAGTCACTAAAGGATTTGTGAAACCAGTGAAATTAACTGACTTGAATTCAGGATTATATAGTAGAATGGATTCCGCTAGTGATGTGGCAAGGTGTTTTGGATTAAATCAACGTAAAGTTTACAGCATTTGTCAAAAAAGACAGTGGATTCAAGATGATAATGGACATTTAATTAAGTTGGAGTTTATCAATGAGAGTCCAGAAGAAAGTTATGAGAGAATTGTCAACAAGAATCTTCCTGAAATGCCAGAACAAGAAGACGATGAAATGGTAACTATGGAAATGCATTGAACTGTATTGGACTTATATGAAATTGTTTTTATTACCAAGGCACCTTTATATAGAGAGAGGAGAGTATATAAAGAGAGACCTTCGTACCTTCAGAATCAGTCTTTGGGATTGTACTTTCAAACTGTGAAGATGGAAAAGTACTGCGCTCGAGATAAAAGTCAAGATACTTGCTATATCTGCAAAGAGAAAGGTCATTGGGCTACACAATGTCCGCAACGGCAACACCAAAACAGAGATAAAAGACAAGATACTTGTTATATCTGTAAAGAGAAAGGTCATTGGGCTACACAATGTCCACAACGGCAACACCAAAACAGAGATAAAAGTGAAGATACTTGTTATATCTGTCAAAAGAAAGGACATTGGGCTCCAGATTGCCCCAAACGTCAACAGCAAAAGATAGACAGAAGAAAAGATATCTGTTATCATTGTAAAGGACCAGGTCATTGGTCTTATGAATGCCCTCAGAAAGTAGAAGAAAAAGAAACTCTAGCAGAGGAGAGGGAGGAAGCCGATTCAAAAACAACAAACCTAGAAGAAGAAGAAGAACATATCATCAAGAAAAGTAAGAAGATAGTAAGAAGAATGGAAGACAGTGAGAATGATGAAGGAGAAAAAATGGAAGACATGATTCCTGTGACGATTAGGATTCCTATGAAGAAGAAATTCAAGAAACATAAGAGAGAAAATGAGAATGAAAAAGAAAAGGAAACTATGACTCCAGTGTTTCGATTCAAGCCACACAAGCATTACAGAAAGTGAACTTTGTTTTCTTGTGTGTTTTTTTGGTGTTATATGTTATATTGCTGAATTATTTTGTAAAAAAAAATTGGATGAATACACCAGACTGGAGAGAAAAAAAGTAAGTGGTTTTGTGTTATTTTGTTTTAGAGTAGAGATGCGCGTACAATCTTTCTCTTTTTTCTTTCTATCGATCTAATGGTTTTTTTTGTGTTATTTTGTTTTAGAGTAGAGATGCACGCACAATCTTTCTCTCTTTCTATTGATCTAATGGTTTTTTATCAAAAGTAGTTTCTTTTAGGTCGCCGCTTTTTTTGAGTCAGGGTTCATGAAGTGTAAAACTCGGCGAAGCCATGAATGACGTAGAAAGAATGACGTCAGACGCGGGGAAATTGGAGTGATGTTTTTTTTTTGTTTTTTTAGTGTAAGGGATGTTTTTTTCTTCACGTCGGAAATTCTAATATATATATAAAAATCACGTCTTCACCGGTTAAAAAGGAGAACGAGGATTCCAATAAAAGAAAATTGGGATCCTAAAGCGAACTCTCCTCCTTTATCCTAAACTCAAACAAATCCCACCATGTTAAAATCCCATAGAGTACCTGTAGAGGCCCAACCATGTTAAAATCCCATAGAGTACCTGTAGAGGCCCAACCATGTTAAAATCCCATAGAGTACCTGTAGAGGCCCCACCATGTTAAAATCCCATAGAGTACCTGTAGAGGCCCCACCATGTTAAAATCCCATAGAGTACCTGAAGTGCCCACCCAGTACCCCGGTACCCCCCCCCCCCCATTTACTACTTATGGCATATACATATAAATACAATTATTGGGCCATACACATCCATTATTAATGAGACACACATATATACAGAAATATGGCATATACATATAAATACAATTATTGGGCCATACATATCCATTATTACTGAGACACACATATATACAGAAATATAGTATCTACATCAAATACAATTATTTAGCGATACATATCCATTATTACTGAGACACACATATATACAGAAATATGGCATCTACATCAAATACAATTATTGAGCGATACATATCCATTATTACTGAGACACACATATATACAGAAATATGGCATCTACATATAAATACAATTATTGAGCGATACATATCCATTATTACTGAGACACAATTATATACAGAAATATGGTATCTACATCAAATACAATTATTGAGCGATACATATCCATTATTACTGAGACACACATATATACAGAAATATGGCATGGACATATAAATACAATTATTGGGCCATACATATCCATTATTACTGAAACACACATATATACAGAAATATGGCATGGACATATAAATACAATTATTGAGCGATACATATCCATTATTACTGAGACACACATATATACAGAAATATGGTATCTACATCAAATACAATTATTGAGCGATACATATCCATTATTACTGAGACACACATATATACAGAAATATGGCATCTATATCAAATACAATTATTGAGCGATACATATTCGTTATTACTGAGACACACACATATACAGACTCTCAGAAAGTTGGGAAAATGGTTAGGACTCCTGGGTTTTTGAAAAAGTGCTATATTAAATACCACTCGGACTCTTGGTGGGAGTCCTGGGTTTTTGAAAAAGTGCTGTATTAAATATCACTGAGACTCTTGGTAGGACTTCTGGGTTTTTGAAAAAGTGCTATATTAAATATCATTGGGAATCTTGGTACGACTCCAAGTAACAAAATTACAAGAAAGTGAAAGAAATAACCACACAATGAGGCAGATACACAGTGAAAGGAATGACCACACAATGAAGCAGATACACAGTGAAAGAAATAACCACACAATGAGGCAGATACAAGGTGTTAGAAATAACCACACAATGAAGCAGATACACAGTGAAAGAAATAATCACACAATGAGGCAGATACACAGTGAAAGAAATAACCACACAATGAAGCCCATACACAGTGAAAGAAATAACCACACAATGAAGCAGATACACAGTGAAAGAAATAACCACACAAGGAGGCAGATACACAGTGAAAGAAATAACCACACAATGAGGCAGATACACAGTGAAAGAAATAACCACATAATGAGGCAGATACACAGTGAAAGAAATAACCAAACAATGAGACAAATACACAGTGAAAGAAATAACCACACAATGAGGCAGATACACAGTGAAAGAAATAACCACACAATGAGGCAGATACACAGTGAAAGAAATAACCCCACAATGAGGCAGATACACAGTGAAAGAAATAACCCCACAATGAGGCAGATACACAGTGAAAGAAATAACCACACAATGAGGCAGATACACAGTGAAAGAAATAACCACACAATGAGGCAGATACACAGTGAAAGAAATAACCACACAATGAGGCAGATACACAGTGTAAGAAATAATCACACAATGAAGCAGATACACAGTGAAAGAAATAACCACACAATGAGGCAGATACAAGGTGACAGAAATAACCACACAATGAAGCAGATACACAGTGAAAGAAATAACCACACAATGAGACAGATACACAGTGAAAGAAATAACCACACAATGAGACAGATACACAGTGAAAGAAATAACCACACAGTGAGGCAGATACACAGTGAAAGAAATAACCACACAATGAAGCCCATATACAGTGAAAGAAATAACCACACAATGAAGCAGATACACAGTGAAAGAAATAACCACACAATGAGGCAGATACACAGTGAAAGAAATAACCACACAAGGAGGCAGATACACAGTGAAAGAAATAACCACACAATGAGGCAGATACACAGTGAAAGAAATAACCACATAATGAGGCAGATACACAGTGAAAGAAATAACCACACAATGAGACAAATACACAGTGAAAGAAATAACCACACAATGAGGCAGATACACAGTGAAAGAAATAACCACACAATGAGGCAGATACACAGTGAAAGAAATAACCACACAATGAGGCAGATACACAGTGAAAGAAATAACCACACAATGAGGCAGATACACAGTGAAAGAAATAACCACACAATGAGGCAGATACACAGTGTAAGAAATAACCACACAATGAAGCAGATACACAGTGAAAGAAATAACCACACAATGAGGCAGATACAAGGTGACAGAAATAACCACACAATGAAGCAGATACACACTGAAAGAAATAACCACACAATGAGACAGATACACAGTGAAAGAAATAACCACACAATGAAACAGATACACAGTGAAAGAAATAACCACACAGTGAGGCAGATACACAGTGAAAGAAATAACCACACAATGAGGCAGATGCACAGTGAAAGAAATAACCACACAATGAGACAGATGCACAGTGAAAGAAATAACCACACAATGAGGCAGATACACAGTGAAAGAAATAACCACATAATGAGGCAGATACACAGTGAAAGAAATAACCCCACAATGAGACAAATACACAGTGAAAGAAATAACCACACAATGAGGCAGATACACAGTGAAAGAAATAACCACACAATGAGGCAGATACACAATGAAAGAAATAACCACACAATGAGGCAGATACACAGTGAAAGAAATAACCACACAATGAGGCAGATACACAGTGTAAGAAATAACCACACAATGAAGCAGATACACAGTGAAAGAAATAACCACACAATGAGGCAGATACAAGGTGACAGAAATAACCACACAATGAAGCAGATACACACTGAAAGAAATAACCACACAATGAGACAGATACACAGTGAAAGAAATAACCACACAATGAGACAGATACACAGTGAAAGAAATAACCACACAGTGAGGCAGATACACAGTGAAAGAAATAACCACACAATGAGGCAGATGCACAGTGAAAGAAATAACCACACAATGAGACAGATGCACAGTGAAAGAAATAACCACACAATGAGGCAGATACACAGTGAAAGAAATAACCACACAATGAGGCAGATACACAGTGAAAGAAATAATCACACAATGAAGCAGATACATAGTGAAAGAAATAACCACACAATGAAGCAGATACACAGTGAAAGAAATAACCCCACAATGAGGCAGATACACAGTGAAAGAAATAACCACACAGTGAGGCAGATACACAGTGAAAGAAATAACCACACAATGAGGCAGATACACAGTGAAAGAAATAACCACACAATGAGGCAGATACACAGTGAAAGAAATAACCACACAATGAGACAGATACACAGTGAAAGAAATAACCACAGAGTGAGGCAGATACACAGTGAAAGAAATAACCACACAATGAGGCAGATGCACAGTGAAAGAAATAACCACACAATGAGACAGATGCACAGTGAAAGAAATAACCACACAATGAGGCAGATACACAGTGAAAGAAATAACCACACAATGAGGCAGATACACAGTGAAAGAAATAATCACACAATGAGGCAGATACACAGTGAAAGAAATAATCACACAATGAAGCAGATACACAGTGAAAGAAATAAGCACACAATGAAGCAGATACACAGTGAAAGAAATAACCCCACAATGAGGCAGATACACAGTGAAAGAAATAACCACACAGTGAGGCAGATACACAGTGAAAGAAATAACCACACAATGAGGCAGATACACAGTGAAAGAAATAACCACACAATGAGGCAGATACACAGTGAAAGAAATAACCACACAATGAGGCAGATACACAGTGAAAGAAATAACCACACAATGAGGCAGATACACAGTGAAAGAAATAACCACACAATGAAGCATATACACAGTGAAAGAAATAACCACACAATGAAGCATATACACAGTGAGAGAAATAACCACAGAGTGAGGCAGATACACAGTGAAAGAAATAACCACACAATGAGGCAGATACACAGTGAAAGAAATAACCACACAATGAGACAGATACACAGTGAAAGAAATAACCACACAATGAGGCAGCATCTCATCAGTCTATTTTCATATCAGCACATTCATACTAAATATCTAAATTTGCTCAGTATGTCTAATTAGCAACCTCACAGATAAAAAAACATACTGTACCATTTTTTCAGGCCTCGCATTGTCTTCACATGAATCTGTTGGCCACAAAGGCCAATTACATGACCCAGTGGCAGGTCATCCTTTCATATCTCCACTCCCAATGGGGGTTCTTTGATTGGCCTGTAATTTCTCTTTGTTTTCCAATATATATATATATATATATATATATATATATATATATATATATATATATATATATATATATATATATATATATATATATATATATATATATATATATATATATATATTTCCACACTGCAAAATTGACAGATTTGTATATTCTACAGCTATACTTTTCCCCTGATAATTTTAAAAGTTTACATTGCTACAAATGTTGATGCAATGATGTAACTAAAAGGTATATTTAAAAAAGTTATAACTATAAAGCCCATCAGTATACTGCTGTCTATATTATAACATGGATACCTCACTATAAAGCCCACCAGTATACTGCCATCTCTATTATAACATGGATATAGTCATGGATACCTCACTATAAAGTCCATCATTATCCTCCCATCTCTATTATAACATTGATACAGTCAAGGTTAGCTCACTATAAAGTCCATCAGTATACTGACATCTCTATTATAACACTGATATAGTCATGGATACCTCACTGTAAAGTCCATCAGTATACAGCCATTTCTATTATAACACTGATATGGTCATGCATACCTCACTACAACCTATCGGTATACAGTTGTCGATTATAACATGGATATTGTCATGGATACCTCATTACCAAGTCCATCATTATAGTGCAATCGCTATTATAACACTGATATGGTCATGGATACCTCACTATAAAGCCCATTAGTATACTGCCATCTCTATTATAACATTTATATGATCATGGATGCCTCACTATAAAATACATCAGTATACTGCCATCTCTATTATAACATGGATATAGTCATGGATACCTCACTATAAAGTCCATCAGTATACTGCCATATATATTATAACATGGATATAATCATGCATACCTCATTATAACACCCATTAGCAGGGATGGTGCTGGCTTTAAAAAAGTTGTCGCCAAAAAAATCGCCAACCTCAATAATTTGTCGCCAATTTTCAAGAAATGTCGCCAAGCAAGGAGTCAGTATTTTTCCATGTCTATTAATGTAGTAGGCAATGAAAATTGAAAAAGATGGGGTATTTATTACTTTATTGACAACAAACAAAACAATACCACAATATTACAGAATAAATCATTACATGACTGTTTCGATTGCTTATTTATAATGTTTTGCACTATTAAAATGTTGTTTGATAAAAATAATAAAATCGAATATCACACGTGTATGCGTCGTGATTTTACGGCTGCCCACTTGCTGAATGCAGTCTGAGATGCTGAGTTTATTCCTGATGTCAGTTTTGATGATATTCAGCTTACTGAACAAACGTTAATAGTCGCTGATAATGTCATTTTTACTTTTACTAATAGCAGCAATCTTAGCTACTTCCATAGTCTTTGCATGACGCTCTTTGCAAAGGTATGACTGTTGTCACTTTAAATAAATGCATGATCAAATATCAAATATCTTCTTTGCCTACATCTGCAGTCTCTCTCTCTCTCTCTCTCTCTCTCTCTCTCTCTCTCTCTCTCTCTCTCTCTCTCTCTCTCTCTCTCTCTCTCTCTCTGTGCCATTTTCTGGTTTATGATTTATACCTTGTTAATTTTATACTTGTTCAGTGCCAAGTAGAGTCCTACACGTCTTACACATACATGCTTGACCTTAATCCCTTTGTTTTCTCACATTACAACCCTTTGATCGAGCTGTGTATTTGATACTTGTTCAGTGCCAAGTAATTGAGGTTTGTTATTTTAACTCCCTGTGTCCTTTAAAAGATTTCACAGACTGTATGATCGAAGTATCACTTATAGAGTCCAAGCTCAATCTCCACGTAAGCAACTACATATGACAGTAAAGGCAAGGAATTGGAGTCGGACGATATTTACGATGACTAGACGATGATCGATGATTTCAGCACTATAATTGGTCACTCAGACGATGCGGATGACTTCTTGGGCTTTTTACCAGATGACATTAGACAGTGAATTTTATAGGATACTGTGAATCACAAAAGTGTGGACTTGACTTTCATTGTTTATTTGTGGGATATTGTGACTCGGATCATTCTGGGCTACTATTTTTATGCTGGTATGTAACCTATGATAGAAATAATGGATTTATCATATCAAATGGATTTTAAATGCCAATCATTATATATTTCTATGGATTTTTATGACACGATGAAGAACAAAATGTAAGTTATCAATTTATTTGTGACATATTCCACTCGATAGTATACCTAATTGTATTTTACATGGTTTTCTCTTTATTAATCCTATCTATCTATCTATCCACCCAGTCTCCTC
The DNA here is from genome assembly GCA_029931535.1 of Margaritifera margaritifera. NCBI lineage: Eukaryota > Metazoa > Mollusca > Bivalvia > Unionida > Margaritiferidae > Margaritifera > Margaritifera margaritifera. Next base: position 592,972 of record JAQPZY010001019.1, read on the forward strand.
CAATATATATGGGTAGTCAACAAGAAAAAATACGTAAAAAAAATTAAGTTTAGACCTTGCCCCGTTGATAAACCGACCCCCCCCCCCCTCTTCTTCAAGGCTATTATTTTTTTCTAAATTATACGCGAGTATATACGGTACTTTTAGGATGAGATGATGAACACGAAAAACATCTTTATTATAGCATGGATATAGTCATGGATACCTCATTATAACACCCATAAGTATACTGCCATCTCTATTATAACACTGATATAGTCATGGATACCTCACTATAAAGTCCATCAGTATACTGCCATCTTTATTATAATATAGATATGGTCATGGATCCCATTTATCTGGTCAAATGTTGTTGTATCATAGCTATTTATTTTTGTTTTTTCTAGTTCTTGGCTCATGAGAATAAATTATATCAATAATTATTATTGATTCTTTCAGTCACAGTGACCTTTGACCTGTGACCTTTTGGCTCAGAGATCGATAAGGTTTTTCCTTACCCAAAGTGAAAGCTATCCACAAAGTTTGGTAACTGTAGATGGTAGACAACTCAAGTTATTGTGTAGAAACCTAATTGGCAACAGATGCAACGCTAGACGGATGGATGTCATAACATAATACACGCTACCTTAGGGTGGGCATATAAAAATCAGGACTATCTGTGGGATTTTAAGATGAGGAGTCCTGGACTCTCATTAAGCAGAAACTGAGGGTACAGCTGAAAAAATTGAAGTACAGGAGAAAAACATACATGTATGACAGCAGTCAAACATAATGAAAAGAGCTGAGAGTCAAGAAAGAAAGCAAGAATAAATGAATAGAAGACAGAGACAGCTGTTCATGCATCAGTTAAATAATGGTGTTTTTCATTTAACGTGTTTGTGTTTGGTAATAAAATGACCAAAGTTAGATTGTAAACACTTGTTTTAATTTGATACATCATAACACTGTTTCAGGGGTCAAAATTAGTGGTAGTCCGTTAGCCCAATGCTAGTAAATTTCCTGTTGGACTCAAAGTTTTCATCATTTCAGTAGACTGATGCCTAGTAAATTTCCTGTTGAACTCAAAGTTTTCATCATTTCAGTAATCTGATCGCTAGTAATGTTTCAGCTGTCACCAGTGAGCATCTGTGGGAATGACTATCGAAGATTTAGCAGGATTAGTAAATTTCTCAGTACTATTAGTCCTTCTGGCTACTAAAAGATTTATGCTAAATTCTAGGCCTGTGTCCAATCCCTAAAGCATATCATTTAAGTCAACTGATATAACAACAGATAGCAGATGCAAATATCAACTGCATAACATGGTTAATTTCTTTGTCTTCTCAAAATTTCAGTCACACGCACATCCCACTCACCCATCTAGAAAGTAATGTAATTTATCACATAAGATAGGTAATAGATCGCATACAGTAATTCTTTGCATACAAAGTTGAACGACAAATAAGGCTGCAACATTTACATGGATAAATGGCTTAATTTAGTTTACTGTCTGTAAAGGTTTACAAAGTCGGTAAATGTGTAAATGAACAAGAATGTGGCTGTCATTGAAGCAGAAATTACCCATTCCAATTAAATTATGTGTCCATATCTTTCCTTAAGGGATATTTTAATAGGATTATCAAGTTAATTACTTTCTTACAGTATGTATCTATGATGTTTTACATCAAATGTGGCATCGCTAGGAAAAAAAGCAGAAGTTGACAAGAATTGGTTATAGCGCACATTACACAACATCACAAATTAGGACGATTTACTGACTATGCCAATAAAAATTTCTTTAAACTATGGTATTTTCCTTCAACAGGTTTCCTAACAAACTTTGAATTAGTAACATTTTAAACAAACACTTTTTCAAGTTTGTAAGCCACTGCGTAGATCCTACAAAAGCATCCCATGCACATGTCCAGGCAGTATGTCCGTTTTCATTAAGGATTTTTCATTATATACATATACGTAACTGTTGGAAACAATATCACTTCAATCATAAGGATGTTGTCCTGAAACCGAATGATATATTCAATGAAGACACCTCTTACAAACTGAATCCAGTCATAATAAGAAATACAAGACATACAGCACATGGAATAATCAAAAGCTGAGCAAGGTACATCATGCACCTTATAATAACAGTCAGCTGTTAAGTAAACCTAGTGGACAGATATGCGAGCAAGGTACAGCATGCACATTATAATAACAGTTAGCTGTTAAGTAGGCCTAGTGGACATATGTGTGAGCAAGGTACAGCATGCACATTATAATAACAGTCAGCTGTTAAGTAGGCCTAGTGGACATATGTGTGAGCAAGGTACAGCATGCACATTATAATAACAGTCAGCTGTTAAGTAGGCCTAGTGGACATATGTGTGAGCAAGGTACATCATGCACTTTATAATAACAGCCAGCTGTTCAGTAAGCCTAGTGGACAGATATGTGAGCAAGGTACAGCATGCACATTATAATAACAGCCATCTATTAAGTCGGCCTAGTGCACATATGCGTGAGCAAGGTACAGCATGCACATTATAATAACAGTCAGCTGTTCAGTAAGCCTAGTGGACATATATGTGAGCAAGGTACAGCATGCACATTATAATAACAGCCAGCTGTTCAGTAAGCCTAGTGGACATATATGTGAGCAAGGTACAGCATGCACATTATAATAACAGCCAACTGTTAAGTAAACCTAGTGGACAGATATGTGAGCAAGGTACAGCATGCACATTATAATAACAGTCATCTATTAAGTCGGCCTAGTGCACATATGCGTGAGCAAGGTACAGCATGCACATTATAATAACAGTCATCTATTAAGTAGGCCTAGTGGACATATGTGTGAGCAAGGTATAGCATGCACATTATAATAACAGTCAGCTGTTAAGTAAACCTAGTGGACAGATATGTGACCAAGGTACAGTATGCACATTATAATAACAGCCAACTGTTAAGTAAACCTAGTGGACAGATAGGTGAGCAAGGTACAGTATGCACATTATAATAACAGTCATCTATTAAGTAGGCCTAGTGGACGCATATGTGTGAGCAAGGTACAGCATGCACATTATAATAACAGTCAGCTGTTCAGTAAGCCTAGTGAACAGATAGGTGAGCAAGGTACAGCATGCACATTATAATAACAGCCACCTGTTCAGTAAGTCTAGTGGACGCATATGTGAGCAAGGTACGGCTAACACATTATAATAACAGTCAGATGTTCAGTAAGCCTAGTGGACGCATATGTGAACAAGGTACGGCTTGCACAGCCACAGGCAACTCAGTTATCCTAAATTACACTGCAAATTACTGCAATAAACTCAGCATGAACAGTCACAGGCAACAAAGTTATCCTAAATTACACTGTAAATTACTGCAATAAACTCAGCATGAACAGTCACAGGCAACTCAGTTATGCTAAATTACACTGCAAATGACTACAATAAACCCAGTTAGCATGAACAGTCACAGGCAACTCAGTTATCCTAAATTACACTGCAAATGACTACAATAAACCCAGTTAGCATGCAGTCACAGGCAACTGAGCCTGTAAAGAAGACACAAGTGTCACACAATACCAGTAGTTAAATGGTGAATGTCCGTTGACACTATGAACGCATTGGCAACAGCTTTTGATATAGCATACTTGCTTCATTTATTTTAGATGATTTTGATAAAATTATGAAATGTTTTTAATGCTTTGAAATATCCAAAACAATTTAATTTTAAACGTTTGTTTGATCCACATATATCAGCATATTGCTTCTGTTGTAATCACCGTCCACACTGTATAAATGGCACATTTGATCAATATAGAACTATGCCACAGGTTCAAGTTCCAGATGGGCTGTGCACATTTGAAATTATAGTACTTTATCAGTGTATGAACACTCATTCAAACACAGCCATATAATCATACGCATGCTGATGAAATTCTAGTACGTTATCAGTGTATGAACATTCATTCAAACACAGTCATATAATCATACGCATGCTGATGAAATTCTAGTACTTTATCAGTGTATGAACACTCAATCAAATACAGCCATATAATCATATGCATGCTGAGCTAGACTTTCAACACTCATTCAAATACAGCCTTATAATCATAAGCATGCTGAACTAGTCTTTCAACACTCATTCAAATACAGCCTATAAATCATATGCATGCTGAGCTAGTCTTTCAACACTCATTCAAATACAGCGATATAATCATATGCATGCTGAACTAGTCTTTCCACACTCATTCAAAAACAGCCATATAATCATACGCATGCTGAGCTAGTCTTTCAATGCTCATTCAAATACAGCCATATATTCATATGCATGCCGATGAAATTCTAGTACTTTATCAGTGCATGAACGCTCATTCAAATACAGCCATATAATCATATGCGTGCTGATGAAATTATAGTACTTTATCAGTGTATGAACACTCATTCAAATACAACCATATAATCATATGCATGCTGAGCTAGTTTTTCAACACTCATTCAAATACAGCCATATGCATGCTGATGAAATTATAGTACTTTATCAGTGTATGAACACTCATTCAAATACAGCCATATAATCATATGCATGTTGAGCTAGTTTTTCAACACTCATTCAAATACAGCCATATAATCATACGCGTGCTGATGAAATTATAGTACTTTATCAGTGTATGAACACTCATTCAAATACAGCCATATAATCATATGTATGCTGATAAAATTATAGTACTTTATCAGTGAGTAAACACTCTCAAATACAGCCATAAAATCATATGTATGCTGAGATAGTCTTGGTCACTAATCCATTTAACGCATTCAATAAGACAATTAACATCCTAATTGTTAAAACTCTAACTTGTAGTGCAAATGTTTGTTTTGTGATTTTTAAAAATTATCAGAATGAATTTTAAAAATGGAATTAGTTCCAAACCAGGGAGCAAAATATCCAAGTTATTAAAGTTTTATCTAGAGCTCAGTGGGTGTCTTGCTTAGACAAAAATGTGTCCATAGTATCCATGTCAAAGAAAACCTGTGGGGCAGGTCCTACTTATGTGTGCCCAGAATGTGCTTTTCCAATAGATCTTTGTATCCTAATGCCGGGGGCTGCAATACTCAGTCAACAAACTATAAGATGAAGGTGTCTGAGCCACAAATGGTTCGAAAAATGTGCATGATAGCAAAAATTACTATATGAAAACATTGTACAGTACCTGTTTCCTAAGTCCATTGTTAAAACACTTTCTTTTACCTGTTTTCAATATGGATAGAAGAATTGTTGATAATATTCATAACCATGCTCCATTTCTGAAATAAGAAATATATTTACAGTTGTAAAGCTAAAAATGCATCCCAAAGACACAGATTCCTGACAATAGAAATATATTTACAGTTGTAAAACTAAAAATGCATCCCAAAGACACAGATGCCTGACAATAGAAATATATTTACAGTTGTAAAACTAAAAATGCATCCCAAAGACACAGATGCCTTAAATTTTTAAAAAAGCATGACAAATCTGCGTCATTCAGCATTGACAGGCCACTATATCAGGAGTGTCAAAGTCAGTCAAATTCTGTTCAGCAGTGTTTGAGATAAAGTTTACTGTAAATGTTCTTCTACTTTTAGCAATGACATGGTGAAACAGGATCGTCTGTGTAAATCTGCAAGGCACGCAAGCAGTGAAACTTTTTGTCAAATTTGATCAAAGTCTGATAATCAGAAATTATTTTTTATTTTAAAATGTTTTTTGCAAGGAGAACTCTGCATAACACAAAAACTGTAATTCTCATCAATCTTAATCAATGGTTACATCCCTTGCTTCATCAATGCACAGTGAATAAGGCAAAAAAAGCCTGCCTAATTCAGATTGGTTACTGAATTATTTCCCATTAATACACTTCCTATCCTAAAACCCCATGAGATTTGGTCTATATATTACACACATATGCATGTTTAAAAGTACGGTATTTTATATACCGTAATCACGGTAAGTCTTGGGACACCATAAGTCTTGGGACACCCTTAATTATTTTCAAAAGTAATTTTTGTATGACCTATAAAAGTTGGAACACGAAGTTAAAGCAATTTTTCATATACTATAAGTCTTGGGACACCTAAAACATTTTTTTTTTCAACTGATCGATCGGCGTATTTTATCGATCGTAAACTCGTGTAAAATAAACAGGCCTTCGTGGTTGTTAAGGGACTTTCATTATGAATTATTACATGGATATATTATAAATTATTACAATTTGTTTGAAGAGTCAATAAATATATTGAATTTTCTCTGCTTTTTTATTATTTCTATCAAATTAAAGTATGTATAATTTAAGCAGACGATGACAAGACTGAGCATTAGCGGTTATACCCATTCAACAATAACTTCTCCCTATTGTTCCCTATTTTACTATTGTCAGTTTATGCATTATTGCATTAAAATTGTCGAAAGTCACCTGTAATTATTGGGGAGTTTTTTCCCCCTGAAAATGGAAATACCTAATTCATTACAATGTGATACCAGGATGATATCATTTTGTGAAGCCGAAACACTAAACTAAAATGTATCAATGATGCTCTTAATCGGTCTATTCAGAATTTTAACATATATTATACATGACAAGTTATTTGAATTTATGCTAGTTATGTGCTTTATAAAATTAAACACGCTTGCCTTTTCATATAGATTACATCACTTTGTAGGATCGTTTCTACCACTGAAAAACAGTAACTGTTGAGCGCGTGAATACAAATAAATTAAACAGCAATGAACGTGTAGCTGAAATGTAATCTGGAAGAATGCGATTTGGTAAAAATGATGAATAAAGCAAAATCTGCATCGAATATTTTTGGGAATAAACAAGGATATAAGGGACGCGAAGTACGATTTTCACTGTGTAAGTACTGTACACTATAGTACAGGTCTTCCCTTAAATGTAAGCGGACCGTGAATTATGAAGACTTTTTTTACCTTTATTTTAAATCATGTTGGAGAAATCGGAAAATATGCACATGCAAAATAATAACATAAACAATCATAGTAGTG